>JAPDVU010000003.1:106902757-107246163 GCA_026230045.1 Corynorhinus townsendii
AGACTGATGTGAGAGGGAAACATTCAGTATGTGACCTAACTGGGGATTGAACCTACAACCTGGGAAGGTGCCTTGAGCAAGAATCAAACCCACAACCCACTGGTGCATGGGACAATGCTCGTACCAACCAAGTCACCCTCCCAGGGTTTCATTTTTGTTTAATAATGTCCTGTAGCTTTTAGTTTATAGGTCGTTCACATTCTTTGTTAAGTTTATTTCTAGGTGTTTTAGCCTTTTTCTTACAATTACAAAAGAAATTTTTTCATTACTTTTTTTCTGAAATTTTATTGTTTGTATATAGGAATACAAAGGATCTTTGTGCGTTGTTTTTATATCCTGCAACTTTACTGTATGCATTTATTTTTTTCTAATAGATTTTTGCTGTGGTATTTAGCTTTTTTATGTAAAGAATCATGTCATCTGCAAAAAGTGACACTTTAACTTCTTCCTTCCCAATTTAGATGTATTTTATTTTTCTCTTGCTTTATTGCTCTAGCTAGGACTTCCAGTATTATGATAAAATAGAAGCCTGGTGTTATGATCATATAATTTTTATTATTTATTTTGTTAATATGGTATGTTACCAATATCTCAGATGAATAAAGTTGCAAAACTCCTAAACAAAATATTAACATATTGAATATAACAATACATTAAAAAAACAATATATCACAATCAAATGGGATTCATCCCAGGGCCACAAGGATGCTTCAATGTAGGCAAATTGATTAATGTAATATACCATATTAACAAAATAAATAATATATATTTATGATCAGAACAATACATGCAAATAAGGCAGCCATTTAAGATTTTAAAAAACAATAAATTGGTATAAAAGGAAAGTACTTGAACATAATAAAGGCAATATATAATATTCCCTCAGCTGTTATTATACTCAATGGTGAGTATCCTATCTAATAAAGAAGGAATATGCAAATTGACTGTCACTCCATCACAAAGATGGTGGCACCCATAGCCACAAGATGGCAGTACCCATACCTCTCAGCCCCGCCAAAATCCTCCAGTCCTGGTGTGGTGGCCATGAGCGGACTGGTGGAATACTTGCTTTGTTGCCATGATGACGAGGCAAGTGTTCCACCCCGGCTACGTAGGGCCTCTAGCCAGCAGGCACAGAGCAGCAAGAGCAGAACACATATGTCATTGCCCCAGCGATAAGGCAAGCATTCCAGCCCGGCTGCGGAGGATCTCTGGGCAGGCTGGGCCTGGAGTGGCCAGGTGGAATACTTGCTTTGTCATCAATGCCTCGGAGACTCTGACAGCAGGGAGGAGGAAGTCCCACCCCCACAGAATCAGCCAGAATCAGCCATTGGTCAGACAGGCTCTCAGCAGCCTGACAGCCAGATCTCTCATTCACCTGCATCTCAGACCGTGACAGCAGGGAGGTGAGACTATGTGTAAAAAGAGCAACTATTGACACAACGTAGCTCTGGAGCCAAAAGAAGCTGGTATTATCGACAGAAAATCTCTGAAGACCAACGTGTGTCTGATGTTGAAAGAAGGCAGAGCCTGCCACAGAATGTATCTGAAAAGCTACTATTGGCAAAACGTAGCTCTGAAGCTGAAAAAAGAAGGCATCATCAACAGAAAATGTCTAAAGACCAACATGCCTTTGAAGTTGAAAGCAGGTGGTGGCGACAACAGAATATGTCTAAAGAACAGTCATCAACAAGTACTACCAATACTGGTAGGAACTGCCTTCTCAGCGAAAATGGAGTACACAAGGATGCAATTCTCCAACATATTTGTGGTGGAATAACTGTCAGATATCAATTTTGCCTATCACTAAATTTCTCTGATGAAAAACCATCCAATGGGAAATTTACTCGATGTTGTAGCAAAGGTAAAGTCTGTCCAAATGATATACATTTTCCAGAATACCCAGCATATTTAAAAAGATTAATGACAAACGGAGATTCTGACAGTAAAAATTTCATGGAAAATGTTCATTCCATAAATAGTTATTTTGCTTTTGCTTCCATGGGCACAAATATTGCATCACCATCAGGATATGGGCCATACTGTTTTAGAATACATGGACAAGTTTGTCACCTTACTGGAACTTTACATCCTTTGGATGGTGTTTCTCAGAAGCAGGGGAGGGCAGTTGGGGGCAACTGGGCCAGCAGAGGAGCAATTAGGTGTCGATCAGGCTGGCAGGAGAGTGGATAGGGCGTAATAAGGTTGGCAGGCAGACGTGGATAGCAGCATTCAGGCATGCAGGCAGGTGAGCGGTTGGGAGCCAGCAGTCCTGGATTGTGAGAGGGATGTCCGACTGCCTGTTTAGGGCAGTCGGGCAGTCAGACATCCCTCAAGGGGTCCCAGATCAGAGAGAGTACAGGATGGGCTGAGGGACACACCTGCCCCCCAGTGCACAAATTCTGTGCACCGGGCCTCTAGTATATAATAAAAGGCTAATATGCAAATTGACCGAACAGCAAAACGCCCGGTCACTACAACATGCACTGACCACTGGGGGGCGGGGGGTGTGGCGGGGGATGCTCAATGCAGGAGCTGTCCCCTGGTGGTCAGTGTGCTCCCACAGGGGGACTGCTGCTCAGCCAGAAGCTGAGCTTATGGCTGGCTTGCACAGCAGTGTTGGTGGGAGCCTCTCCCACCTACATGGCAGCACTAAGGATGTCCAACAACCCCTGAAGGCTCCCAGACTGTGAGAGAGTACAGGACGGTCTGAGCAACCCCGCCCCCCTGGCCCCCGCTCCGAGTGCACAAATTTCAGGCACTGGGCCTCTAGTATAGGATAAGAGAGGTGAGAATGGACATCCTTTTCTTGTTCCTGATTTTAGAAGAAAAGCTTTCAGTTTTTTCACCATTGAGTATGATTAGTGGACTTTGAGCATGTTTTCATATGTCTACCAGCCTTCTGTATGTCCTCTTTTGAAAAGTGTCTATTTAGGTCCTTTGCCCAGTTTTTGATTGGGTTGTTTATCTTTCTTTTGTTAAGTTGTATGTGTTTTCTGTAAATTTTGAAGATTAAATCCTTATCTGAAATAGCATTGGCAATTATGTTCTCCCATGTGTGAGCTTTCTTGATATTTTGTTGATGGTTTCTTTTGCTGTGCAGAAGCTTTTTATTTTGATGTAGTCCCATTTGTTTATTTTCTTCTTAGTCTCCATTGCCCTAGGAGCTCTGTCAGTAAAGATATTGCTATATGTCTGATATTTTGCTGCCTATGAAGACTTGTAGGATTTTTATGGTTTCCCATCTTACATTTAAGTCCTTTAGCCATTTTGATTTTGTTTTCTTGTATGGTGTAAGGTGGTGATCTAGTTTCATTTTTTTTTTTTTTTGCATGTATCTGACCAAATTGCCCAGCACCATTTATTGAAGAGACTCTCTTGACTCCATTGTATTTTCTTGACTCCATTGTCAAGTATTAATTGAGCATAATAGCTTGGGTCAATTTCTGGGTTCTCTGTTCTGTTCCATTGGTCAATATGTCTGCTCTTGTGCCAGTATCAGGCAGTTCTGAGAACCGTAGCTTGGTTATATAGCTTGATATCTGGTATTGTGATCCCTCCAACTTTCTTCTTCTTTTTCAGGATTGCTTTGGCTATTCAGGTTCTTTTTTTATTCCAGATGAATTTTTGAAAAGCTTGTTCTAGGTCTTTGAAATATGCCTTTGGTATTTTAATGGGGATTGCAGTGAATCTGTAGATTGCTTTGGGTAGTATGGACATTTTAATGGTGTTGATTCTACTGATCCATGAACATGGTATGTTCTTTGATTTGTTTATGTCTTCCTCTATCTCTTTTTTCAACATCCTGAAGTTTTATGAGTAAAGGTCTTTCACCTCCTTAGCTAAGTTTATTCCTAAGTATCTTAATTTTTTTGTTGCAATGGTAAATGGGATTTTTTGTTTGTTTGTTTCTCTTTCTGTGAGTTCATTATTGGTGTATAAAAAGGCCATAGATCTCTGGGTGTTAATTTTGTATCCTGCTACATTGTTGAATTCATTCATTAGGGCTAGTAGTTTTTTGATGGAGTCTTTGGGATTTTCTATGTACAGTATTATGTCATCTGTGAATAAGGAGAGTTTTACTTCTTCTTTTCCAATTTGGATGCCTTTTATTTCTTCTTATTGTCTGATCGCTATGGCTAGCACTTACAGTGCTATATCGAACAGGAGTGGTGAAAGTGGGCATCCCTGTCTTGTTCCTGTTCTTAGGGGAAATGGATTTAGTTTTTGCCCACTGAGTATGATGTTGGCTGTAGGTTTTTCATATAAGGCTTTTATTATATAGAGGTATGATCTCTCTATTCCCACTTTGATGAGAGCTTTTATCAAAAAGGGTGTTGGATTTTGTCAAATGCTTTTTCTGCATCAATTGATATGATTATGTGATTTTTGTCTCTCAAGCTGTTTATGTGATTTATTGATTTGTGGATATTGTACCATCCTTGCATCCCCGGAATAAATTCCACTTGGTCATGGAATTCTGGATCCAATTTGATAAAATTTTATTGAGGATTTTTGCATCTATGTTCATCAAGGCTATTGGCCTGTAGTTCTCTCTCTCTCTCTCTCTCTCTCTCTCTCTCTCTCTCTCTCTCTCTCTCTCTCTCTTTTTGTGTGGTGTCTTTATCTGGTTTTGGAATTAGTGTAATTCTGGCTACATAGAAAGAGTTTGGAAGTGTCCCTTCACTTGAATTTTTTGTGATAGTCTGAGGAGGATAGGTTTTACTTTTTCTTTGAATGCTTGGTGGAACTCCCCTGTAAAGCCAACCAGACCAGGGCTTTGTTTTCTGGATGATTTTTAATTTTTTTTTCTTTATTGATTAAGTTATTACATATGTGTCCTTATCGCCTCATTCTCCCCCAACATCCCCTCCCCCCTCTACTCATGCCCTCATCCCCTGTTGCCTGTGTCCATTGGTTAGGCTTTTATGCATGCATACAACTCCTTTGATCTCTCCCCCTTACCCCCATCCTCCCCTTCTTTCCCTCTGAGGTTTAATGGTCTGATTGATGCTTCTCTGTCTCTGCATCTGTTTTTGTTCAGCAGTTTATGTTGGTCATTATATTCCATAAATGAGTGAGATCATGTGATATTTATCTTTCTCTGACTAGCTTATTTTGCTTAGCATAATACTCTCTAGGAAGATTTTTATCACTGCTTCAATTTCTTTGGTAGTTATTGGCTTATTTGGGTTTTTTGATTCTTCCTTATTGAGTTTTGCGAGCTTGTATTTTTCTAAGAATATCTCCATATCATCTAGGTTATCCATTTTGTTGGAATAGAGTTGTTCTAGTATTTTTTCATAATCCTATGTTTTTCTGTGAGATCGGTTGTTACATCACTTCTTTCATTTCTGATTTTGTTTATTTGGGTCTTCTCTCTTTGCTTCTTGGTGAGCCTGGCTAGAGATTCATCAATCTTGTTTATCCTTTCAAATAACCAGCTCTTGGTTTTCTTGATTTTTTATTATCTTTTTTGTCTCTGTGTCATTTATTTCCACTCTGATCTTTATTATTTCCTTCCTTTTCCAATAAGGAAAGCTAGACTTTTCTTATTGCTCTCTTTCTAACTCTTTCAGTTGTAGGGTTAAATAATTTATTACCATTTTTCTTGTATTTGAGGTAGGCCTGTAAAGCTGTGATCCTCCCTCTCAAGACTGCTTTCACTGTGTATCATAGACTTTTGGATTGTTGTTTTAATTATTTTTTCTTGCCAGGATGATTTTTATATCTTCTTTGATTTCTTTGGTAAAACAATCATTGTTTAATAGCATGCTATTTAGCCTCCAAGTGTTTGACTTTTTTCATTGTTTTTATTGTAGTAGATTTCTATACCACAGTTAGTTTGTTTTTATTCACTCACTTACTGTTGGGCACCTGGGCTGTTTCCAGGTCTTAGCTATTGTAAGTAACATTGCTATGAACATAGAGGTGCATATGTTCTTTCTGGTTAATGTTTCAGGATTCTTAGGATACAATCCTAGAAGTGGGATCACTGGTTCAAACAACAGTCCTATTTTTAATTTTTTGAAAGCCCTTCCCATTATTTAAAACAACCAAACAACAACAACAAAAAACAAAGACACATAAAATAATTAAATACAACTCAAGTTATAAAAGCCTTATAAAACTCAAATAATAAACAGCACACTTTAATCCACTGTATAACATCCTTAAAAAATTTATTCAGACTCTACAAATATCTAAAAAATAATATGATTAACATAAAAATATGCCTCAAAGGCCAATATCTCCCAAACCTCAGCCCTCCTTTATACTCTTAATAAAAGCCTTTAACTGTAAACAATGTATACAAATTTAAAAATAATTAAAAATAATACTAAGTTCTTGTTTTATTGATGGTTTCTTTTGCTGTGCAGAAGCTTTTTATTTTGATGTAGTCCTATTTGTTTATTTTCTCCTTAGTTTCCATTGCCCTAGGAGCTGTATTGGTAAAGATATTGCTAAAACATATGTCTGATATTTTGCTGCCTATGGAGTCTTCTAAGATTTTTATGGTTTCCCATCTTACATTTAAGTCTTTAACCATTTTGAGTTTATTTTTGTGTATGGTATAAGTTGATGATCTAGTTTCACTTTTTTGCATGTATCTGACCAATTTTCCCTGCACCATTTATTGAAGAGACTGTCTTGACTCCATTGTATGCTCTTGCCTTCTTTGTCAAATATTAATTGAGCATAATGGCTTGGGTCAATTTCTGGGTTCTCTGTTCTATTCCATTGGTTTATATATCTGTTCTTGTGCCAGTACCAGGCAGCCCACTGCATGGGAGAATGTATTTGCCAATGCTATATCATCAGATCATCTCCAAAATTTATAGGGAACTCATACAACTTAACAAAAGGAAAATAAACAAACCAATAAAAAAATTGGCAATGGACTTAAATTGATACTTTTTGAAAGAGGACATACAGAAGGCTAAGAGTCATATGAAAACATGCTCAAAGTCACTAATCATCCAAGAGATGCAAATAAAAACGACAGTGAGGTACCATCTCACACCTGTCTGAATGGCTATCATCAACAAATCAACAAATGACAAGTACTAGGGAGTATGTGGAGAAAAAAGGAACCCTCGTGCACTTCTTGTGGGAATGCAGATTGGTGCAGCCACTGTGGAAAACAGTATAGAGTTTCCTCAAAAATTTAAAACTGGAACTCCCATTTGTCCAAGTAATTCCACTTTTATTTTTTTATTTTTTTCATGAAATGTTTTATTCTTTTTTTTAATTTTATTTTTTTATTGTTTTAAGTATTACAAATAGTAGTACATATGTCTCCTTTTTTTCTCCCCCATTGACCTCCCCCCAACCTCTCCTACCCCCCAGTACATGCCTTCACCTGCCCGCCCTTCCCCCCCGCCCCAGTGTCTTGTATCCATTGGTTGTGCTTATATGCATGCGTACAAGTCCTTCAGTTGGTCTCTTACAGTCCCCCTCGCCCAACCTCCCCTGTCTTCCCAGTGTAGTTTGACAGTCTGTTCAATGCTTCTTTGCCTCTGTATCTTTTTCCTACCATTTCTTTCCTTTAAAAAGTTTTGCCTTTGCAGACTAGAAATAAACACATAATAACAAAACAAAACAAAACAAAAAAATGTTTGAGTCCCAATTTCAATGTCCAACAGTTCTGTGTCCCCGTTTCAATATCTAACAGTTCCTTATGTGTACATGTCAGCAATGATATCTGGATGGTGGGCACATGGTGGCAATGCAGGTCCAACCCTCTCTAGGTTTGGTCCTAGAAACCAGGAACACCAATCAGAAAGGATATATGCACCCCTGTGTTCATGGCAGCACAATTTACAACGCTAAGATTTGGAAAAAGCTGAAGTGCCTATCAGCAGATGAGTGGATTAAAAACTGGTAAATCTACACAATGGAATACTATAGTGCTATAAAAAAGAAGGAACTTTTACCATTTGCAACATCATGGATTAAACTGGAGAGCATTATGTTAAGCGAAATAAGCCAGTCGGAGAAAGATAAATATCACATGATTTCACTCGTATGTGGGATATAATGAACAACATAAACTGAACAAAAATAGATCCAGATACAAGGTAACACAGAACAGACTGTCCAACATCAGAGAGAAGGCAGGGGAGGGGAGTTAGGCATCAACCAAAGGACTTGTATGCATGCATATTAGCATAACCAATGGACATAGACACTGGGGCGGTGGGGGCTTGTCCTGGGGGGTAGGTGTGGCCGGGAGGTAAATCAGGGAAAGAGAAGACATATATAATACTTTAAACAATAAAAAAGTAATAATAATTATATAAACTTAAATGGCCTAATTGCAATGGTCTATTAATAAGTAAATTATTTTTTACATATAAATATTTTTAAAATACCAACTCTAAAATTAAACTAAATGAGTTTAAAAAAAAGGCATATCTTGGTTTAAAATGAAAAACTTCTAGAAAAACAAATTCTTTTTTAAAAAATTGATTTAAAAATGTAAAGACTATTTCTAAACTTCTAAAACCAGTAAATGCCTGCACCCCACCCCTCTCCCCTTCTATAAGTCCTCCACTATATCCATTGCTCTGTAAGCTTCCTTGTCCAGACTTACCCTTCTCCTCTTTTCATTCTTCTGCTTTATCTCTTCCACTACTATTCCCTATTTACTTATAATAATTCTAATACTCCCTTTGAAAAAGAATTAATATAAAACATACATATACTTACATATAAATAAAACCCAACAAGAATTCCCAGTTTTCTCTGGAAACCTAATAAATTCATCCACACAAAAAAATTAACTATTAAAACATATAATTCTGATTATTCTCACCTCATCCAATTAATATAAGTACTAAGTTCTAAAAACAAAACAACAGAATTATTAAATAAAATTCACAGAAAGCTCCTATAAAAAAGACTTTACACTTTTAAAATTATATAAAACTAAAATAAAATTTAAAAACAAACAAACAAACATAGGACTAAAGACTACAAAAAGATGTTTCCCATTCTCATGATTAAAATTACCATTTAAAATCTTATAATTCCATATACAAACCCCTGTAATTCTCCTATCCTTTCAATAAACAAAAATAAAAATAAAAATGGTAATTTATACAAAATCTCAAAACTATAGATAAACTAATTATTCCAAAACATAGGATTTGGAATCCTATGATTCCAAATATACATATCTTACTATCAACCATACCTATAACAATATTTTTCAAAAATAAATTAATGTAATGACTTTTTTCAACATTTCAAGAACAAAGAAACAATAACTCTTTACAGTCACCTAAAATTTACAAATTTATTTAAACAATAATACCCTCAAAATATACAAATATTCCACTTATTGTATTAAATACTAAAAATTAATTTAAATAGTAATAAATTTCCTAAATATTCCACTCTAATCCTACACAAAAGTAATTTAGTTTCATACTCTAAAAAGTTATTAGCCTCCACAAAGAAAACACAATATTTCTATTACAATAACTATAAATAGCCAACATATTCAATGAGCAAAAAATACAAGCATTTCCCTTAAAAATAGGAACAAGACACGTTTGTCTGTTTTCCCCACTTATTCAACATAGTATTAGAAGTACTTGCCACAGTGATCAGACAAAAAGAAAAATAAAGGGCATCCAAATTGGAAAGGAGCTAGTAAAATTGTCATTATTCATTGGTGACATGATATTGTACACAGAAAACCCTAAACATTCCATCAAAATACTACTAGATTTAACAAATGACTTTGGCAATGTTGCAGGATACAAAATTAGCATCAGAAAATTGATGGCATTTTTATATACAAATAATGAACTCTCAGAAACAGGAAATGAAAAAATCATTTACCATTGCAAAAAATAAATAAGACGCCTAGTAATAAACTTAACCAAGGAAGTAAAAGACTTGAACTCAGAATAATACAGGACACTGAAAAAAGAAAACGATTCAAACAAGTGGAATAATATGCCATGTTCATGGAAGACTTAAAATCATTAAACTGTCCATATTACCCAAAGCAATCCATAGGTTTGTCATATATGGCCTTTCTTATTTTGAGGTATGTCCTATCTATTTTCACTTTACTCAGAGTTTTTCTCCACAATGGGTGCTTGATTTTATCTAATGTTTTTTTCTGCATCTATAGATCTGATCATGTGGTTTTTGTTCTTCATTTTGTTTATGTGATATATCACATGTATTGATTTGCGAATATTGTACCAACCTTGCATCCCCAGAATAAATCCCACTAGATAATGGTGTATGGTCTTTTTAATATATTGCTGGATCTGATTTTCTAATATTTTGTTGAGGATTTTAGCATCTATGTTCATCAGGGATATTGCCTGTAATTCTCTTTTTTTGTAGCATCACCTCACACATGATGGAATGGCTACCATCAACAAATCAACAAATGACAAGTGTTGCTGAGGTTGTGGGAAAAAGGGATCCCTAGGACAGTACTGGTGGAAATGCAGATTGGTGCATCCATTATGGAAAATAGTATGGAGGTTCCTCAAAAAATTAAAAAAGGAACTGCCATTTGACCTTATGATCCCCCTTCTAGGAATATATCATAAGAAACTTGAAACACCAATCAGAAAGAATACATGCACTCCTATGTTCACAGCAGTACAATTTACAATAGCTAAGACCTGGAAACAGCTCAAGTGCCCTTCAGTAGATGGGTGGATAAATAAGCTGCAGTACATTTATACCATGGAATATTATGCAGCAGTAAAAAAGAAGGAGCTCTTACTATTTGAGACAGCATAGAGATGCCCAGAGAATATTATGCTAAGTGAAATAAGCCAGTCAGAGAAAGACAAATATCACATGATGTCACTTATATGTGGAATCTAAGGAACAACATAAACTGACAAACAAGATAGGATCACAGACATTGAAGTCTGAAACAGGCTGACAGACCTAAGTGAAGGCAGGAAGGAGGGTGGGAAAAGATTAACCAAAGAACTTATCACCATATATGCATAGCGCATGAATACAGACAATAGACAGATAAAGGCCAAGCATCTGGTAGGAGATGGGTGGAGGAGGGCAAGAGGGGTAAATGAGTTACCTCTGTAATACTTGTAACAATACAATAAATTATTAAAAAACACAAAAGCTCTAATAAGAGGGAAAAAGACACTCTAATAATACAGGGATCAATCCACAATGAGGACATAATCCTTGTAAATATGTATACACCCAATGTAGGAGCACCTAAATGTATAAATAAATCTTGATAAACATAATGGGAGATATGGACAATCATAGTAGGGGATTTTAACACCCAGTTGACATCAATGGATATATCTTCAGAGCATTTTCCCGCAAGAAGCAGAATATGCATTCTATTCAAGTGCACATGAAACATTTTCTAAAATATACCACAGGTTAGAACACAAAATACGTCTCAATTAATTTAATAAGATTGCAATAATATCGAGCATCTTCTCTAAACATCATGGTATAAGATGAAAAATCAATTAAAATTTTAAAAAAATATGAAGCATTCAAACATTTGAATTGTGAGTGGCCCACATCCAGGATGGTTCAGGGTTCAGGTTCAGGGTTCAGGTTCAGGGTTCAGGTTCAGGCTCTGGAGGAGGCCGTGTGTAAATGAAAGAGACAAGACAAGATAATAATTTGGAAATTGGGGTGCTATAATAATGTAACCCCTCTAATGTATGAAATAATTATTGTGTGAAATGTTTGCTGTATGGAAACCCTCAATACTCTGTACCTTTTAAAATTAACGAACACCCCACTATCTTGATGTAAAAGCTCTGAGCCCTTAAAGTGTAAACACCCTGCTCCCAGCATAAGGCACACAGTCTGGCCCACACTGATAAGGACACAGGCTGCTTACCATGGGCCTATATAACTCTGAGAGGGCCTTCAGTTGAGGTCTCCTGCCCGATAAGAAGAGGACTCCACGTTGCTCTGAAAGACAAGCCCCTGATTGCTCTGCTGTGTGAGCCTGAACCAACTGCGGCCGCCTGCCTGTCTCTGTTTTTGTCGTCTGTCCTTCAGTGTGTATCGCCGGGTGGCCTTTGCTGGAGCCTAGGACCCACTAGGAATAGGTAAATAAACCCTGTGTGATTGCATACTAATTCTGTCTTATCTGTCATGTGTTCTGGTTCGGCTCAGCTGTCTAGACATTGAAGTACCAGGGGATAGGCCATTATTGCTGACTCCTGGTCACCTGCACTTGTCCCACTAAGTCTAGACAGATAATCAATTAATTGGAGCATAATTGGGACAATTGGCGTAGCTGGCAGGATTCCAAAACAAATTTATCTGCAGCACAGGTGGAGAAGTATTTAAAATTGGCAAAAACACTCAAGTTTCGGTCGGAGTATTAAGGAAACAACCACCGAGTGTAAAGGGGGTTAATCTGGCACCAACCAAAAGCGAACTAGTCTCTGAGGACACGGATCAGTGGTCGTCCACCGTGAGGGCATACCCAGGAGAGGCTTACTCCTCAAGGTAAATGCCAGAGGGTCCTAGCAGTCTCTCTGTCCAAACAGAGCCGAGTTGGCAGATTATACCAACCGACCTATTCCCAATCCGGAGACTCGACAGCGGAGCATAACGGGGGGTCGCCTAGATTTGGTCCAAAATCGAAACTTTCCTTCAAATTCAAAGAATTAAATTAAGGAAAACTGAAAGTAAAAGAAAATGAAACTTTTTGAAGAATAAATTTACAGCAGAGCCGAACTTATGAACAAAATTTTGAAGAAGCTAGCTAAAACTCTCTCTAATCTTCTTAAAAAAAAAAATAACAACTCTCCATCTAGAAACCATATACTGCAATAGGAACACACCGCATACACAAGGATTCTGTCCTTTTGGTAGGTACGGACCAAGACTCCATCTCACTCAACACCATGCAGAAAGTTAAAAACTTCTTTAACAAGCTTTTCAAAAGAAATGACCCGACTGAGCCTAACATACCATCAGAAAGCAAATGGAGGCTGGTAGAGGACGCCCTGATGGCCAAATATAAACTCCAGATAGCCCCAGGCCTCAACCAAAAGATAGTAGATCCTAACAATCTGATTCCAATAATAGAAAGAGCGCCACCACAGGAGGTAGTAGGAATATTACTACAGACAATCCATCACCTGCAGGAGGACACTGACAAGGGAAGATCACTAGCACAGAAGGTAGTTGCAAAATACTCTAGCAAGCCAGTAATAGTAAAAAAGAAGGTAATAAAATCAGAAAATGAAGGGACTTAGGAAATGGTAGAATTCACCTCATTTTCAAGGCAGGAACTAGCAGAACTCAGAAAACTATTGATTAAAGGAGAATTAATGGATGTAGAGTGGCTTGTAAAAATATATGAACTTGGAGGCCACACGTCTATGTTAAGTGCAGATGAACTTACAACAGTGATAGATGCAATAGAATTAGCCAAATTAAAACAGTGCTAAAGGAAACTGCAGAACAACACTAAATACAGTAAGATCATTATGGAGCTGGATAGGAGATGCATGGAGAAGAGCATTTCCATCAGTGGACCTGTCTTCAGGACAGTTTTCAGAACACTGGGAATATCTTACACAATTACAGACCCAATTAAGGAAACTGGTGATTTTCTTAACTAGCCTCTATAAACCAGATTTGAGCTCACCATGGGAAATTCAGATGTAGAAGGGATAGTCAAGGTATAATAAGAAACACTCCAGATGGCTACAAAATACAGCTTCAAAACCTTATTGCAGAGTCCAATACTGCAGAGGATATTAAAAGGAAAATCCAACTGCACCAAGACCTATTAGCAGAAAAGAAATTCGCCTTCACGGCAAAGGAATCAAAGAAATATTCATTTCCCACGCAACAGTATAGAGGACCTCTAAAGCCCTTAGAAACACCCCAAACCAATCAAAACAGGCAGAATGACCAATACAGACAGGGACAAGCTTATTATTGGAGGAGGAACAATCCGTTCTTCAAGGGCAATAATCAATTCAGAAATAATAATGATAATAATAACCCATTTAGAAATAACCCATTTAGAGGTAATAACAACCCATTCAACAGAAACCCACCAAACCAACCACAAAATCAAAGAAACCCCTTCAGGACAGAGATTCGAGACAACAACCCATTTCAAAATAGTTAAAACCCCTTCAGACAGAATCAGGGAAACTGGAGAGGACGCCGCCAACCACAGCAAGTTTGGCAATAGGGGGGCCATACCAGACACCAATGCCAGAACATTACTTCTACACTACAGACCCTGAAGAAATCTCACCTAAAGTGCCTATATTCAGTAACCCCCCATTAGTTATAGACACATCATTCAACACAATAAATGACAACAGACCATACATATCCCTCCAAATCTCCCTGGGAAGCGGGCCATTAAAATATAAAATCTTTTTTGTAGATTTTATATTGTAATAGATACCGGCTCACAGGTTTCCCTGCTAAAAGAAACCAACTGCTTACAAAAGCATTTAAATGCAGAACCAAAGAAAGGACCTACAGTATATATTGAAGGAGTCACAGGAAATGGGACCCCAGCCTACCCAACACGAGGAAAAATACTATACAAGGGCAAACAAATCCCAATTACATTCCTAGTCTCACCTCAGGTTCAAAACATATTAGGTATGGACATCCTACCAACATTGTTTTGTCACATTTCCCACACACCCAGGCTACATAAAATCAAAACTTTCCTCACTGCACTACAAATATCTCCATTAACATTACCAGAACCAAATACAAATTCATTCACACCTCAATACCCTTTAAAAGGAGGACATGAGGATGTAACCAAAGCACTTAAAAAACTTTTGGAAGCAGATATAATATAACCAGGCAGATCACACGTTTATAATAGCCCAATCTGGCCTGTAAAAAAGCCTAACGGCACCTACAGGATCACAATTGACTACCGCAACCTGAATAAGGCCTCACCAAAAATAGATGGCTGTCTGCCTGATGCACAAGAAGTAATCAATATTATCCAGAGAGACAACCCTAGATTTATGGCAGCAATTGATCTCTCAGACATGTTCTTTGCAATACCCATAGCTGAAAAATCCAGACCCATTATTACATTTACATGGCAAGGCAAGCAATACCAATTCAAAAGACTCCCACAAGGATACAAAAACTCACCCACAATCGCACACAACCTACTTGCTAACAATGACCCCACAAAATACAAATCCACAATCATACAATACATCGATGACATTCTATTCTATAACAATGGCAAAGAGATTCTACAATCTGATCTAGAGTCACTAGCAACACACCTAAGATCACCAGGCTGGACAATTAATCCTGACAAAATCCAGCCCCCAGATACCAAAACAACATTTTTAGGCATCCATTGGAGCTCTGAAGGTAGAAACATACCAAACAAAGTAATAGACAAATTACTAAACTTAAAAAGCCCAACCAACAAAAAGGAAGCACAACAATTAGTGGGACTTTTCATGTACTGGAGACAACACATACCATACATAGCAGACATTGCAAAACCCATATACAAAGTCACCAGGAAGGCAGTAGATTTCATATGGACCCAAGAACAGGAACAAGCATTAAAGGACTACATACACCACTTTCAATCGCTACAAAGTATCAAACCAGGAGACAAAATAGTACTAGACATTAGTTTCATGGCAGAACATGGCAGCTGGGGACTATACAAAAGAGAAACAGAAGACAAAAAGCTAATCCCTGTAGGATTCTGGACTCAGAGATTCCCTTACTCTTACCACAAATTCTCTCATTTTGAGAAACTAATCTGGACACTATATGTGGCACTGTTGCATGTAGAGCCGCTGACCGGACTTAACCCAATAACCATGCGCAGCACATTGCCCCTTAAGGCGTGGCTCAAAATGTCAGCTGAAGAATTGGCAGGTTCCCAAATTGACGAAAAGGTTCTTGCGTGGAAGTGGTACATTAACACACGAGAAACCTCTGGCTCCTGTGAACCAGCCTTCCTCACCAAGGAGGTCAACAAACTTGAGGTAGAACCACCTACCTGTGCTAACAAGTTTGTCCAACCACCCGATCCAATCGGTGTGAAAGGGCCACAATATAGCCCTAAGCTTAAAAATGCCTGGTTTATAGACGGATCAGCCTCCATAACCGGTGACCAGTACGAATGGAGAGCAGCAGCCTTCAACCCAGCGACATCCAGGGCGCTAATGGTGACCGGCAAGTCCAAATCTGCTCAACATGCTGAACTCCTAGCTACCTATTTAGCCATTAAGGACTCAATTGACAATCATAAGTCCAAAATTTACATCTTTTCCGACTCATGGGCAGTTTGTAAAGGAATCACTGAATAGTCAGGCAAATGGCAACAATCAGGATGGTTAATTAATAGCAAACTTTTATGGTCACAAGACTATTGGATAAAACTCCACTATCTCTCCAAACAAATTAAAATATACATTACACATGTCAATGCTCATGCTACAGACAAAACACCCACAACACTCCACAACACAATAGCAGATACATTAGCAAAAGGAATTACACCAAGGGATAACATCACCATCACAGACAATTCAAAGTCATTAGCAATTAATCTGAAATTAGTAAGAAATGAAAATAATGACTGGTCCATCGTCCTTCTTCCAAAACTTATATTAAAAAAGGAAGGAGGCAAATACAAATTATCCTCACCAACCCCAGAACTTACCTTTACACCACAATTTATACAACAGATACATACAACATTAGGACATTTAGGACACTCCTCACTTGCCCATTGGTTCCTTAAAAGAAACCTGAAGGCACCCATCAAACTCATTAAACAAGCAATCAATTCCTGTGAACAATGCTAAAGCACTCACACATTTAAATCTCTTACACCACCCAGACTGACTAAAGCACTTGTGCCTAATCAAGTCTTACAAATTGATTTTATTGGACCACTTCACGTACCCTTTGCAGACAAATATGCATGCACTATTGTTGACACAGCAACTGGAATACTTTATGCTTATGCCTCAAGACATCCAGATGCAAAAACCACTATGAAAGCACTCTCAACATGGTTCTCATTCTATGGTCCATCACAAATCATTGAATCAGACCAAGGCACACACTTCACAGCATCATCAGTCCAACAACAAGCACAAGACTTAGACATTGATTGGAACTTCCACCTGCCTTATAATCCACAAGCGGCTGGACAAATAAAAAGACACAATGGCCTCCTCAAACACAAAATACAAACACTACTCATGGACAGATCATTTAAGACACTACAAGAATTACTAGACAAAGCATGTCTACAACTAAACTCCAGACCTACGGTAAATAGACTCTCCCCAATAAAAGAATTACTCTAGCCACACATTCTAAATAATCCCATTGTGGATCATGAACCACCCCCCCAATATCACGAAAAAATTACCCTATAAAATCTTGACTAAATCCACTAAGGACGGCTCCTTATCCCCACAGGAAATAATCGCCCACTCTGGATCATCACTCTTCTGGACTGTAAACAGTCTAGGACACCTACAACAAACCAAAATACAAAACTCTACCCCTCTCGCATGATCCAACTGCTCACTCAAAAACTTCTATATTGTTCCATACCTCCTCTCCCTTCTCAATCCTTACCACACTAGTTCTAGTTTTGACCCTCAAATGACTCCTTAACGATGTGCTTAAGGATCGTCTGAATCTCCCTCTTTGGACTACTCCTCCTTATAGCACTCCTAGCAACCCCACTGACACTCCATTGGACGTGGTGTCATATTGCTTGTGTAACAATAACAACACCACCGAGCCCACCACTACCGTCCACGCGACCCTAGAAGCCTTAAAAAACTCTGCTCCGCTTTTTATAATCATACCCTCTGCATCCTAAACAAATAATACCCCTCTCTTTTTCAGTAATTAGACCTAATATCATCGCTAACCTTGACCTGAGACACCATTCATGTTTAAATATTCAGGACCACCTTGTAAACCTTACATATAACATCTCATATGGTCTGAAACCTATTGCATGGTTCTACAATTTTGGAGCAAACATTAATCCAACAAACACATGCAGACTTTCAGGAACCCTATCACAGGGATACCAACAATACATGCTCCACTACATGGATGATGCATGGAACAAATTATACCTACACTCTTACTCACCCATTACGAACCACACTGTATTACCCATCACTGATTTTTACTACACACAACTCTCTTTTGCTGACTGCTTTACAAAAAACCTTCTTCAACCTTGCATTATTCATAGAGGATGTTATAACAGCACAATATGCCTTAGAACGTATCACTATCAACCAGTATTCTCTTATGGCATCACCAATCCTCAACTTTCTACATCCCCACCACCACCAATTATAACCCAATCAGAATTATTTACAGACCTATAATCCACTCTACAACTATTATATTTACAAAACAAGATTTTCTAGTAACCACTATCATTCCCCAATGTGCACCCCTAAGAAATAAACTCCAAGTTAACCTTCCATCACTTCCATCTGTTGGACAAACAAACTGCAGACACTTGCTTCAATTTGGACTCACTATTGCAGCCCTTTCTCTCATGGTCTCTATAGCTAACACTGTCCAAATTGCGGAAATATCTTTAGACCTACAAAAATACACCAAACTTCAAAACTATAGATATAATGAATTATTACACCTTATATCTAGAAATTTCAATTCAGCCTATGAATTAGCAATCCAAACCCAACAACAACTAAAACTACTCTCAGCCGCAGTACAAACCATGGACGACAACATCCGCCAACTTCATGTAGACCTTCAGGATCTCAACACCAGGTTCTCAGACTTCCAACTACTTTACTCCTGTCAACAAACCCAAAACTTCCTTACTAATGCTCTTAAAGACATTCATAGCCTTATGCTTATGGGACATGGCTTCAACCCAACTTGGAGTGATTCAACTGCTATGGTTGATTTCTCTAAACCTGTTGGCTGCGATTTAGTCTCTTGCCAACTCGCTATTCTTTCTACAATAGGTGGCGAGTACCTAGCTGGATACTCTACACTAAATCTCCCTACACTCTTACCTGACGGTACCTGGGCTAAACCAGACTCCGACCTACTTTATGCTGAACCTTACTTCTTCCCCCGAAACTCCCTTGTTGAATTCACACCTAATATCTACATTGCTGCCAACCCACTTCAACTATCCCTCTTCTCAGTACCCATGCAACCCTATACCCCAGAACCTCTTATATATAACTTAGGCCATTTTTATTTCCTTACCTGCTTTGTGAATATTACATATTATGACCACACCTCTAATTTTGACCTTCCTCTTGATTCTTCTAATAACTTCACCCTTTTTTCTCACACTATGAATATTACAAATCTTAATGACACCCAATATTCCTCCTTTGTTGAAAGAACTTCCCTATATTTTCATTCCTCTGTACCTATCCAATTTTCTATCTCTCCAAAACATTGCACCGCCCCCGTTTCCATTAATAACACCATTTCTAAGTTAAAAGAACTCCAGAAACACTCTGATGACACCATCAAGAAACTTGGAGCAACATCAAAAGCCATCAACCACCTGCTCCTGATACCCAACAGCATGACCCTAAACACAGCTGCGGACCTGGCCGACCTTGATTGAAGCATCCATCTTATATAAATACTGCTGTTTGAAATATTAACCCTGCTATTTGGCTTCTGTAAATTCTTGCTTGCTAAGACTACTCCCACTTCAGAGAGGCCATTAAACCTTCCCCAGGCAAGGTTATCAGTGCTGTCGCCAGGCCAGGCCTCTGGTTGAGGTCTCAAGGTCCCGGCACATACAGGCTCTTTAAGAACTTGTAAAAGGGGCCGGAAACACCCCATATTTGGGAGATAAAGAAGGTGGAAACATATAAATAGGGAAGGTTCCTGCATGTTGGGGCCCAGAATTTGAGAGACATTTTCCTCTGGACCCGTGCGTAATAAATGTAACTCCATCTCTCTAAGTATTGCTTTGTTCTTCTTCGGTTTTCTGTAACATGATAACTACTGTGACTTCAGGACCACTGTCATTTCTCTCTGGAGGACTGTACCTTGTACTCCCCACTGGAATCTTTTTAACCCCATCTATTACATCCACAAAGGATGGAACTCCCTTACCTCTGCTTGGCAAACAGCTAAAACCATTTTATTTCTCTTAGCCATTATCTACCTCATCTCCCTCTTCATTAGACTCTTACACTGCAGAAAAAATAAACTAAATTAATTTGGTCCCCTCAGATCCCCCTCCATATATGTTCCTCGGGGACCACCAGGTGGAATGTTATAATAATGTAACCCTTCTAATGTATGAAATAATTATTGTGTGAAATGTTTGCTGTATGGAAACCCCCAATACTCTGTAACTTCCAAAATTGATGAACACCCCACTATCTTGATGTAAAAGCTCTGAGCCCTTAAAGTGTAAACAACCTGCTCCCAGCATAAGGCACACAGTCTGGCCGGCACTGATAAGGACACAAGTTATTTACCACGGTCTATATAACTCTGAGAGGGCCTCCAGTTGAGGTCTCCTGTCCGATAAGAAGAGGACTCCACGTTGCTCTGAAAGACAAGCCCCTGATTGCTCTGCTGTGTGAGCCTGAACCAACTGCGGCCGCCTGCCTGTCTCTGTTTTTGTCGTCTGTCCTTCAGTGTGCATCGCCGGGTGGCCCTTGCTGGAGCCTAGGACCCACTAGGAATAGGTAAATAAACCCTGTGTGATTACATACTAATTCTGTCTTGTGTGTCATATGTTCTGGTTCAGCTCAGATGTCTAGACATTGAAGTACCAGGGGATAGGCCGTTATTGCTGACTCCTGGTCACCTGCGCTTGTCCCACTAAGTCTAGACAGATAATCAATTAATTGGGGCATAATTGGGACATGGGGTCCAGGCAGAAGCCCAAAGAAGGACTCTGCTTTGCTCTGGCCTTGCCATCCCTTTTATTCAGGTTTGGGATACACCCATAGCCCTTAGGCAGGCAATTCCAGTAATAGCTCGGTGATAGCCTATCAGCAAGGATTTACATAAGACCAAAAGGTGGAAGTTGCTTCAGCTACCTTTGTCTCAACTAGACAGTGGGTGTATGGTTCTGACCTGTGCCAGAGCTCAAGGTCTCCAGCCTTCAGGGTTCCATGTCCACACCTCTCTGCTAGTGAAGACATTGAATATTCAATAACATGTTACTAAACAATGAAGAGGTTAACAATGAGATCAAGGAATAAATCAAAAGATAACTTGAAACAAATAAAAATGAGAACACAAACACCCAAAATCTATGGAACAGAGCAAAATCAGTCCTAAAAGGCAAATTCATAGCATCACAGGCATACCTCAAGAAACAAGAAAAATATCAAATAAACAATTTCACTTTGCACTTAAATGTACTATTAAAAGAATACCAATCAAAGATCAAAATAAGTAGAAGAAAGGAAATAATAAAGATAACAGCAGAAATAAATAAAATAGTATAAATACAAAATATCAATAAAACCAAGAGCTGGTTCTTTGAAAAGATAAACAATATTGGCAAACCTTTAACCAGACTCATCAAGAATAAGAGAGAGAGAGGACTGAAATAAATAAAATCAGAAGTGAAAGAGGAGAAGTAACAACTAACACCTCAGAAATACCAATGATTATAAAAAAATATAATTAACAACTATATGCCAAAAATTTTAGGAAATCTGGAAGAATAGGATAAATTTCAGGAGACATACAGTCTTACAAAATTGAATTAAGAAAAAAACAAAAAATATATAAACAGACTAATTACAACTAATGAATTTGAAGCAACAATAAGAAATAATTCCAACAAACAAAAGCTCTGGACTGCATGATTTCACAGGCAAATTTTACCAACCATTCAAAGAACTTACATCTATCCTTCTCAAACTATTCCAAAAAGTTCAAGAGGAGCAAAGAATTCTAAGCTTTTTTACAAGACTAGCATTATTCTAATTTTAAAATCAGACAAGGACATTACAAAGATAAAAAATATAGTCTAATATTCCTGATGAACATAGATTCTAAAATCCTTAACAAATTCGTTACAGCAATAAATTGAAAAGATCATACACCATAATCAACTAGGATTTATTCTAGGGATTTAAGCTAGTACACTATTTGGAAATCAATTAATACAATACACCACCTAAAAATTGCAGAATAGAAATTATGTTACCATATTAATAGGTGCAAAAAAAAACATTTGATAAAATCTGGCATCTATTTATGATGTAACTCTCAGCAAAGTGGAATGGAGAGACCATACTTCAATATAATAAAGGCCATATATGACAAACCCACAGCCAACATCATACTCAACAGGCAACATTAGAAGTGTCTCCCTAAGATCAGGAACAAGACAGTGATGTCTGTTTTCACTGCTCTTAATCAAGACAGTAGTGGAATAAGAAGGAAAAGAAGGTATCCAAATTGGCAAGGAAGAAGTAAAACTGTCATTATTTGCAGATGACATGATACTGTATGTAGAAAACAGAATGATTCCACAAGAAAACTACCATAGTCAATAAATGAACTCAGTAAAGTTGCAGATTACAAAATAAATATACAGAAATAAGTTGCATTTTTATAGACCAAAAATTAACTATCAAAAAGAAAATATTAGAAAACAATCCTATTTATAATTTATAAAAAAATAACTATAAATAAATTTAATGAAGGTTGTAAAAATCTATACTTGGAGTATCATAAGACACTAAAGAAAGAAACTGAAGAAAATAAAATAAGTAGAAGCATATACCATGTTCATGGAAAAATCAATATATTAAAAATGTCCATACTACCCAAATCTATAAATTCAACATAATTCCTATCAAAACACCAATGGTGTATTTCACAGAACTAGAACAAATAGTCCAAAAATTTATATGAAACCAAAAAATACTCCAAATAGCCACAACAAACCTGAGAAAGAAGAACAAAGTTGGAGGATTCATGCTACCTGATATCAGACTATACGACAAGGGACATAGTAATCCAAACAGCATGGTAATGGCATAAAAATGACATATCAATCAATGGAACAGAATAGAGAGCCCAGAAGTATACCCATGCTTTTATGGTCAATTAATATTTAACAATGGACACAGGAACATACAATGGGGTAAAGAAAGTCTATTCAATAAATGGTGTTGGGAAAATTGTATAGATATTAGAAAAAAAATTAGACCACCTTCATACACCATACAAAAGAAGAAACTCAAATTAGATTAAAGTCTTCAACATAAGACTTGAAAACATAAAAATTCTAGAAGACAGCATTCTATAATAAATGTCTGAGACAGTAAAATCTCAGACATTTATCATAGAAATACATTCCTCAAGCAATGGAAACAAAAGAAAAAATAAATAAATGGGACTACATCAAACTAAAAAGATTTTGCACAGCAAAGGAAGCCATCAACAAAATGAAAAGACATCCCTCTGAATGAATGGGAGAACAAATTTACCAATGACAAATCTGATAAGGGGTTAATATCCAAAATTTTAAAGACTTTTACAACTCAACACCAAAAGCAAACAATCCAGTTAAAAAATGGATGAAAGCCCTAGCTGGTTTTGCTCAGTCGATAGAATGTCGGCCTGTAGACTGAAAAGTCCCGTTTTCAATTCTGGTCAAGGGTACATGCCTGGGTTGCAGGTTCAATCCCCAGTAGGGGGCATGCAGGAGGCAACCAATCAATGGTTCTTTCTCATCATTGATGTTTCTATCTCTCCCTCCCTGAAATCAATAAAAATATATTTAAAAATACATATTTAAAAAAAATGGACAACACACCTGACTACACACTTCTCCAAAGAGGAAATATAGATGGCCAATAGACATATGAAAAGATGCTCAATGTCACTAATCAGCAGAGAAATGCAAATTAAAACCACAATAAAATTTCTCCTAATAACTGTCTCAATGGCTATCATCAATAAATCAACAAACACCAGAAGTTGGCCAGGATGTGTATAAAAGGGAACCCTCATATATTGTTGGTGGGAATGCAGATTGGTGCAGCCACTGTGCAAAACAGAATGGAAGGAAGTTCCTCAAAAAATTTAAAATAGAACTATCTTATAAGTCAACAATTCCACTTCTGGGTATATATTCAAAGAAATCGAGAACACTAATTTGAAAAAGTATATGCATTTCTATGTTTATTGCTGCATTATTTGCAATAACCAAGATATAGAAACAAACCATGTGACCCATCAATAGATGAGTGGATAAAAATCTATAGTATATGTATACAGTGGAATATTACTGTTCCTTAAAAAGAATGAAATCTTGTCCAGCTGGTGTTGGTCAGTGGTTGAGCATTGACCTATACACCAGGGTGCTGGCTGGATCCCAAACGAGGGTTCTAGGAGGCAGCCATCTGATGATGTTTCTCTCAATATTTCTCTCTCTCTCTACCCATCATAATGTACTATTGAATTGTGTACTTGAGACATATATAATTTTATTGACCAATGTCATACAAATATATTTTATAGAAAATTTAGGAGGAGTCAGAAAAATGGTGGTGTAATAGACAGACGTGTTCCGAGCCTTCTCCTGGAGCAGAAAGAAAGAACAGCTGAGGGTTGCACGAGGAGTGTTTGTTGGCAAGTTAAGGGACAGCTAAATTCCAGGAGAAGGTAGGGGACTACTAGATGGGGTTCCCCTGACTGGGCAGCCCACACTGCAGCTGGGTCCCTTCCCTGAGCTACTGGCTCGGACACGGAGACCGTGCCATCTTGATAGGGAAACTGGAGCTTATCCAAAGCCTGAAAATCCACAACTGCAGCAACCACTGAAGAGCTGCGAGCCCCAGAATACCGGTCCCCAATTGACGCAAACACACGGATTCAAAGGAGCTCTTCATTCACCAAGAAATGTCAGATTTTGCCTGGGATAAGGTGAGGTCTCTGGTCCCAGCGGGAGAGAGAAACGCGCGTTTTGCGGGAGAGTGGACCAGGGAAGTCTGTGCCTAGAAAAATCCATGGCTGTTGGGGCTGGCATGATCCGTGAAGGTGGAAGGGGGTCCTCAGAGCTGCTAACAGAAGGGATCTCTAAAAAGCAACCCATTTTGATGTGATGTGCAGGGACAGACTAAGAATTTCAAAGGTGTGCTGGCTGCTTAGACTTGCATGCAGACCCATTGTTTGCGCACTTGAGCTTTTTCCTCTTCAAATCCTTGCTTTTGATTACTAAGCCCAATACATAGGATCACCCAGTTGGGGACACCCTGGGAGACTGCAGGGGAAAATTGTTTTTCTGGAACCTGGGGGTCGGAGCAGGGAGTAACCATCAGAGAGCCAGGTCTGAGGCAGCCCACTCCCACAAACCAGAATTGAGTGCCACAGAGATAAACACAGGCTAGAGAGGCCATATATAGACCCGGAAGTCAATCCAGAAACACTGCCACCTAGGGACTGAATCACATATTGACTCTTGTGTAATCAAAAATAAAGGAATATGAGAAATTAAGACTCTGCCTGCTTAAAAATCAGGACTGGCTTACAACACTGAGGAACAGTAGAATGCAGGGAACTGCAATACTGTCTGGACTGAGAAACAGGCATACCAAACATAACAATAGAGGAAGTGAATGACTTTCACTACTGCACATTATATATATATTTTGTATTTTGTATTTTTTTATATTCATTTTTTGCATCTTTTACTTAAAAAACTATTTTTTTTCTTTTTTCCTAACTTGATTTTACCTTTTTAATTGTTACATTTTTATTTTCAATCAGTATTACTACTACTACTATTTTACTTTTTTTTAAGTGTCATTTTATTTTCTCTTTATTCTACTTTGGAATTAGTGTTCTACATTCGGGTTTCATCTTTCCTTTAGTATCGTTTTACTCTATCTCAACTCTATCTTTAAGCCATCACTCTATTCCTAACCTTTCCCCTTTTGGTCTCCTGTTTATCTTACCCCTTTCCTGCTTTAGATTTTCCCTATTCATTCTGTTTACCCCATTAAAATTTCACCCTACTTATACATCTAATTTCCAATCCCTTGCTCCAGTCCATACACACCTCTTTCTTTGTTGTCTTAAGTATCCAAAAAATAGTTTTTCTCTCTGTCCTTTTGTTGTTGTTTGCTTGAATGTTGATTATATCGAATTTTTATGCTTTTTTGTGAGATTGTTTTGCTTATTCTTTTATTTTGTTTGTTTGTTTTTGTTTGCTTTGTTTTTGCTTCTGTTTTCCCTTGCCTCACTTGATATTAGTTGGTGTTGTAGTTTGTATTAATTCCCAGGTACTTGTTGCTGGCATTTGCTGGGATAAGTGGTTGTTCTATTGGAGTTTTCTCCCCATATATATAGTTTGTTCCCCTTTTCTCTCTTAGTCTCTTTCTTGTTTCTCTTATTTCTTTTTCTTTCTTTTCCCAATTTCATTTTGACACTCCTTTTTTCTTTCTTTCTTTCTTTTTACTCTTCTTCTTTCTCTCCTATCCCCTAATTTGCCTTTCTCTGGTGGTCACCTTTATTGGAGGTTATTAATATCATGAATACATTTCTGTTCAGTGCCTTGTGTGTTGTACCTGGCTGTGTTGTATTTTGTGCCTTTAAGTCAACACAGGAGAGAGAGAACTCCATAACCAGACATCTAGAGATGAGAGAACATGGGGAGATGAAGAAACAGGGTGCACAGGAAAGAAAAGCAGGCATCACCAGAAAAGGAAGTAAACGAAATAGAGGCAAGCAACCTGCCAGACAAAGAATTCAGAGAATTGGTCATAAGGTGGCTGAAAAGAATGGAAGACAAATGCTACAATATGAGTAAGAACCAAGAGGAAATGAAGAAGAACCAAGAAGAAATGAAAAATGACATTGCTGCTGTAAAGAACTCAATAGACAGTATCAAGAGTAGACTAGAAGAAGCAAAGGACTGCATCAGTGAGCTAGGAGACAAGATGGAAAAAAATACCCAAATAGAGCACCTTCAAGAAAAAAAATTAAAAAGCAAGAGGAGAACCTAAGGGAACTTTGGGACAACACAAAACAGAACAACATCTGCATAATAGGGGTTCCATAAGGAAAGGAAACTGGGCAAGGAATAGAACCCCTGTTTGAAGAAATAATGACAGAAAACTTCCCTGATATAAAGAAGAAAAAACCCACACAAATCCAAGAAGCTCACAGAGTCCCAAGCTAAATGAACCCCAAAAGACCAACATGAAGGCACATTTTAATTAAATCAGCAAACACCAACGACAAAGTAAGAATCTTAAATGTGGCCAGAGAAAGACAGAAAGTTACATACAAAGGAACCCCCATCACACTATCAACTAATTTCTCAACAGAAACTCATCAGGACAGAAGGGAATGGAATAAATTATACAAAGTCATGCAAAGGAAGGGCCTAAATCCAAGAATATTGTACCCAGCAAGGCTATCAATCAAAATTGAAGGTGAAATCAGGAGCTTCACAGACAAAAAAGGACTAAGGGGATTTATTACCACCAAACCAGCAATGCAAGAAATGCTAAAGGTTCTGCTTTAAAAAAAAGAAATAGGAAGCGAAGAAGGAACACGGGAGTAAAGAATAAAAATGGCGACAAACAAGTACCTATCAAAAATAACTATAAATGTAAATGGATTAAATGCCCCAATCAAAAGTCATAGGGTAACGGATTGAATAAGAAAACAAGACCCATATATCTGCTGTCTACAAGAAACCCACCTCAGAAAAAAAGACGCAAACAGACTGAGGATGAAGGGATAGAAAAAGGTTTTCCAGGCGAATGGGAATGAAAAAAAAGCTGGGGTAGCAATACTTATATCTGACAAATTAGATCTCAAAGTGAAGGACATAAAAATAGATAAGGTAGGCCACTTCATAATACTAAAGGGAGCAATCCAACAAGAAGAAATAACTCTGGTAAACATATATGCACCCAATACAGAAGAACACAAATACCAAAAAAAAAAAAAAAAAAAAAAAAAAACCTCCTGGAGGATACCAAAGGAGAGAGTGACAGCAATACAATCATAGTAGGGGACTTTAATACCCCTCTATCAAAAGTGGGCAAATCCTCTAAACAAAAAATCAGCAAAGAAACATCAATCCTAAATGACTCACTAGACCAGATGGAATTAATTGACATCTTCAGAACATTTTACCCCAAAGCCACAGAATATACATTCTTCTCAAGTGCACACGAGTAATTTTCAAAGATAGACCATATATTGGGGTACAGGCAAAGTCTCTTCAAATTCAAGAAGATGGAAATCATATCAAGCATCTTCTCAGACCACAGTGGCATAAAACTGGAAATGAACTACAATAAAAACAATCCAAAGAAATCTAACACATGGAGACTAAACAGCATGCTATTAAACATTGACTGAGTTACTAGAGAGATCAAGAAAGAAATAAAAGACATCCTGGCAACAAATGACAATGAAAACACAACAATCCAAAATCTAAGGGACACACTGAAAGCAGTCTTGAGAGGGAAGTTCATAGCTCTACAAGCCTACTGCAAAAAAACAACAAACAATGGTAATAAATTACCTAACCTTACAACTCACAGAATTAGAAAGAGAGCAACAAGAAAAGCCCAGTGTAATCAGAAAGAAGGAGATAATAAAGATCAGAGCAGAGATAAACAACATAGAGACCAAAAAAACAATATAAAAGATCAACAAAACCAAGAGCTGGTTCTCTGAAAGGATAAACAAGATTGATGAACCTCCTGCCAGGCTCACCAAGAAGCAAAGAGAGATGATCCAAATAAACAAAATCAGAAATGAAAGGGAAGAAATCATAACAGACCTCACCGAAATACAAAGGATTATTTTTAAAAAATACTATGAAGAACTGTATTCCAACAAACTGAACAACCTGGAGGAAATGGACATATTCCTAGAAAAATACAACCTTCCAAAACTCAATCAGGAAGAATCTAAACAGGTCAATATGCCAATAACTATGGAAGAAATTGAAGCAGTCATCAAAAATCTTCCAGGAAATAAAAGCCCGGGGCCAGACGGCTTCTCAGGGGAGTTTTACCAAACATTCAAGGAACAACTTAAACCTATCTTCCTTATACTATTCCAAAAAATTCAAGAGGAGGGAACATTTCCAAGCTCCTTCTATGAAGCCAGCATCACCCTAACACCAAAACCAGATAAAGACAACACAATGAAAGAGAATTACAAGCCAATATCCCTCATGAATGTAGATGCCAAAATCCTCAACAAAATTCTAGCAAACTGGATCCAGCAGTATATCAGAAAGATCATACACCATGACCAAGTAGGATTTATCCCAGGGATGCAACGATGGTACAATACCCACAAATCAATAAACGTGATACATTACATAAACAAATTAACATCATAAACAAGGATCATACCTCAACATAATAAAAACCATATATGATAAACCCACAGCCAACATCATAATCAATGGGCAAAAACTAAAACCATTTCCCCTAGGAACAGGAACAAGACAGGGATGCACACTCCCACCACTCCTGTTCCACATAGTACTGGAAGTTTTAGCCTTTGCAATTAGACAAGAAGGAGAAATAAAAGGCATCCAAATTGAAAAAGAAGAAGTAAACTGTCCTTATTTGCAGATGACATGATATTGTACATAAAAAACCCGAAAGACTCCATCTAAAAACTAACAGACTTAATAAATGAATTCGGCAATGTAGCAGGATACAAAATTAATGCCAAGAAATCTATGGCATTTCTATACACCAATAATGAACTTACAGAAAGAGAGACTAAAAAAGCAATCCCATTTACCATCGCACCAAAAAAATCAAGATATCTAGGAATAAACTTAACATAAAGGTAAAAGACCTATATGCAGAAAAATACAGGACACTGAAAAAAAAGAGATAGAGGAAGACATAAACAGAAAGAAGAGCATACCATGTTCATGGATTGGTAGAATCAACATCATTAAAATGTCCATACTACCCAAAGCAATCTATAGATTCAATGCACTCCCCATTAAAATACCACCGACATATTTCACAGACCTAGAAAGAACTCTTTAAAAATTCATCTGGAATAAATAAAGACCCCTAAGAGCCACCACAATCCTTAGAAAGAAGAACAAAGTAGGTGGGATCTCAATACCATATTTCAAGTTGTATTACAAATCCACTGTTCTCAAAATAGCCTGGTACTGGCACAAGAACAAACATATAGACCAATGGAATAGAATAGAGAACCCAGATATCGACCCAAACCACTATGCTCAATTAATATTTGACAAAGGAGGCATGCACATACAAGGGAGTCAAGACAGTCTCTTCAATAAATGGTATTGGGAACATTGGACAGATACATGCAAAAAAATGAAACTAGACCACCAACTTATACCATACACAAAGATAAACTCAAAATGGATAAAGGACTTAAACATAGACAGGAAACCATAAACATACTAGAGGAATCCATAGGCTGAAAAATCTCAGTCATGTGCCGAAACAATTTCCTCACCAATACGGCTCCTATGGCAACGGAAGCTAAAGAGAAATTAAACAAATGGTACTACATCAAAATAAAAAGCTTTTGCACAGCAAAAGATTCCATAAACAAAACAACAAGAAAGCCCACTGTATTGGAGAATATATTTGCAAATGTTATCACTGATAGATAGAGATGATCCATAGAGATTAAAGGTTTAATCTCCAACATGTACAGGGAACTTAATAAAAGGAAGATAAATGATCCAATAGAAAAATGGGCAAGGTACCTAAATAGAATCTTTTCAAAATAAGACAGAAGTAAGGCCAAGAGGCATATGAAAATATTCTCAAAGTCACTAATTATCCGAGAGATGCAAATCAAAAGAAAAATGAGGTACCATCTCACACCTGTCAGAATGTCAATCATCAACAAATCAATAAATGACAAGTGCTGGCAAGGATGCAGAGAAAAAGGAACCCTCGTGCATCGCTGGTGGGAATGCAGACTGGTGCAGCCACTGTGGAGAACAGTATGGAGTTTCCTCAAAAAACTAAAAATGGAATTCCCATTTGACCCAGTAATCCCACTTCTAGGAATATATCCCAAGAAACTAGAAACACAAATTAGAAAGGATATATGCACCCCTATGTTCATAGCAGCACAATTCACCATAGCTAAGATTTGGAAACAGCCTAAATGCCCATCATCAGATGAGTGGAATTAGAAAACTATGGTACATCTACAGAATGGAATACTATGCTGCTTAAAAAAGAAGGAATTCTTACCATTTGCTGCGCATGGATGGAACTGGAGAACATTATGCTAAGTGAAATAAGCCAGTCAGTGAAAGATAAATATCACATGATCTCACTCATTTATGGAAAATAAAAGAACATTATAACCTGATGAACAAAAATATAGACACAGAGGCAGTAAAACACTGAACAGTCTGTCAAGTTACAGCGCGAAGCCTGGGGAGTGTTGGGGGTGGGGCGGGGAAAGATCAACCAAAGGACTTGTATGCATGCATGTAAGCACAACCAATGGACACAAGACAGTGGGTGGGGGTGGTGGGAAGGGGCGGTGAGATGAGGGCATGTGACAGGGGTTAGGGGAGGCTGGGGGAAGGTCTATGGGGGAAAAAAGGAGATATATGTACTACTATATGTAATACTTTAAACAATAAAATAAAATTTAAAAATATAAAAATGTGGTGTATTTGGAAAGCAACAAAGTAAGAGTTCAATAAATCTATTAAATTGTATTCCTTCTTTTCAATGTAGGAAACTTGATTTAAAAGCTTCTAATAAGAACAATACACTAATATGTGAGTACTAAAACTATAGTTTTCATGTGAGCACAACTTATGTTTAAATGAAGAAAACCAGTGCAATTGTCATCAGTTCTAGATGTGAAAGGGACACTTAAATGTTTCTCTTTAACGTGTGGTAAAGATATAGAGTTTAATAGCTCACAGTGCTTAAAAGCAAAGACCAAAAACATGTCACGAAAGCCAACTTTGTATCTGGCCTGGTAACATATGTGTATAAACCACGGTCTCACCATTTATTTTATTTTATTTATTTTTTGATCCAAAAGTAATGTGATTCCTAGTTGACAATTATATATAACATCAAAAAAGTAAAGCCTTTTCTTAGTATCCCAATCATGGTACAGACTTCTCTGTTGTTTCATCTTGAAAAAGCTCAAATTTTTTTTTTATATACTAATGACCCTATATGATTTTACATCTTTGTAATTAGTTCATTCAAATTACACCAAGACGTTCTTAGTTTTAGCACTGAAAGTCCTGTCCCCTTGAAATCTACTCAGTACTAGGCAATTCATAATAAATGGGTACCTTACTGTTTTAAATGACACCCCTTCCAAAAGTGACTTCTTTTCTTCTGAATATCCAAGTAATATACTTAGCATGTTACATTACTTTGGTGAATGTACAGTAGATACTCTTCTTCAGACAGACTGCCTAGGTTTGAGCAGAAGTTATGTGTAAAGAATTTTATCGCCTCCGTAGATTTTAATTTTTCAAGAAGACAATATAATATATATAAATTTTACATGTGCACTGAAACCAATAGATCTGAATTAAAATACTGCTACTTATATAGCTCAGAAATTCTAATTCATTGCCTTTATATGAAGATTTTTTTTACTCATGAAAGAATAACAATATCTGTTGGAGATGATTATTAATTTACAAACTCAATTGAGGAAAAAAAACTTTTAATAAATATTACATGGCCAAAATAATATATAGATCCAAATATATGGCAATTCTAAATACAATGTGAATCCTATTTTTCAACATAATAAGCTTAAAAAATGTTTTGATATAATTATAATATAAAATGTAGATAAAGTTGAAAATGCATACTTATATTCAATTTATTAATTTACTTGGCAATACATTTAAAATTGTATTATACAGAGAACAATTATTTTAAAAATAGATTTTTTAATTTTGTTCCATTAGTTCATAAAAATTTGACTCAATTGTCATCTGCAATTTCAAAATAAATTTTCTAGTTATCATTAGACCATTATTTAAGATATCTAGTTTTATAGAAAACCACTTTTCATTTTGCTATCACTCAAAATTTTATCTTATGCCTCAATAATTCATTCACATAACAGGAGAAAAATTTATTTCATCTCATATATACATGCTGCTGATCATCACAAAACAGACAAATAAGAACATATCAAGTTCTTTTTATTGTTTAAAGTATTACATATGTCTCCTTTTCCCCAGAATTGAACCCCCCACCCCTCCTACACCCCAGGACAAGCCCCAACTGTCCCAGTTATCATGTCCATTGGTCATGCCAATATGCATGCATACAAGTCTTTTGGTTGATCTCTTACCCCCCACCCCCACCCCTGCCTTCTCTCTGAGGTTGGACAGTCTGTTCAGTGTTTCCTTGTCTCTGGATCTATTTTTGTTCATCAGTTATGTTGTTCATCATATCCCACATATGAGTGAGATCAAGTGATATATATCTTTCTCCAACTGGCTTACTTCACTTAGCATAATGCTCTCCAATTCCATCCACGGTGTTGCAAATGGTAAAAGTTCCTTCTTTTTTATAGCAGAACTAGAGGCTTGGTGCACGAAATTCATGCACTGGGGGGAGAGGGGCTGTCCCTCAGCCCAGCCTGCTTCCTTTCCAATCTGAGACCCCTGTGGATCGGGCCTAAAGGGGCAGTCAGACATTCCTCTCACAATCCAGGACTGCTGGCTCCCAACCCCTCACCTGCCTGCATTCCTGAATGCCCCTAACTGCTTCTGCCTGCCAGCTTGATCACCCCCTAACCACTCCCCTGCCAGCCTAATTGATGCCTAACTGCTCTCCTGCCAGCCCGATCACCACCAACTGCCCTCCCCTGCTGGCATGATGGGCCCCAACTGCCCTCCCCTGCAGGCCCAGTCCCCCGCAAGTGCCCTCTCTTGCTTCTGAGAAATACCATCCAAAGGATGTAAAGTATGGTGATAAACTTGTCCATGTATTCTAAAACATATCCTGATGGCAATGAAATATTTGTATGCATGGAAACAAAAGCAAAAGAACTATTTATGGAATGAACATTTTCCATGAAATTTTTACTGTCAGAATCTCCGTTTGTCATTAATCTTTTTAAATATGCTGGGTATTCTGGAAAATGTATATCATTTGGACAGACTTTACCTTTGCTACAACATCGAGTAAATTTCCCATTGGATGGTCTTTCATCAGAGAAATTTAGTGATAGGCAAAATTGATATCTGACAATTATTGCACCACAACTATATTGGAGAATTGCATCCTCATGTACTCCATTTTCGCTGAGAAGGCAGTTCCTACCAGTATTGGTAGTTCTTGTTGATGACTGTTCTTTAGACATATTCTGTTGTCGCCATCACCTGCTTTCAACTTCAAAGGCATGTTGGTCTTCAGACATTTTCTGTCGATGATGCCTTCTTTTTTCAGCTTCAGAGCTACGTTTTGCCAATAGTAGCTTTTCAGATACATTCTGTGGCAGGCTCCACCTTCTTTCAACATCAGACACACAATGGTCTTCAGACATTTTCTGTCGATAATGCCAGCTTCTTTTGGCTGCAGAGCTACGTTGTATCAATAGTTGCTCTTTAGACATAGCCCCACCTCCCTGCTGTCATGGTCTGAGATGCAGGTGAATGAGAGTCCTGGCTTTCAGGCAGCTGAGAGCTGTCTGACTAATGGCTGATTCTGTGGGGGTGGGACTTCCTCCTCCCTGCTGTCAGAGTCTCCCTGGCATCAATGAGGAAGCAAGCATTCTGCCTGGTTGCTCCAGGGCTGGCCTGCCCAGATACTCTCTACTGCTGGGCTCTAACACTTGCTTTGTCACTGGGGTGATGACTCAAGCATCCCCTCCCCACCCCTCCTTCCCCCCCGGCCTGGCCAGAGGCCCTCCGCTGCTGGGGTGGAATGCTTGCCTCATCACCCCAGTGATGAGGCAAGCATTCCTCCCAGCTGCCCCCCAAGGACTGGGGGACTCTGGCAGGCATGAAGGACTGAGTGCAGCCATCTTGTAGCTATGGTCACTGCCATCTTTGTGATGGAGTGATGGTTAATTTTCATATGCCATCTTTATTAGATAGGATAGTATTCCATTGTGTAGATATACAACAGTTTTTTTAATCCATTCATCTGCTGATGGGCACTTAGGCTGTTTCCAAATCTTAGCTAATATAAATTGTGCTGCTATAAACATAGAGGTGCACATGTCCTTTCTGATTGTTTCTGGTTTTCAGGGATATATTCCTAGAAGTGGGATTACTGGGTTGAATGGGACTTCCATTTTTTATTTTTTGAGAAATCTCCATATTGTTTTCTAAGTGGCTGCACCAATCTGCATTCCCACCAGCAGTGCCTGAGGGTTCCTTTTTCTCCACATCTTCACCAGCACTTGTTGTTTGTTGATGATAGCCACTCTGTCAGTTGTGAGATGGTACCTTATTGTTGTTTTAATTTGCATCTCTTAGCTGATTAGTGACTTTGAGCATGTTTTCATATTCTCTTTGCCTTCTCTATGACCTCTTTAGAAAAATGTCTATTTAGGTCCTTTGCCCATTTTTGATTGGATTATTTATCTTCCTTTTGTTAGGTTGAATGAGTACTCTGTAAATTTTGGAGATTAAACCGTTATCTGAGATACTCCAGGCAAATATATTCTTCCATGCAGTGAACTTTATTGTTGTTTTGTTGATGGTTTCTTTTGCTGTGCAGGAGCTTTTTATTTTGATGTAGTCCAATTTGTTTATTTTCTCCTTAGTTTTCATTGTTGTTGGAGCTCTATAGGTAAAGATATTGCAACAACATATGTCTGATATTTTGCCGCCTATGGTGTCTTCTAAGATTCTTATGGTTTCCCATTACATTTAAGTCCTTTAACCATTTTGAGTTTATTTTTGTGAATGGTGTAAGTTGGTGATCTAGTTTTATTTTTTTGCATGTTTAAGATCAATTTTCCCAGCTCCATTTATTGAAGAGACTGTCCTGACTCCATTATATGCTCTAGCTTCAATTGTCAAATATTAATTGAGCATAAAGGCTCGGGTCAATTTCTGGGTTCTCTGTTCTGTTCCATTGGTCTATATGTCTGTTCTTGTGCCAGTACCAGGCAGTTTTGAGAATGGTGGCTTTATAGTATAGCTTGATATCTGGTATTGTGATACCTCTAACTTTGTTCTTCTTTCTCAGGATTGCTGTGACTATTCAATTTCTTTTATTTATTCCAGATGAATTTTTGGAGAGTTTGTTGTAGGTCTATGAAATATGCAATTGGTATTTTAATGGGGATTGCATTGAATCTATAGATTGCTTTGGGTAGTATGGACATTTTAATGATGGTGATTCTACCAATCCATTAACATTTGTTTATGTCTTCCTCTTCTCTTTTTTCAATGTCCTGAAGTTTTCTGAGTACAGGTTTGTTAAGTCCTTAGTTAAGTCTATTCCTAGGTATCCTAATCTTTTTGATGAAATGGTAAATGGGATTGTATTTTAATCTCTCTTTCTGTAAATTCACTATTGGTGTATAAAAATGCCACAGATTTCTGGGCCTTAATTTTGTATCCTGCTACATTGCCAAATTCATTTATTAGGTCTAGTAGTTTTTTTTATGGAGTCTTTGGGGTTTTCTATGTATAGTATCAAGTCATTTGGGAATAAGGACAGTTTTATTTCTTCTTTTCCAATTTGGATGCCTTTTATGTTTTCTTCTTGTCTGATCACTATGGCTAGCACTTCCACTACTATATCAAATAGGAGTGGTGAAAATGAGCATTCCTGTCTCGTTTGTGTTCTTAGGGGAAATGAATTTACTTTTTGCCCATTGAGTATGATGTTGGCTCGTAGGTTTGCCATATAAGGCTTTTATTATGTTGAGGTATGATCCCTCTATTCCAAATTTGCTGAGAGTTTTTATCAAGAAAGGGTGTTGGATTTTGTTAAATGCTTTTTCTGCATTGATTGATATATTATGTAATTTTTGTCTCTCACGTTGTTATGTGATGTATCACATTTATTGATTTGTGGATATTGTACCATCCTTGCATCCCAGAATAAATCCCATTTGGTCATGGTGCATGATCTTTCTGATGTAATGCTGGATCTGATTTGCTAAAATTTTGTTGTGGATTTTAGCATTGTGTTCAAGAATATTGGCCTGTGGTTCTCTTTCTTTGTGGTGTCTTTATCTGATTTTGGAATTAGGGTAAGGCTGTCTTCATAGAAAAAATAGCTTGGAAGTCTGCCTTCCTCTTGAATTTTTTTGAATAGTCTCAGGAGGATAGGTTTTAGCTCTTCTTTAAATGTTTAGGAGAATTCCCCAGTAAAGCTTCCAGACCAGGGCTTTTTTTTGTTGGAAGATTTTTTATTACTGCTCAATTTCATCAGTAGTTATCAGCCTATTCAGGTTTGTTTTATTGTTCCTGTGTGAGTTTTGGAAGCTTGTATGTTTCTAAGAAAATGTCCATTTCGTCTAAGTTGTCCAGTTTGTTGGAGTAGAGTTGTTCATAGTGTTTTTTAAAATAAACTTTGTATTTCTGTGGGGTCTGTTGTTACTTCACCACTTTTATTTCTGATATTGTTGATTTGGGTCCTTTCACTTTTTTTCTTGTTGAGTCTGGCAAGAGGTTCATCAATCATGTTTATCCTTTCAAAGAACCAGTTCTTGGTTTTATTGATCTTTTGTATAGTTTTTTTTTTTTTTTTTTTTTTTGTCTCTATGTCATTTATGTGTGCTCTGATCTTTATTATTTCATTCCTTCTGTTTACTCTGGGCTTTTCTTGTTGTTCTTTTCTAATTCTTTAAATTTTAGGGTTAGATACCTTATTGCCATTTTTTTTAGGTAGGTCTGCAGAGCTATAAACTTCCCTCTTAGGACTGCTTTCACGATGTCCCATAGATTTTGGACTGGTGTTATTTTATTGTCATTTGTTACCAGGATGCTTGTTATTTTTTTTATATTCTTTTTTTTTTTTAGAGTTAAATACTGAAATTTATTGAAAAAAAATTAAGAATAGGATATTTTTCCCACATGGTGCCAAAGTTATTAAAGTGAAGATGATTTTTTAAAATAAATTTGTCTTTTTATATTCTTGATAACACAATCATTATTTAATAGAATGCCATTTACCCTCCAAGTGCTTGATTTTTTTATTGTTTTTATTGTAGTTGATTTCTAATTTTATGTCATTGTGATCTGAGAAGATGCTTGATATGATTTCTATCTTCTTGAATTTGAAGGGGCTTTTCCTGTGTCACAATATGTGGTCTATATTTGAATATCTTCCATGTGCACTTGAGAAGAACGTATATTCTGTAGCTTTGGGGTGAAATGTTTTGAAGATGTCAATTAATTCCTACTGATCTAGTGAGTCATTTAATATTGATATTTGTTTTCTGATTTTTTTAGAGGATTTATCCAGTGTTATCAATGGGATATTAAAGTCCCCTACTATGACTGGAAAGCTGTCAATCATTCCCTTGATATCCTTCAGGAGTTTATTTTATTTTATGTATTTGGATGCTCCTGCATTGGGTGCATATATGTTTACCAGAGTTATATCTTCTTGTTGAATTGCTCCCTTTAGTATTATGTAGAGACCTTCCTTATCTCTTGTTATGGCCTTCACTTTAAGGTCTAATTTGTCAGATATAAATATTACTATCCCAGCTTTTGTTTCATTTCCATTCACTTGAAAATATTTTTCCATCCCTTCACTATAAGTCTGTGTGAATCCTTTGTTCTGAGGTGGGTCTCTTGTAGACAGGAGATATATGTTTCATGTTTTCTTATCCATGCAGCTACCCTATGTCTTTTGATTGGAGCAATTAATCAATTTACATTTAAGGTTATTATTAATAGGTACTTGTTTGTCACCATTTTTATTCTTTATGTCTGTGTTCTTTCTTCTCTTCTTTCTTCTTTTCACAGCAGTCCCTTTAGTATTTCTTGCATTGATGGCTTGGTCGTGATAAAATATTTTAGTCTTTTTTTGTCTGTGAAGCTTCTGATTTCACCTTCAATTTTGAATGATAGCCTTTCTGGGTCTAATATTTTTGCTTTCAGTCCTTTGCTTTCCATCACTTTGTATATTTCATTCTTTCATTTCTGGCCTATTATGTTTCTGTTGAGAAATCAGTTGATGTTGTAATAGGTAGCTTTTTGCAGGTACCTTTCTATCTCTCACTGGCATCCTTTAAGGTTCTTACTTTGTCATTGGTGTTTGCCAATTTAATTATGATGTGTCTTGGTATTGGTCTTTTTGGGTTCATTTTGTTTGAGACTCAATGTGTTCCTTGAACTTGTGTGAGTTTTTTTTTTGCCAATATCAGGAAAGTTTTCTGTCATTATTTCTTTAAACAGATTTTCTATTCCTTGCTAGGTTTCCTCTCTTTTTACCAAAGCTCCCTTTGGCTCTACTCCTGCTTTTTAAGTTTTTTTTTTTTCCAGTTGCTGCTCTGCTTGGGTGTTTTTTCCTACTGTGTCTTATAGCTCACTGATTGAGTCCTCAACTTTTTCTAGTCTACTTTGATGTTTTCTATTTTTTTCTTTATTGCAGCTCTGTCATTCTTCATTTCTTCCTGGTTCTTCTTCATTTCCTTTTGATTCTTAAACATGTTAAATTTATCCTCCATCCTTTTCAGTGTCTTATGACCATTCCTCTGAATTCTTTCTCTGAAAAATTGCTTGTTTCCATTTCATTTACCTCCTTCTCTTATAATTCCTCCTTTTCTTTTGTATGGGGGCTGTTTCTTCTCCCTATTTTTGCTCCTTTCAGGGTGTCTGGTTATATGGCTCACTCTCTACCATGTTGACCAAAATGCACAAAATACAACTTGACAAGACACAATACAGAGGGAACAAAACACCACTGTATTCACAACACCAATAACCCCAATAAAGGAGACCACCAGAGAAAATATAATTAAGGGAGAAAAAAGAGGGCAAAAACTATTGAAAAATGGGGAAAAAAAGGTAATAGAGAAAAGAAAAAGAACAAAAAAGAAGGGAAAAAATATGTGTTTGGGGAGAAAACTCCACAAAACAAACAAATAACCCAAAAAAATGAAAACAACAAACACCCCCCAAAAAAGGGGGTGGGGAGCTGAAGAGGCAGGGATTATTTCCAGAAAGTAAGGTAAAGTATTTGAATTAAAGGGGGAATTGTCACAGTTCAGTATAGAGGAGATAGAAAGAGAATGAATTGATAAGAAGAAGAGTAAAAACCAAATAATCAATAAAAAAATCTCCCCTTTCTTTAATCTATCTACTAGTATCTATATATTCATCTATTTTTGGAAAATGAGAATAGAGAGCAAATAGGCTTAAGTTTGGTGAGTGAAACTAGTTAATTAGGAGAATAGGAGAGCAAGCGAGGAGAGGAAAATCAAAAGCATTTTAAAAAAGAAAATAATTGGCCAGCAAAGAAAGAGAAAAGAGAAGGGTGCATGGACTTGGAGCAGGGGAGAGGAAATTAGATATATGAGTAAGACAACAGAGACTACTATAATAGTAACATGTCAATAAAGAAGATCAATTTTTAACAAGGAGTAAAAAGAAAGGAGAGAAAAAAACTAAAGCAGGAACAGGAGAAGAAAAACAGGATAAAAAAGGGAGAAGTGAGGAAGAAAAGATTGGCAAAAAGGAAAATAATATAACAAAAATAAAAATAAAATGTAGAACAGTAATCCAAAAAATAAAAGTTTAAAATAAATAAATAAATAAACAATAAAATAAAATTTCCTTTTTTTTCTTAAGAAAAAGATAAAAAATAATAAAGTGAAGTAATGGTCATTCACTTCAGTTGTGTTTTAATATCCCATGGGAGCTGGTTTAAGACCCCCTCTCTACTGTTCTGTCTGCCACTTATCAGTTTCCTCTTATATAGTCAGCACCTTGTTGAAGTTCCCAGAATCCATCACTCCTCTGTGTCTGTCTCCACAGCTTCAGTTACAGGCAGGAGGGATCAATCTTCCAGCTTTGTTTGTCTGCCTGCTTTCAGTCGTATTTACAGAAGCATCTATTTCTGACATGGGCTCTAGGTGAGGGTGTTGCTGTTTTAGTTTCCAGGACCAAATGGCACCTCAACCAAGTCCCTGAGAGCTCCATGGGGGTATTCAAAATATTTGTTTCCCTGCAGAGCTTGAGGCTGGGTGTGGTTGTGTTGCTAGGCGGGGCTGGCTCTTCAGGAGAAAAATGGCTGTTTAGGTTGGAAGGACCAAACTGTCCCTGAGCTGGATCCCTGGTCACCTCTCCCTGTTTTGCTCCCAGCCTCCACAAAACCACCTCTGCCTGTACTGCAGCCTCAGTGAGTGTTTGTAATTGAAAGACACTATGTACTGGGTTTAGTGAGGAAAACCAAGGAAAATACAAAACAGGGAAACCATGCTGCTGCTCATTTTTCTCCCCCTGGCACTGTGCGACCAGTGCAGAACTTCAGGCTGCCTTTCAGGGTGCAGCCTCCCACAGCTGTGGTCTTAGATCTAGAGTCGCTGGCTGCCAGCAGTTCTGTGGACACCCTTCCACAGTCAAGTGTTACGCATGTCTCCAAGGGATGTGGACTTGGTCCAGTGCAGTTTCCTTCTGACCCTCTAGTCCTGGTGGTTGTGCATCTCTCTTTCCAGCCCAGTTCCCCAATCCTACCATTCTCCAGGTGTCCTCCGTCCTCTCCAGCCATGGATTGTCTCACCAGCTATGTTTAATTCACCAAATCCGAGTGGATGCTATTTCATTTAGTTGTTTCTTCTATATGCTCTGTGAGAAGGCACAGGACATGTCCACCTATTTGGCCACCATTTTGTTTCCTCCTGGACAAACTTTTTAGGAGCCCATGGCCGAGGAGGCTGGAGTCTCAGTGTTTGTGGGTTCACAGCTGAGGTAGCAGGCCCCTGGCTGGTGCGGCTGTAGGGTCCAAGCTAGTGTCCGAGGACTCCCCAGGTGGAGGTGAGGCTGGGCTCCCTGTCACAACCACTCTCCCCTTCAAGATGGCGTGGCCTTTGCAGCAGAGCCAGCCACCTGGGGAGAGATTTCAGCAGTAGCAGAGGCTGCCTGGCTAGGGGAGCCTGGTCTGCCAGTCCCCAACAGTTCTTCAGAATATAACTTCCCTCCCTCACACACACACAAACATGCTCCACACATCCACACACTCCCTTTTCACTCCCTCACTCACATTCTCTTCCACACTGCTGTCCCATCGGCCACCATCTTGTGTTCCAACATATCATGTTTTTAATAATATAAGATCAATTTACAATGTTATTGTACACAAATCATAAGCACATATTCCTAATGACATTTGTATTGTATTTCTTTGTTTTTTTTTTCTCTGATGATTCTAACTGGTGAACTCTATAGCACCCATGTCCTGCATTGATTGAGGTTAAGATTAATTTGCTAGATACTGTATTTTATTTTATTAATCAAAATTAATAAATTGGGATTAAGAAAACTCTCAACATCAATGTTGTATGATATTAAAGATATGTAAGGACTGTGAGATAGTTATTTCTTTTCTAAGTTATAAATTGAGAGGTACAAATGAAAATGAAACAAAGATTCAATTGAAATACATGCTACTGTAGTTGTGTGGAAAGCTATATTAAATGCCAAAGTAGCTCTTTCTAGTGTTAGTTCAGTTATTTTGATAGTACTAGTCTTTCATTTGGAAGAAAATATAGTAGTTATTAGTTGCCTCTAAGGAAGAGGAGAGAAGAAAACAGGCAAGAGGAAAGAAGGTAGAGAGGGAGGTGGGGGTGGTGGTGGAGGGAAAGACCTGGTCTTTAGATCCTAGACATAGCTTACCCCTGTCTAGTGAGTCTAACTTCCAAAACTCTTTAATAATATAATAGATAAAACTATTCTCTGTTTTCACTGAATTGATCTATTTTATTATTCTTTGACCATGTAATGGTGGTTTCATATCAATGGGACCTTTCTTCCAGAGGTCCCTTGAATCAAATTCAAGTTAGTTTTTGTAAACATGACCTTTGTCATGTCTTATCACAGCCTGATGTCATCAGTGAAATGCTTGTTGTTGAGAAATAAATCTTTGCTATAGTGGAATGCAAAAAAAGCATCTCAGCTTCTCTAGGAAGAGAAATGTTATATTGATTTTTTTTCTTGTTTCTTCTTATTTTGAAGAAAAAGCATCTTTTTCTTTCATAAGAAAATATAACCTTGGTTGAATATATTAAAATACAAACTTTTGCTGTTTTTTGTTTTTGTTATTTTTTAAGGGGATGGAGTATATGCATGAATAACCAAAAAAGTTGTTCTTCAAAAGGGGTAGTGTCCTTCACAATATAGATTTAATACTATCCACAAATTCTGCATTGGCATGTTTTTAATATTTTTATTGTAAACATATTGCTACAAGAGATGTCTGAGATTTTGCTGCCTATAGTTTCTTCTAAGCTTTTTATGGTTTCATGCTGTTTCAGATTCTTGGTTTTTATTACTTTGAGTATTTCTTGCCATTTCCTTTTGGCCTGTAGAATTTCTGATGAGAAATCAGATGACAGCTTTGTGTGAGCACCTTTATAGGTAACAATTTGCTTTTCTCTTGCTGCCTTTAAACTATCTATTTACCTTTAATTTTGTCATTTTACTTATTATGTGTCCAGTTGTGAACTTATTTGGTTCTTCTTGCATGGGCCTCTCTGTGCTCCCTGAATTTGTGTGACTTTTTCTTTAACCAGTTAGGGAAGTTTTATGCCATTATTTCTTCATACACATTCTCTATACTTTGCTCACTTTCTTCCTCTCCTGGCACTCCTATTTTGCAAATATTATTATGTTTCCTATTGTCCCACAGCCCCCTTAAGCTGTCCTCCTGTTTTTTTTCTTGTTGGTTCTCTGATTGAGTGCTTTTTTCTACTCTCTCTTTTATTTCACTGAACAGATTCTTTGCTTCCCCTAATCTGTTGTATATTCCTTCCACTGTGTTATTTTTATTATTTTTTAAATTTTATTGCTTTTAGAGAGGAAGGGAGAGGGCAAGGGAGAGAGAAGAGAGAAAGAGAGAGAGAGAGAGAGAGAGACCTCAATGATGAGAGAGAATTATTGATCAGCTGCCTCCTGTATACCTGACATTGGGGATGGAGCCCGCAACCCAGGCATATGCCTTGACCAGGATTCAAACCATGACCTCATGTTTCATAGGTTGACGCTAACCACTTAGCAATGCTGGCTAGGCTCCACTGTGCTCTTTATTAGTGCTATGTTATTCTGCATGGTTTCTATATATTTTCTCATGCACTTGAGCATCTTTACCATCATTATTCTGCACTCTATGTCTGATAAATGTCTTATCTCCATTTCATTTAGCTCATGTCCAGGAAAATTATCTTGTTCTTTCATTTGTTAACCCATTTTGGCTGCCTGTTTGGGGTTGTGTCTTTGTATTACATAGATCTGCTATTCCTCTCAATCTCTAGTGTTGGGCAATTTCAGATTTTTGTGTGACTGGTCCTAAGTACAATGTTTGGATCTATCAGTAATCCTTAGCTTGTGGCTCCCTCTTCTCAGCTGGGTTCCTTTGGAAAGGACCAATATGTGCATCAGGGTCTGCTTTTCCTAGCCCCAGGCCCTGAATTAGTTCAGGCAAAGACTAAAATCACAAAATGATTATTTTTTAAATTAATTTCTTTATTGATTAAGGTATCATATATTTGTCCTCATCCTCCCATTCCCATCCCAAACTCCTCCCCACGCATGTCCCCATTCCCCTGTTGTCCATGACCACTGGTTAGGCTTATATGCATGCATACAATTACTTTGGTTGATCTCTCCCCCTTACCTCCACCATCCCCTATCTTCTCTCTGAGGTTTGACAGTCTTATCGATGCTTCCCTGTCTCCAGATCTATTTTTGTTCATAATTTTATGTTGTTCCTTATTTCCCCTAGATGAGTGAGATCATGTGATACTAGAAATACACTTATAAGAACCGAAAATGAGACAAGCAATAATGGTTATGCTGGGAGGCAAATGAATCAGTCTGTAGTGAGTTTCTTTCTGGGCCAACAGTTCCTTTGAGTCCCAATTTCAGTGTCAAATAGTTCCTTATGTGTACATGTCAACAATGATATTTCAGTTATGGATGGTGGACAAATGGTGGTAATGCAGGTCCAACCCTCTCTGATTTGGTCATGGGCAACCTGCTGCGATGCACAGCTGCTGAATGCCTGTGTGGCAAGGCGTTGTCAGTGTCTTCCATCTCTGGACTGTTTCTCCTCTTGTCTTCGTGGCTGGAGGATTCCTGTCAATTCCTCTCTGTTGCAGGAATCCACATGGTCTTGGAGTTGTTTCCTGAAAATATACAAACATATTCTCGACCAAAAGTTAATAAAGGAATCTTTTCTATAAATTTGACTTGGGATCCTTTTTCATTTTTTGCCCAAACCATTTTCTTTTGGCTTATTTTGACACCATGTGTGTTTTTCATGGGTGTCTTGCTGTTAGCATTACAAATGAAAGTTAATTTTCTAAAGTAAAAATTTTCTAGATGTAATTTACTTGCAGGATATTTTTCCTTACATGATATTCTTCTACTATCTCCCCTTTTTTAATTTAAATGTTAGGAGGCTTTTGGAAATTTTATAATGTAGTCTTGATAGCTTTTAAATTTTAATTCTTTTGCACTAAAATATGAATGTTTTAGGTTCATTACATGTTACGCAATTTTACAATGAGATGAACTACCAATAAAAATTTTAGTTAAAACTTTAGGAACAGCTTTTTGTCCAGTACCATTAATTTTCTAGAATATTCACTTATGTCACTTAGCCAATTTAAATTAGTCTGAGAACTTGACTACTATTTTACTGTCAAATTTAATACTCTAACAACAATCTTATTTTACCCTGTAAATATTAGTGGAAAGGATTATTTTGCTTTCTTGAGTAGGCCCTGAGCATTCCTGGTGTTAGGCTGGATTTAGATATCAAAAACCCACTTCCCCACACCATGAGTACATGACAACTCAAACAAGACTTGTTGCAGTGAGAGGGCAGCTGCTGTCGGCCAAGTCTCTGTCTGTTACCTGGGTCCCGATCTGAGCTGGGCGTGGGAAGTGAAGCAGCCATGGGGGCAGGATACCTCCCTCAGAAGGGGTGAGGGTTCAGGCCCCTGCAAAGTTGCAGGGGTGAGGATCTGTGCCCCACCTCTGTTGACCCTAAGTTCTCTCCTGATGGCCCCTCTGTGACTGTGCCTGTCTTAGGTTGTTCCTTCCCTGAGGAATCTTACCCGTCTCTGGCTAACCAGCCATCTTCCAGGGCCAAGCAGGGTGATGTGAGGTTCAGTTCTGCCTCCTTGGTAGCCTATGCCCCCGTGGCCTCCATGCCCAGCACCTGCCTTGGGATCCCCTCGCCTTCTGGCGGGGCCCCAGCACTAGTCACATATCTTGGGGAACTCAGGTTTCTTCTCCAGGGAGGGCCCAGCTCACCCCACTGTGTGAGAGACAGATTCATGGTACAGCTACCATGAGGCTTCAACCTCAGCATGAACAGAAAGCACAGGCAACAGCTGTGGGCAATTGGATTGTGAGAAGAGGTTCCCTCTTGGCCAAAAGGGCAAGAGAGGCCAATATAGAATGCTCAGGTGTCTTCCCAGGGGGCCCTCTACACAGTGGAAAGGATTAAATCCTTTCATGTCCCTCTAAAATTGCTGCCAGACATATAAAGAATTAGTTTGTAAGTTTGTTTGGGATAATTGTACATTCTGCTGTTATAATTCTAAAATATCAAGAGATGTGTTACCTTCGTCTCCAAGCACCAAAAAGATGATTTTTTATTGATTCCCAAGGGTGCAATGTACTATTATAAGTAATGGGGGTAATACAAGTCTGAGAAAAATTATAATGACATTGTAGAATAATATCATGTAAGGATATTCTTTGCTCTAGGCCATGGCAATTCCATTTCAAACTGGTTGTCAATTTCTTTTTGCATAGACAAGGTCTTAGTTACATTTTCTGCACCTCTCCCAGGAGCAAGTAGTGATAGTCCCTTCCTTTGGTGTCCACGCGAGCCAGAAACCTCTCTTTAATTTTACACACAAAGGAGCAGTGGTTTGATTTTGTGTCATACAAAACACAAAATGATTATTGATGTTTGTAATTCCATTGCTTTGCATCATCAACAGTGCCTGTTTCAGAATGATCATCAGTTTGAAAATGTGTTGACACAAAATAATTACTAATTTCTGTAGATCTTTTAAGTTTTGAAAATGAATTATATGTTAATAACACTGACTTTATAATCATTTAACATGTGTATACACTTTTGGGGTACCATATATATTTGCATGCATATATACATATTTATGTATATGTAGGAGTCAATCAAAATAATTAACTGAAATTTAATGAGTCAAATTATTAAATATAGTTATGAAAATCTTTCTTTTTTCACACTGACTGTTACAATGTTGTTTCAAATAGGAACTAGTGAAGAACAATGCTATATATTGAAAATAATACCAGGAAAAGAGAGATATACATTTGAGGTATACACATGTTTGTATACCTGACTTTCCTGTGAGATAGAGAAGTTCAATTCATGTCATTATTGTTTGGCCAATACTTTTATTAATTTTCAAGATTGGAAATTAAAAATGTTAATGGCAAACAAAAATTATTTCTTCTGGTTAACACTGTAAAAAAGGAGTGGAATAGCATGGCATGAGGATAGGCTCAATAGGCCTATAAATGGTGCTGTGAAAAAAATTTGTAAGATTTAGTCCTTTATGTCCTGACACCGCTCTTCCATACACAGCCCAAAAAGTAATAGAAATCATTGAATTAAAAAATATATCAGCTATAAAATGTCCTAAGTTAAATTCTGAAATGGAAAAAACTTATCTGGCAAATTATGAATGGATAGACATATGTGAGCAAAAGTAGCAACAAATAAGTTAAGCTGGTGTGAAATACTTAATCACAAAATGTCCTATCTAATAAAGAGGGGATATGCTAATTGACTGCCACACCCTCAAAGATGGTGGCACCCACAGCCAATAAGGAGGGAATATGCTAATTGACTGCCACACCCTCAAAGATGGTGGCACCCACAGCCACAAGATGGCTGCACCCAGTCCCCTCAGCCCTGCTGGGGTGGCAGGCGCTCAGCAAAGCCAGGCCCACTGCAAGGAAGTCCTGGCCTTGCTGCGTGCCTTGCCCTGGAGCCCCCTAGCTGGCCCGAGGTGCAGGCAAGCCTCAGGTAACCAGGGCCAGCCGAGGCTTGTGCTGCCAGTGGTGGCAGCAGCAGAGGTCGCCTTGCCCTGATTGCCAGGTCACCTCCCACCCCTGAGGGCTCCTGGACTATGACAGAGGGCAGGCAGGGCTGAGGGACACCCCCCTCCAGTGCATGAATTTTCATGCACCGGGCCTCTAGTAATTAATAAAAGAGCAATGTGGAAATTGCTGAGATACAGAGAACCATTCTATATAGCACAGGTGGATTCCCTTGACCATATCAACAATAATTTATTTTAAGAACAAGTAAAATGGAAGAAATACAATATGCTCATTGTTTTAAGTTGCTATCTCCATTCCTGCTTTCCCTACCACTATCAAATTACTTTTACACAAGTTTTAGGAGAGACATGTTAGCGTTATAGAATTTATGATCTATCTGATTTTTCTATCAGCATGGTGATTCAATACCTTGAATGCAAATTAGTAGATATACCCTTTCTATTCATATTCAAAACAAAACAAAACAAAACACTATTCGTGCTTTCCTCATTCAGTTTGCAGACTTTTACTATTTTCCAAAATCATGTTGCTCTAGACCTTTTCCCTTATTTTTAATGAGCCCTTTCAACATGAAGGGTATCAAACAGTGAAATGTAACAAAACAGTATTTTAGCTAGATTCTTCAACATATATTCTTTTCTCTCTAAGAAGCCAGACAAGTATAAAGATTTCTTTTGGAATTTAAATTTAGATTCAAATAAATGTCTACCAAATCATCCATAATGACTCTTGTGTCTTAGGATAAATCACATGAGATCTTAAATCTCTTCAGATATCACAGGAAAAGCGAGACAGATGAACACTTGGTGAGTATATTAAAAAGTATCTAGAGAGAATAATAAAAGATAGAGGGTACATTAGAAATAATGGTGTGAATAGAGTGATAGGGAGGGGGGTAGAAAGGCTAATATAATTATTACTAAAACCTCTTTAAATTGTAAAGGAGGGAGGGACAAATCTAATTGTTCTAAATTAAACTGGAAAGTCTACCCAGACTTTAAGTTTTTAGTCAGAAAACTGAACTAGAAATGAAGCACAGTGGAGGACAAAGAAAGAATGGATTGAATGATTGATTGTTAACATGCTACTGGCTACCTTGGTAAAGATGCCAGTAATTTTCAAGAATGAACACTCCTGGGAAGCATTGGGAATCCATCTTGCTCAAGTAACTACCATATCTTTACAATTCTCTCACAGAAGTGAAGTGCTGCTCCTCTTAAATAATCTCCATACTTTTACTTTTTCCTTAATCATGCCCAGCCTTTTTTATGTGTGCGGCTTTTTTTATTGATTTCAGAGAGGAAGGGAAAGGGAGAGAGGGATAGAAACCTCAAAGATGAGAAAGAAACATTGATGAGCTGCCTCCTGCATGCCTCCTACTGGGGATGGAGCCCACAACCTGGGCATATGCCTTTATGGAGAATCAAACCCTGACCTCCTGGTTCATGGATCAATGCTCAACCAATGAGCCTCCCAGCCTTTTAAATCAACAAACCTACAGTATCATCTTCTCAAAAACTTTTCTTTCTTCCTTTCTTTTTTCCTTTCTTTCTTTCTTTCTTTCTTTCTTTCTTTCTTTCTTTCTTTCTTTCTTTCTTTCTTTTCTTTTCTTTTTTTCTTTTTTTTTCCTCTTTCTTTCTTTCTTTCAATTTTTTGCAGGCTTTGCAGTTCTTTTTTTAATAAATATTTATTGTTCAGATTATTACAGTTGTTCCCACCCCACCCCATGCCCTTACCCCTCTCCCCCCACTGTCCTCATCCATAGGTGTAAGATCTTTGTCCAATCGCTTCCCACACCCCCAGACCTCCTTCCCCCCAAGAATTATCAGTCCACTCCCTTTCTATGTCCCTGATTCTTTTATATTCACCAGTTTTTTCTGTTCTTCAGATTTTTTATTCACTTGATTTTTAGATTCACTTGATGATAGATATGTATTTGTTGTCACTTTGTTGTTCATAATTTTTATCTTTACTTTCTTCTTCCTCTTCTTATAGAATACCCTTCAGCATTTCATGTAATACTGGTTTGGTGGTGATGAACTCCTTTAGTTTTGTCTTGTCTGTAAAGCTTTTTATCTGACCTTCAATTCTGAATGATAGCTTTGCTGGGTAGAATAATCTTGGTTGTAGGTTCTTGCTGTTCATCACTTTGTATATTTCTTGCCACTCCCGTCTGGCCTGCATAGTTTCTGTTGAGAAATCAGCTGACAGTCGTATGGGTGCTCCCTTGTAGGTAACTAACTGTTTTTCTCTTCCTGCTTTTAATATTCTCTCTTTGTCTTTTGCCTTTGGCATTTTAATTATGATGTGTCTTGGTGTGGTTCTCTTTGGATTCCCCTTGTTCAGGGTTCTCTGCACTTTCTGGACTTGTAAGTCTATTTTTTTTCACCAGGTGGGGGAAGTTTTCTGTCATTATTTCTTCAAATAGGTTTTCAGTATCTTGCTCTCTCTCTTCTTCTGGGACCCTCATAATTCAGATGTTGGTATCTTTGAAGTTGTCCCAGAGGCTCCTTACACTATCTTCATACTTTTGGATTCTTTTTTTTTTTTTTTTTTTTGCTTTTCTGGTTGGGTGTTTTTTGCTTCTAAGTATTTCAAATCTTTGACTTGACTCTTGGGATCCTCTAGTCTGTTTTTGGATCTTTGTATTTTATTCTTTATTTCAGTCAGTGTATGCTTAATTTCTGATTGGTCCTTTTTCATATCCTTGAGGTTCTCACTAAATTTCTCAGAGGTCTTTAGAAGATTCTTGAGTAACCTTATAACTATGGTTTTGAACTCTATATCCAGTCTTTTGCTTTCCTCCATTTCTTTAATTTGTGACCTGTTTTTTTGTCTTTGCATTTTGGCTGCTTCCCTGTGTTTGTTTCTATGTACTGGTTATCTGCTAAGTCTCCTTGAGTTGATAGAGTGTCCTTGGGTGGTTGGTGTCTTATAGGGCCCAGTGTCTCAATCTCCCCAGTCACCTGAGGTGGACACCCTTGGCGCACTCCTTTGTGGGCTGTGTGCACAGTGTTGTTGTAGTTAAGCCTTGATTGCTATTGGTATCACTGGAAGGGATTGACCTTCAAGCCAGTTGACTGTGATGACAAGCTGTGTCTACAATGGAAGACCTGTTGCACAGAAGACACCCTTATGGGGCAGGACTTGCTTCAGTAGGGCTTTGATGCTCACTGATTCTTCCCCTTGAGTGTGTCTCTTATGGATGTAAAAAGTTGTAATCTGATATGGTCTCACTCTGACCACTGGGTACACTGGCTCTTGGATCTCCAACGAGGTGCAAGTTCAGCCACTGTCTGGGGCCACCCAGCAGGAGCTACAGAGAGATCTCCAGATTCCTCCTCTTTGTTTGGGGTTTGGAAGTGTCCAAACAAGGCCCAGCTGTGAAGCAAGGCCACTGCTGTTGCCAGGTAATGGGCCTTCTTTTGGATTCTCTGTGGCTCTCTGACCCAGCTGCAGTTGGTTTAGGCCTGTGGTCTGCAAACTGCGGCTCGTGAGCCACATGTGGCTCTTTCGCCCCTTGAGTGTGGCTCTTCCACAAAATACCATGGCCTAGGTGAGTCTATTTTGAAGAAGTGGTATTAGAAGAAGTTTAAGTTTAAAAAAATGGGCTCTCAAAAGAAATTTCAATCATTGTACTGTTGATATTTGGCTCTTTTGACTAATGAGTTTGCTGACCACTGGTTTAGGCAAAAGAACAGGCCATTCATATGCAAAAGTCGCTGCTCACAGCTTGGGTGTGGTTGTAAATTGGGTGGGGTGGGGTCTCTGGGAACCACCAGGACAGAGCAAACAGCAATGGCTGCTCTGAACCAGAGAATTCCCTGGTTTTCTGCATCCCATGTACAGGATCAGTGATCGCTGCAAGCAACTCTAAGAATAAACCTCCCTTGTATTCATGTCCCGATGCCAGACAGTCCAGTTTCTCCCCGTATGTGTCTGGATCCCCCAGAGTCTTGCCCAAAACTGGAGTTCAGAGCAAGCGGGAGCTTGTATCTCCCTCCCGGTTTAAAAAGCACACATCCAGGTGCAGCACTTTCCACGCCTCCGCACCTCTTACAGGTCTCTATGAGTTTTCTTCACCTCTCTAGTTGTGGAATTTTCACTCAGCCAGCTTTCCTGTGGTTCTGGGTGGTAGTTGTTCTGCCATTTAGTTGTGGTTTTGATGTGGTTGTGAGAGACAGCAAGTATAAGTGATTACCTATACCACCATCTTGGTTTCTCCCATCAGCTTTGCAGTTCTTTATCCTCTAAGAAAATGAGCATATGAGACCCACTTTTATAACACTTTAAAAAAGCTTGCTTTTTCTTTTCATTTTCTTTTGTATTCTAATTCACGTTATTTTGTAACACTTATTGTAGAATATAGAAATATTTTTGTTTCCATTTAATAAGGCACTATTTTTGGTACTGTTACTGATTTATATTAAGGCTTAATACCCAAAGTGAATAAAGTGGGAAGATGTTTGCCAGGTGTTTCTAGGTATATGCAATAAACCAACTATTAGTCTATTTTATGAACCTAGAGAAGTGACATCTGTGATATGCAGGAATAGGATATCACCTGTCATATTATTTTATTGCTAATGATTTAATGACTGCAATAAAGCAGGATTCTGAGTGATCAGATTGTTTCTTCTGAGTAGCCTATGCCTTGGCTTGGCTATCCTTCCTGTTTTTGCTCTAACACTTTTAAGAAGGAATGACTGTTTCACTGTTTTGCTTTTTCCATTTGATTATCTGGAAAGGGAAAAGAATAGTAAAAGAGAACAGATGGGACAAATTTGCTAATGGGTATACCTTTCATTCGAGTATCTCTTCTGGATTTAAATGTTTTCCCTCTTTTCAGTGTTTCCCTTTCAGCACTCCTATAAGTACAATATCAATATGTACAATGTAAAACAAAATGTGATTAATAAGGAAGAATGATAATATTACCAGGCATCACTAGAGGCCCGGTGCATGGATTCATGCACCAGTCGTGTTCCTTGGCCTGGCCTGCACCTTCTTGCAATCTGGGACTCCTTGGGGGATGTGGGATAGCTGGTTTTGGCTCAATCCCCACAAGCCCAATCCAGACTGGAGAGAGCCCAATCCCCGCAGGCCTGATCCATGCAGGAGGGAGCCCAATCCCGGCAGGCCCGATCCAGATAGGATGAAGCCTGATTCTGTGCATTAAGCATCTGTCCCCTGGTGATCAGTGTGCATCATAGCAACCTGTCAACTGGTCATTTGGAGGTTCAGTTGCTTAGGCTTTTATATATAGAGATTATTTATTAATTTTACCAAATGGTATAACTACATATATTATCTTAGTTTTGTTTCTTGTTTAGAAAGGATATTATATCCTGTTTTTCCCCCTCAGTATTAAGTACTGAATACATATAAATAAAGCTGTAGGATTAAAAAAATACAACTTTTATTAAGTATGATGAGGAAACTAAGACATAAAGAAGAGTTGAGTGTCTTAAGGTCACACTACCTGTTAGTAATAAAATCTGGGGATTTTAATATCTAATCATGTGCTTATGATCAACAATTGTTTCTGACTAATGCTAATCTTAGTGATCTTTATAGCTGGGGGAAAAAAAGTAAAAGAAAAAATAAACCTCCCTTTCTTGCAATTTGCTGAATAACCCAGTCAGTCATACTTAAGAAAATTCACATTCCTGTTCTAGAATATCAAGGAAATCACTTTTACAAAATAAGGCATTCATTTGTTTCAGATTAGGAACATGTAAGTCACACTTCTGGAAGTACTTTTCCTCTTCCTTTACCTTTTCCCAGAATAGGACTATGCTCTCATCTGGAATGCTCAATGGTATTTATCAATGCTAAAAATGTTGCATTTGTTACATATACATGATATAGTTAAAGTTAAGAATAGTCCTGATATTTCCACTTTCACTTTATAGATGATTCAGACATCTGAGGCTCACTAATCTATGGAACAATTCAGGACTACACAGAAGCACAGTAGAACCACTCTATGCAAGCCAGTTTTTCTGATTCCAGAGCTTCTGCTTGTCTGTTTCTCTATATTACTTTATTTCTTTTTTTAAATTTTATTGGGGTGACATTAGTCTACAGGAACATATAGGTTACATGTGTGGATTACTAATTTACAAAATCTATATATAGGACCATGTGCCCACCACCGAAAGTCAAATTTTCTCCTGTCACCTCATATTAGAATCCCTTCCTTCCCCCCTACTCCCTCTGTCAACCACCACACTGCTGTTTGTGTACATAAGTTTCAGTTTTATATTCCACATATGAGTTAAATCATATAGTTCTTAGATTTCTCTTTGACTTATTTCACTTCACAAAATGTTCTCAAGGTCCATCCATGTTGTTGTAAATGATGCTATTTCATAGTTTTTTATGGCTGTGTAGTACTCCATTGTGTATATATACCACATCTTCTTCATCCAGTCTTCTATCATAGGTTACTTTGGCTATTCTAGAATATTAAGGAAATCACTTTTCCAACTTTTGGCCACTGTGAATAATGCTGCAGTGAACATAGGGGTGCATATATCTTTGCATATAAATGACTTTGAGTTTTTTGAGTATATACCCAGGAGTAGGATTTTTGGGTTGTATGTTAGCTCTATTGTTAATTTTTTTGAGGAATCACCAGACTGCTTTCCATAGTGGTTGTACCAGTCTACATTTCCACCAGCAGTGAATGAAGGTTCCCTTTTTTTCACAACCTCTCCAACACTTGTTATTGCTTGTCTTATTGATAATGGCCACTCTAATAGGTGTGAGGTGGTATCTTATTGTAGTTTTAATTTGCATTTCCTTGACTGCCTGTGAGGTTGAACATCTTTTCATATATCTGTTGGCTGTTTGTATGTCTTGTTGGGAGAGGTGTATTTTCAAGTCCTCTGCCCACTTTTTGATTGGATTGTTTATTTGTTTGGTGTTGAGTTTTATGAGTTCTTTATATATTTTGGAAATTAAACCTTTGTCAGAGCTACTGTTTGCAAATGTCATCTCCCATCTGGTTGGCTGCCTGTTTGTTTTTTTGTCCATTTCTTTTGTTGTGAAGAAGCTCTTCAGTTTTACATAGTCACTTTCATTTAAAGAGATTGAAAAAGACAGAAGGAAATGGAAAAATATCCCATGTTCATGGATTGGAAGAATCAACATAGTTAAAATGGCCATTTAACCCAAAGCAATATACACATCTAATACAATCCCCATTATAATCTCAATGTCATTTTTTAAAGAAATAGAATGAGAAATCATCAGATTTGTATGAAACCACAAAAGATCCAGAATAGCCAAAGCATTCCTGAAAAGAAAAAAAAAAAGGAACAAGTCTGGAGCCATCATGCTACCTGACTTCAAAATATACTACAGAGCTACAATAATCAAAAAAGCATGGTATTGGCAGAGAAACAGACACATAGATCGATGGAAAAGAATAGGGAGCCCAGCTATAAAACCACACTTATATGGATCTCTGTATATGGACAGATAATTTTTGACAAAGAAGCCAGAAATGCACATTGGAGTAAAGATAGTCTCTTCAATAAATGGTGCTGGGAAAACTGGAAAGCCACAGGCAAACAAATGAAACTGGATTGCAGTTTATCCCCATGTACAAAAATTAATTCAAAATGGATCAAAGACTTAGACATAAGACCCAAAACTGTAAGTCACATAGAAAAAATATAGATACCAAACTTATGGACCTCGGTGGTAGAGAATGTTTTATGGACTCAACCCCAAGGCAAGGGAGGTAAAGGCACAAATAAATGAATGGGTTTATATTACTTAAATGCAGAAGAATGGATATCAACCCTGCCCACATATTAGAATCTTTTAGTTGGGGATCTATACCAATAAAAGAGAAACATGAAAATTGACCATACCTCCTCTACGCCCACAAGCCACGCCCACCAGCAAATCAAGAGAAAATATGCAAATTAACCCAACCAAGATGGTTGTGGCCACGGAGCGAGCAGGAGGCTTGGGTTTCCCCGGAAATGGAGAAAGCCAAGCTTCCCGCCAGCTTGGGCTGGCCCTGGCCTCCACTCATGGCTACAAAGTTTCAATTATAAAAGATAAATAAACCCCAACAAAAATGGCAGCAGCCACAGAGCTGGAGAGAGCAGGATGCTTGGGTTGCCCCCGGTGATGGAGGAAGCCAAGCTACCCGTGCCCCCCTGGCCTGCCCTGGCCTCCAATCAAGGCTACAAAGTTTCAATTATAGAAGATAAACAAATCCCAGATACCAGGGTCTCTGCTTGGGTCACTGAGGGGAGCGGGTGGCCAGCCTGCAAACCACCACAGACCCTTCACCCAGGCTGCCCCATGCCCCAAGGGAACCCCCACCCTGATTTGGGACACCCTTCAGAGCAAACCAGCTGGCCCCCACCTGTGCACCAGGCCTCCATCCTATCTAATAAAATAGTAATATGCAAATTGACCACCATTCAAACACACAAGATGGCTGCCCCCATGTGGACACAAGATGGCCACCACAAGATGGCCAGCAGGGGAGGGCATATGGGAGGGACCAGGCCTGCAAGGGAGGGCAGTTGGAGGTGATCAAGCCTGCAGGGGAGGGCAGGTGGAGGGGGCCCAAGCCTGCAGGGGAGAGCAGTTGGAGTGGACCAGGCCTGTAGGGGAGAGCAGTTAGGGGTGACCAGGACTATAGGGGAGGGCAGTTAGGGACAATCAGACTGGCAGGGGAGTGGTTAGGGGTAATCGGGCTGGCAGGCAGAAGTGGTTAGGGCCAATCAAGAAGGCAGGCAGGCGAGCAGTTGGGAGCCAGCAGTCCTGGATTGTGAGAGGGATGTCCAACTAAATGGGAAGTCGGACATCCCTCGAGGGTCCCAGATTGGAGAGGGTGCAGGCTGGGCTGAGGGACACACACACCCCTCCCATGCATGAATTTCATGCACTGGGCCTCTAGGCAAAATGAAATGCAAAAATTCCAGATAAGACCCCACCTATGACTAAGTTGGAATCTTTGTTGGTAAGGCCTGGGCACAAAGTGTCAACAGATGATGCTAGTGATCACCCAGGTTTGTGAACCTTTGCTCAAAGATAATTAGGAGAGGCTTCTTTGGTTATTGCTCTATGTCTCTTTTTATTCTAGTGGGGATAAAATTAAAATGGAAAGCAGAAAAATACAATCACCAACTGTGAGTAAGGGGAGAGAGTTTATTCAATTATTTGATTTTAAAATTTTATAGATAATCTAGTGTTTTGTTATCAAGTCACATAAAGGAGTCCATCAAGACAACAATCTAAGTTGCACCATTGAATACTCCATCTACCAATATTGCCCAACACCATGTGGGCATTACAGAGTAAAATAATAAAACCTCATTCTACTACATCTCAATGTAGCAAGCAAATACTTTTTAGACATGACTTAACCTGGAAGTTGTACTCATTCTCCAAAACAAAGGGCAATCTATTTAATTTCAACCCTGACTACACAGAAATGAGAAGGGTATTTCTGGGTAATAAGTTGTAGTGGCAGGGTATTTATAGATGAAAAAGACAAAAAACTCTTAGTTTCTATAAATACATTGATTTGTCTAGTATCTGATTAAGAAGATGGATACATTATGATCAATAAAGTCATCTTATAATAAAAAAAATGTATGCATTAATAAAACAATTATCTGCACACCATTCTGTATCTTTTTCCAGGTTGCACATTCCATTAAGGCCATCTTTGCTCACCATAACATGTATCCAAAGAATTTATCATAGTGACTAGTATATAACAGACACTAAATAAATGATTCTAAGGAGATACTGAGAATTTTCTATAAATATGGTAAAAGTCCTGATAAGAAAGGAAGGACAATTACTGGTATGGATGACAGAAGATACCTAAAGTAGTATAGAAGCAAGTGACAAAGGTAAAAATAATAGCAAACTGCTGTATAGCACTTACTATTGCCAGGTAAGATTGTATATTTAAATTTATTCAGTTCTCTCAATAAGACTTGTAGGTACTATTCTACCAGAGAACATTTAAAAGTTTAGAAAATAAGAAGGCAAAATATTTTAATTTGCATAGAATATTATTGTTGTATAAGAAATAATAAAAATGAATTATTTAGGCCTATTTAAAGAGATAATTCAGTGAATTAGTAAGGTACAAAATTGATATACAGTAATTTATAGTAGTCATATAAATAACATCTATATAGAACATATAATGAAAGACAAGACCATTTCAAATTAGGCAGTCTCATCCTTTGATAGCTCAACTTATGAGTTTTCAACTTTATGATGGTACAAAAGAAATATGCATAATAAATTATATTATATAGCCAACAGTTTATAGACTTTGTGTTAGATGATTTTGCCAAACTGTGGGCAAATGTTAAGTGTTCTGAACACATTTAAAGAAGGCTTCCCTAAACTATAGTGTTTCCAACTTAATGATTTTTTTCAACTTATGATGGTTTTATCAGGATGTAACCCTATCATAAGTTGAAGATAACCTGTACCAACAAAAATGATGAAATATGTACAAATACAATTAAAAAGAAATTAGCAAAACCTATGGGGGGAAATTGTGAAATATTAAAGAGAGTAAAAATAGAAACTAAAGTATTTCTTAAATTATATGTAAATAAAATCTGAAAGACTAAATGATAAAGTCTCCAAGACCACATAAGAACCAAGAGCATAGAGAGACAAAATGGCAGTGGAATAGACTGATGTGTCCCGAGCCTTGTCCCAGAGCAGACAGAAGGATCACCTAAATTGAATAACATCCACCTCCACTGAACTGGCAAAGTAGACACAGTTGGTGAGACAATTTGCAGCCAGGAAGGGCAGAGGACACTTATAGAATGGTAAAATCAGGGATCTGGGCTGGGGAGAACTGCAAGACCTCCAAGCCCAGAGGGTCAGAGGGAAACCTCACAGCACTGAGGCCATGTCCCTTTGGTCAGGAACAGTGTCTGACTGTGGAAAGGATGTCTGCAGGACTGCTGGTGGCAGGGGATTCTAGATCTGGGTCCACAGTCACAACAGACTGATCCCAGAGGGGGCATTCAGGACGGCTGCCCAGACCTCGTGGTGCCAGGAGGAGAGGGACTTGCAGAGGCGCAGCTCTTTCCCCTCTTTGTGGTCTTTGCTTTTCTTTGCTGAACCTACTTCATAGGACCTTTTGGATATGGACACTCACTTGTGGCTGAGGTGCAGGTGGAGGTGCAGATTTGTGGATTTGGGGGAGAGTCTGGTGCAGAGTCATCCCTGATGTGCGCGGGACCTAGGTAGGCATTTTCTCCTAAAGAGATAGCTCCTCCCTGCAGTCTCCAGGCAACCAATACAGCCACATCCAGACTATTCCCTGAGTGGTACAAAGGAAAAAAATAAAAATCTGAATAGTCCCTGAGAGTCCACAGGGACTGGCCTAAAGAGGGACCTTCAGTCCCAGAAACAGAAAACTGAGAAGCCGCAGACAATACAGAAGAGTGGGACTTTAAACGAACCAAAGGAACGACACTTGCCTTTTTCATTTTTATTTTATTTTATTTTATTCTTATTTTATCTCTTTTTTTTCTTTATTTTTCTTTTTGTTTTGTGTCTTTATTTTCTATTTCTTTTCACATTATTTTTCCATCATTTGAATATATTTTATTTTTTACCCTATTTTTAATCAACTTTTTAAAATGTATTATTACTATTATTATTATTATTATTTTCTTCTCTTTCTCTTTCTTCTTATCCACTCATACTCTTTCTACTTCCTCTATACTGAACTGAGGTCCTCCCCATATTCATCTAATTCTTAACCTTACTTGTGTATGAGATTTTGCCCCCACCTTCTTTACTGGGAATTTGGTATTTGTATGTTTTGGTATACCTGTTTCTTCTCTGGTGTTTTCTTGATACACACACACACACACACACACACACATGCACTAGAGACTAGAGGCCCAGTGCACAAAATCCATGTACTGGGGGGTGTCCCTCAGCCCAGCCTGCACTCTCTCCAATATGAGAGCCCTAGGGGGATGTCCGACTGCTGGTTTAGGTCTGATCCTGCAGGGCCTAAATCAGCAGTCAGACATACCTCTCACAATTCAGGTCTGCTGGCTCCTAACCACTCGCCTGCCTGATTGCCCCTAACCACTTCTGCCTGCCAGCCTGATCACCCCCTTACTGCTCCCCTGCTGGCTTGATTGCTGCCTAACTGCTCCCCTGCAGGCCCGATTGCCCCCAACAGCTCTACCCTGCTGGCCTGATTGCCCCCAACTGCCCTCCTCTGCCAGCCTGGTCACCCCCAACTGTCCTCCTCTGCTGGCCTGATGGCCCCCAACCACCTTCCCCTGCAGGCATGGTCACCCCCAACTGCCCTCCCCTGCAGGCCTGGTCACCCCCAACCACCCTCCCCTGCAGGCCTGGTTGCCCCCAACTGCCCTCCCCTGAAGGCCTGGTTGTCCCAACTGTCCTCTCTTGCTGGCCATCTTATGGAGGCCATCTTGTGGCAGCCATCTTGTAGTAGGCATCTTGTGGTGGCCATCTTTTGGTGGTGATTTGTGGTGGCCATCTTGTGATGACATAGGGGTGGCCATCTTTTGATGATGTGGGGGCGGTCATCTTGTATTGACATGGGGGCAGCCATCTTGTGGTGGACATCTGTGACAATGTGGGGTAGCCATCTTGTGACAACATGGGGGCAGCCATTTTGTGATGCTGTGAGGACACAAGAGCCAGTAGCCTTTTATTAGTATAGATATTTTTCCTTTTTCTTTCTTTTTCTTCTTTTTATTTTTTCTCATACCATTTTTTTCTCTCTTTGATATCATTTGTGCTCTTTTCTCTCCCCTAATTCTCTTTTTTCTGATAGTCACTTATATTGGGGTTATTGGTGTGGTGAGTACATTCGTATTTTGTTCCCTTTATGTCATGTCTTGTCAAGGTGAATTTTATCCTGTTTGGCCAGTGTGCTAGAGAGCGAGCCACATAACCAGACACCCAGAGAGGAGACGCTATCCACGAATGGGTCAATAACACTCCTGACCCAACTACAGAGGCAGGAAGATGGCAGCAGTGAGGGAGAGAGCATGAGTGAGTGAAGGAGCAAAAGAGGAGTGTGTGGTCGTGTGGGGGGTGTGTGTGAGTAAGGTACAGTTAGATCCTGCAGGACCTTCGGGGGCAGGCTCACTGGGCTCACCTTACTAGGCAGCCTCTGCTACCAATGCAAACAATCCCAGAGTGGCTGGCTCTTCCTCAGAGGCCTCGCCTTTTTGAAGGGGAGAGCTGCTGTGACTGGGAGCCCTGACTCGCCTCCACCCAGGGTGCCCTCAGATAACACCTGAGATAATGCCTCCGTGTGAGGAGCAGCAGCCATGCACAGTCTGCCCCCATGCGAGGAGCAGCACTGAATGAGCAGTCTCCCTGCACCAGCCAGAGGAGCCACCACTGCTGTGAACAGCGCCCAACAGAGGAGCTGCTGCCAACTGAGCAGCCACCACCTAAGGAACCACTGCCACCGAAGGAGCAGCCCCTGCATGACTTGACGACTAGATCCTCTGGTGAAAACAAAAATGGGTAGACAAAGAAACCCCTGAAAGAAAGAAAAGGGGAATCATCAGAAAAGCAGCTAAGTAAAACAAAGGAATGCAATATGTCAGAAAAGGATTCAGAATAAGGGTCATACAGTTCATAAACTGATGGATGAAAAAATGAAAAACTTACATAAGAATCAAGAAGAAATAAAGAGTGACATAGCTATAATAAAAAACACCATGGAAAGTTTCAACAGTAGACTAGGAGAAGTGGAGGACCAAATTAGTGAATTAGAAGACAGGAAAGCAAAACACACTCAAACTGAACTACAATTGGATAAAAAAAATTAAAAGACATAAGGAGAGCCTAAGGGAGTTTTGGGACAACGTGAAATGAAGCAACATATGAAAAATAGGGGTGCAAGAACAATAGGAAGAACAAGGATTAGAAAACCTATTTGAAGACATAATATCAGAAAAATTCCCTGATGTGGGGAGGAAAAAAGTCACACAAGCACAGAGAGTCCCAAACAAGATGAACCCAAAAAGACCCAAACCAAGACATGTTATAATTATGATGGCAAATGTTCAAGACAAAGAGAGAATATTAAAGGCTGCAAGATACTGTCAGAAAGTTACATACAAAGGATCCCCCATAAGATTATCAAATGATTTCTCAACAGAGACACATCAGGCCTGAAAGGAATGGAAGGAAATTTACAAAGTGATGCAAAGCAAGGGACTGAATTAAAGAATACTCTAGCAAGGCTATCTAAAAATTAAAGGGGAAATAAGGAGCTTCACAGAAAAAAAAGTCTAAAGGAGTTTATCACTACCAAGCCAGCAATGCAAGAAATGCTAAAGGGACTGGTGTAAAAAGAAGAAATAAAAAGGGAAGAAGAAACACTGGCATAAAAAATAAAAATGGCTACAAACAAGTGCCTATCAATAATAACTTTAAACATAAATGGGCTAAATACTCAAATCAAAAGACATTGAGTAGATGAATGAAAAAAAATGACTGATATATGTGCTATCTACAAGAGACCCACCTCAGAACAAGGAACTCACACAGACTGAAAGTTAAGGGATGGAAAATATATTTCAGGTGAAAAGAAATGAAAAAAAGCTGGGGTAGAAATACTTATATCTGACAAAATAGGCTTTCAAAGTGAAGGCCATAACAAGATACATTAAAAAACAAAACAAAACAAAAAACCTCCTGGAAGATATCACGAGTGAGGTTGACAACGATACAATCATAGTAGGGGACTTTAATACCACATTGATAACACTGGATAAATCCTCTAGACAAAAAAAAAAAAAAAAAAAAAAAAAAAACAGCAAAGAAAGACCAATCCTAAATGACTCACTAGATCAGATGGACTTAATTGACATCCTCAGAACATTTCACCCCAAAGCCATGGATTATACATTCTTCTCAAGTGCACTTTGGACATTTTCAAAGATAGACCACATATTGGGTCACAAGCAAAGTTTCTCTAAATTCAAGGAGATTTAAATAATATCAAGCATTTTCTCAGACCAGAATGGTATATTATTAGAAATAAACTACAATAAAAACAATAAAAAAATTTAGATACTTGGAAGCTGAATAGCATGTTATTAAACAATTATTGGGTTACCAAAGAGATCAAAGAAGAAATTAAAAACATCCTGGAAACAAATGACAATGAAAATACAACTATGCAAAATCTATGGGACACAATGAAAGCAGTCCTGAGAGGGAAGTTTATAGCTCCACAGGCCTACCGTAAAAAAAAAACAAAAACACACACACACACAAAACAAACAAACAGAAAAACAAACAAGAAAAAATGGTGTCCTATATTTATATAGGACATTAGACTAATGCACTCAAAGCTACGCATCAAGCTTTTTATTATAGTTTGCATAGAAATATTGACATTTCTTAAAAACAACCTAGCCAGATCCATCTCTGAGGACTGGTCTCACAATGCAATTATCCTGGTACCTAGGGGAAACATTGGGTGCTAGGGGATCTTCAGGGCATGGATTATGAGTTGCAATCTGGATATGCAAACTTAAAGAAGAGCAGGAAGAATGGTAGCATGTTGGAGAGAGAGCCATCTTTCCTTAATCAGTTTTAAGGAGGTGGGTCATGGTGTTTTCACATTAATGAGTTGTTTTTCATTTGTTTGTTTTTTAATTAGGTGACTGCCACGTAATAAGGCCGGTTCATTGTTCAGTCTAGGAAACAAATTTATTTCTTTAAAAATTTACCTGAAACTAGTAAAAATTAATCTAAAGACAATTGAAACAGCAATGAAAGTGTTATATATTTATTCTTTAGTTAACTGAAAACCCTTATCAATTTAGTATAAAACTGACTTATAGATATATTATATTCTGAATACCAAAAGTGGAGAAATATAATGTTCTAAGAGCTACATAGCACATGATTTTGAAAGTTCAGAATGTTGTATATATTTTGAAATTACTATGTTCAAATGCTTCATCATATTTATAAGTTAGAAAATTATATAATGGTTAATAAGCTGCAGAACAACATATACTTTAGTGACAAGCAAGTTTAACATAGCAGTTGAAATCATGGACCCTGTAGTCAAAGAGGTTGGGCTCAAATCTCTGCTTTATCATCTACCAGGTATATCATCTGGAGAAAATTGTTAAATTTCTCTATGTCTCTCTTTCCTCATCTACAATATGAGGATTATAATCAGGTCTTTTTTCATAGTTTTCTTTGTGAATATTAAATGAGTCCTTTAAATAAGAAATTATTTCTGTCTCAAACAATCACATATTGCTACCTGGCAAACCTCAGACATAACCTAGAAAAGATATTAGAGAGACATAATTTAACATAGAATATTTGAGAGGTAGTCAAGCACAAGGGCTTTAATTGAGGTGTGCTTGCATTTAAATCTGGGTTACTGTGCTCACTGGATGAATGTTTTTTGGCAATTTACTTAACATTTGTGTGACTGGGTTTTCTCATTTGCAAAATGCATCTGCAGTAGCTACCTCATTGTGTTCTTGAGAGAATTAAATGTATTAATCAATGAATGAACACATGAATGCTTACAAAATCTCTGGTACACAGAAATACTGACATAAAAATAAATACTAAAACAACAAGAAATTTATTAGAATGGATTGAATAGGCAGAACACTGGATTTCTAATACAGTTTTGCAATGTATTTACTTTATAATTCTAGGCCAGTGGGTGGCTGGGTGGGGGGATCCAGAAAAAAAGAAAAATATCATGGACACTGACAACAATGTGGCAATTGCCAGGGGATGGAGGTTATAGGGGGGTTAATAGTAATGGAAAGAATCTTTACTTGGGGTGGTAAATACAGAGTATAGATGATGTGCTGTAGAACTGTACACCTGAAATGTGTATAAGTGTGTTAACCAGTGTCACCCAATAAAAAGCAGAAAAGAAAGAAGAGAATAAAACATATCAGAATGAAACAAAAATAAAAGAAACACAGAATAAAAAGAAAAGAAAAAGAAACACATATCAGAATCATATATCAGAATCATATAATTTGACTTTTGAATTGCTTGATCCAAGTATGGATAATTTTATATGAAAGTATTTTTAACTCCTTACTATTATTGTGTAAATGAGAAGTGTGTAAGAAGTTAACATGGATGACCATAATTTGATTGATTGGTTACATGAAAATTATGTCCAAGAAATATGCACAGGCATTCCTCACTTTCAGTGGTTATGTGAAACAGTAAGATGAATTTGGATTCTGACACCTAGCAAAGAAGTCTTTAAAATCAATAGAAAATTTTGAAAATGTCCAATGGCCTGTAAAAAAAAAATTTGTTAACATTTTAAAAACTCCCTTAACTTGGATAAATAGATGAGGACAAGTAAATAGATTAGTGGTTACTTTAGTTTTTGAAGCCTAGAGAATAAAACTCTTTTTATAGATGCAATAATGAATAATTTGTTCCCTTTTTCTCAACAGTTCAATTCTCTGGTCTCTGTTGCTGAACCTGGTAAATTTTCATTAGGCTGCACATTGTTCTTTCTCAAACTCCTAAAGAACAAATTAGTAATATAGCTAAAACCAAATAATCTATTAGGAATTTATTGCAGGGCATCTGTTTCACACAAACTTAGCTAGAATCCTGCCTCTTATTTTAGGAGACACTAACAGTTTTATCTCCAGGCACAGTCCTCCCAGCAAAAATACCCAAACCTTAGTTAAACTGCATTTTAAGCTTCAGCTGTAATATCTGAGTTAATGCCATATACCTGGTGTTCACACAATGAGCTCAAACAAAAAGAAAGTCACAGCTTGACATTATTGGTATTCAGGCAAGCAAATAATCTATTCCTTTAGAAAAATAAATAAATTAAATAGTGCGGCCTTGAAATACTGGAGTGAGATTAAACAGCATCTTGGAATGAAATTTGCCCATTTCTGGGAAGAAACAGTGATAAAGAAAGTAAATCAAAATGAAAGAAATATATGGGCAATTGACATGGAAATCGAGTACTTCTTTGTGGGAGAAATAATGAAGAACATTTGTATTGTTTATATGTTAGCAAGAAAGGAAATTGATGGCATTTTAAAAGTTATATGAGTCCTGACTAGGTGGCTCAGGTAGCTGGAGTGTCATCCTTTACACCAAAAGGTTTCTGGGTTCAATCCCTGTCAGGGCTCACACTAGAGGCAACCAATCAATGTTTCTCTCTCACATCAATCTCTCTCTCTTTCTCTCCTTTCAACCACCGTTCATCTCTCTCTAAAATCAATACACATATCACATAGTCTCCGGTGAGGATTAAAAAAAAAAAGTTATGTGGAAGACTCTCTGTGTGGGGAGGTGGCTATAAATTTATTTTACAAATATGTATTAAATATTTAATTGTGTACCAGGCACTATTCTAGCATCAGAGTCACATGTTGAATAAGACAGATAAGATACTTGCTTTCCCATTGGGTGAACAGAAATATTTAAGTAAACAAAAATTTAAAATTATTTTTAAAAATTGTAAGGCTTATGGAGTCACAAGGGGCCATGAAATTGGGAGTTACTGAGGAGAATAGAAAACTATTTTAGATCTGATGGTCTGAGAAAGACCTCTCTAAGAAAGTTAATTTGAGCCTGTTTGTTACTACTTAAAGTTCAGATTTAAAATGTAAAACAATCGTTTATACCAGTGCTAATTTATAAAAGGGGAAGATGGTGAGGTCAGTTTTCAGGAAATTTCTGTAGTTGACAGATGCTTTGTGTATCAGGGGTTGGCATCAAAAGAAAGTGTCAGACTAACCAAAGAAATTGTATGCATATGTGCATAACCCATGGTCACTGACAATAATGTGTTGAATGCCTAGGGTGGGGGATGGGGACAGGCTAGAAGAGCTCAATGGGGGAAAAGAGGGGACATATGTAATACTTTCAACAATAAAGATTTTTTTTTTTAAAAAAAAAGCAGGTGTCAGAAACAAGCAGTTAGGATGAACGAGAGAGAAAGATTTTAGTAGGATAACCTACTCTTCTTTATCTTTTTTTTAAGCAAGAAAAAAAATTGCTCATCAGTTAAAATATAATTTCAACCCTATCCAGTTTGGCTCAGTGGATAGAGCGTCGACCTGCAGACTGAAGGGTTCCAGGTTCGACTTGGGTCAAGCCCGGGTTGCAGGCTTGATCCCCAGTCTGGGGCGTGCAGAAGGCAGCCAATCAATGGTTCTCTCTCATCAATGATGCTTCTATCCCTCTCTCCCACTCCCCTCTTCTCTGAAATTAATTTTAAAAATGTAATTTCACTAAAAGGAGAACATTTCATTAATTGTGAGCTTGGCTTGATAAATTTTTTCAGATGAATGAAAAGAAACAAACACAGTAAACATTTTTAGGTTTGTGATTGTCAAATGGAGTGATGTGTTATCTTATTAGAGAAAGAAAGGGAGGAAGTTGTCTGCCATAGAGGCTGAACCTCATTTAAAATAAAAGCTTTAAAACGTGGTATTATTAAAAAAACAAAACAAGGCAAAACAACAACAGACTCTATATCACTCAAAAAGAATGAGAAAAATTGTTTAAATCATACAACTTAAAAAAAGGCATATTGTGTTCAATCAATCAATCCAATACAGTAGGAGAGCTCTAATGGACAGAATTCAAAAATAATTTTCTGAAATAAAGAAAAATAATTTTATGATTTTTGGCTCAGTGAGATTGATTTCAGATTTCTGTCTTCCTAAGTTTAGGCCACTAAGTTGTTGGGTTTTTATAGTAGCAGTAGGAAATAAATATAGTCAGTATTTATAAAGTTCTACATTGAACTTGTATAGTCTTAGGAATTAGAATAAATTCAATGTTTTATTAAACAGTGGGCACATACCACTTTTTCTTTATCTATTCATTTATCAATGGACACAAGTTGTTTCCAAATATTGGCTGTTGTAAATAATTCTGCAATGAAGATAGAGGTGCATATATCTCTTTGAATTAATGATTTTTTTGTTTTCTTCAGATAAATACCATAAATGAAATTGCTGGATCTTATGGTAGTTTTATTTTTGAGGAATCTCTATATGTTTTCATAATTGTTGGTTGCACCAATTTATATTTCCAACAGTGTATGAGTGTTAGCTTTTCTACACATTCTCACAAATATTAAATAATTTTATCTTTTTTATAACATTCATTCTGACAGGTGTAAGTTTGATTTGCATTTCCTTGATGATTAGTGATGTTGAACATTTTTTCATGTGCCTGTTAGCAATCTGTATGCCTTCATTGGAAAAGTATTTATTCAAATCCTCTGTCCATTTTTAATTAGGTTTTTTTTATATTAAACTAGTGGCACAGTGCACAAAATTTGTGCACATTAAAAGGGGATTAATTAAAGGAAATATTTTAATATTGTTATTTGCCCTTTCTCTATAATAGAAGTGTCAGAGATGAAAGAAAATTAGTAAAATGTATATGAAAATCTTCCTCCTGTCAGAGTCTAGGGCAGGGGTCCTCAAACTTTTTAAACAGGGGGCCAGTTCACTGTCCCTCAGACTGTTGGAGGGCCGGACTATAGTTTTAAAAAAACTATGAACAAATAGTTTTTTTTTTTTTAACTATATGCACACTGCAGGCCCGGGACCAGTCGGCTGCTAAGCAGGACAGGCAGTGGCACCCGGCGGGCTGGATAAATGTTCTCGGCAAGCCGCATGTAGCCCACAGGCAGTAGTTTGAGGACCCCTGGTCTAGGGTGTGCCATGGGACCTAGAGTCAAGTCCCTGCCCACCTGCGGTGCTTCAAAATCATGTGTGACCCAGACCCGGCTGGCCCCACCTCCATCAAGCCCTGTCGGGGGGGGTGGGGTGCAGCCTCAGGTCCCCTGTCAAGCCCTGCTGGGTGAGGGGCATGGCCTTAGGTCCCCTGGCTCAGCGTTGGGGTGTGTGCTATAAGGTCACCCAGCCTGGGCTGGGGCAGGGGGCGTGCCTTGAGGTCCACCATCAAGCCACGCTGGGTGGGGGACACAGCCAGAGATTCCTTGTCAAGCCCCACTGGGAGGGGGGGTGCAGTCTGAGATCCCCTGTAAAATCCTGCCGGGATGGGGGCGCAGTCTCAGGTCCCCCAGCCAAGCACCGGGAGGGCGGCGCAGCCTCAGGTCCCCCATTAAGCCCCACTGGGTGGAGGCCTCAGCCTCAGGGTCCCTGTCAAGTCCCACCTGGTGGGGGGCATAGCCTCAAGTCCCCTGTCAAGCCCCGCTGGGCAGAGGGCATGGCCTGAGGTCCCCCAACCCAGCACTGGGATGGGGAGCACAATTTGAGGTCCCCTGTCTAGCACTGCTGGGCAGAAGGCACAACTTCAGGTCCCTGGCCCATTGCCGGGGCAGGGGGCATGGCCTCAGGTCCCCTGGCATGGTGCTGGGGCAGGGGGCACATCCTGAAGTCCCCCATCAAGCCCCGCCAGGTGGGAGGCACAGTCTGAGGTCTCCCAGACTGGCGCTGGGGCGGAGGGCACATCCTGAGGTCCCCCGGCCTGGGGCCAGGGTGAAGGGCAAGGCCTGAGATCCCCCGTCAAGCCCCATGGGGCCAGGGGCAGGGGGGGGGGGCGCAGCTTCAGGTCCCTGCTGATTGCTTATTAAGGCTTGCTACTTGAACTGGGCCTCTGCTGTGGGTGCAGCCATCTTGTGTTATGGAAACCCTGCCTCCATTGTGGGCGCAGCCATCTTTATGGCAGAGGGATGGTCAATTTGCATATTCCCTCTTTATTATATAGGATTGTGTACGTTCTTAATATATTTTGGATATTAACCCTTATTGGATGAAAAATTTTCAAATATTTTCTACCATTTAGATGGTGGCCATTTGCTGGTGCTGATGGCTTCTTCAGCGCTATTAAAACTTTTTGATTTTATGTAATTCCATCTGTTTATTTTCATTTTTATTGTACTTGCCTGAGAAGACTGGTTCAAAAAATATCACTAAAACCTGTTTCAAAAAGGGTACTGCCTATGTTTTATTTTAGGTGTTCTATGGTTTCAGAAGTCACACTGAAGTCTTTAATTCATTTTTAACTTACTTTTGTATATGGTGTCAGATTGTAGTTCAATTTAATTCTTTTGCATGCAACTGTCCAGTTTTCCTAACACTATTTATTAATTTCTGTGGTTACTTTTCTCTTCCATCGATCTATATTCCAGTCTTGTGCCAGTACCAGGCTATTTTGATTACAATGGCTTTGTAGTATAGTTTGGTATCCAATATTGTGATCCCTTCAACTATATTCTTCTTTCTCAAGATAGCTGAGGCTATTCTTGGTCATTTTTTTTGTTGTTCCACACAAATTTTTGGAATATTTGTTCTATATCTGTGAAATATGCCATTGGTATTTTAATGTGAATTGCTTTGAATATATGGATTGCTTTGAGTAACATAGATATTTTAATGATGTTAATCTTCTAATCCATGAATATGTTATACATTTCTACTTGTTTACACATTCCTCCATTTTTGTTTTTCAATGTCCTATAGTTTTCCAGGTATATGACATTTGCCTCCTTTGGTAAGTTTATTCTGAGAAGCCTTGTATTTTTGTTGCAATGATAGGGTTTTTTTTGTGTGTGTGTGTTGTTTTTTTTTTTTTTAGTTTCCTTTATGAGAACTAATTATATATATACTAGAGGCCCGGTGCACAAAATTGTCCATTGGGGGGGTGTCCCTCAGCCCAGCTTGCACCCTCTCCAAGCCAGGACTGCTGGATCCCAACTGCTCGCCTGCCTGCCTTCCTGATTGCCCTTAACCACTTCTGCCTGCCAGCCTGATCACCCCCTAACCACTCCCTTGCCAGCCAGATTAATGCCTAACTGCTCCCCTGCCAGCCTGATTGCCCCTAACTGCCCTCCCCTGCAAGTCTGATCCCCCTCAACTACTCTCCCCTGCAGGCCTGGGTCCCCCCTAACTGCCCTTCCCTGCAGGCCCGGTCACCCCCAACTTCTCTCCTCTGCCAGCCTAGTCACCCCTAACTGCCCTCCCTTGCAGGCCTGGTCCCTCCCAAATGCCCTCCCCTTCTGGCCATCTTGTGGCAGCCATCTTGTGTGTTGGAGTGATGGTCAATTTGCATATTATTCTTTTATTAGATAAGATAGAGGCCTGGTGCATGGGTGGGGGCTGGCTGATTTGCCCAGAAGGGTGTCCCAGATCAGGGTGGTGGTTCCCTTGGGGCATGGGGTAGCCTGGGTGAGGGGCCTGTGGTGGTTTGCAGGCCAGCCACGCCCCCTGGCGACCCAAGCAGAGGCCCTGGTATCTGGGATTTATTTATCATCTACAATTGGAACTTTGTAGCCTTGAGCGGAGGCCAGGGCAGGCCAGGGGTTGGAAAGCTTAGCTTCCTCCATCGCCAGGGGCAACCCAAGCATCCTGCTCTCTCCAGCTCTGTGGCTGCTGCCATTTTTTGTTGGTATTTATTTATCTTCTACAATTGAAACTTTGTAGCCTTGAGTGGAGGCCAGGGCCAGTCAGAGCAGGCGGGAAGCTTGGCTTCCTTCATTGCTGGGGAAACCCAAGCCTCCTGCTCGCTCCATGGCTGCAACTATCTTGGTTAGGTTAATTTGCATACTCGCTCCTGATTTACTGGTGGCCATGGCTTGTGAGCGTAGCAGAGGTATGATCAATTTGCATGTTCCCTCTTCTATTAGTGTATATAACCATCACTCTGCTACACCATCAGGCAGTCAGGAGCAAGTATGCAAATTGACCCAACAAATATGGTGGCAGCCACGGATCTGGAGCAAGCAGCAGGCTTGGGTTGCCCCGGCGATGGAGGAAACCAAGCTTCCTGCCCACCCTGGCTGGCCGTGGCCTCTGCTCAAGGCTACAAAGTTTTAATTATAGAAGATAAATAAATCCCAGATACCTGCTTCCAGGCGGCCCTGGTTTCCACTCAAGGAGGGGCTGGGAGCTTGGGTTGTGGGGAGGGAAGGTAGGGGTGATCAGGCCAGCAGAGGGGCAGTTGAGGGTGAGCAGGCTGGCAAGGGGGGCATTTGAGGGTGAGCAGGCCAGCAGGCAGAGTGGTTAGGGGCAATCAAGCAGGCAGTCAGGCAGACAGGTGAGCGATAGGACCCAGAGGTCTCGGATTGCAAGGGGATGTCTGAATGCCAGTTTAGGCCGAATCCCTGTAAACCAGCAGTAGGACATTCTTTGAAGGGTCCCAGATCGGAGAGGGTGCAGCCTGGGCTGTGGGACCAACCCCCCTCGTGCATGAATTTCCTGCACCAGGCCTCTAGTGTATATGTATATACTAGAGCAGTGGTCAGCAAACTCATTAGTCAACAGAGTCAAATATCAACAGTGCAATGATTGAAATTTCTTTTGAGAGCCAAATTTTTTAAACTTAACCTTCTTCTAACACCACTTCTTCAAAATAGACTCGCCCAGGCTGTGGTATTTTGTGGAAGAGCCACACTCAAGGGGCCAAAGAGCCCCATGTGACCAAGTGCTCCCAGCTCTGCCCCTCCCACAGCCCTCCCAGGTGAACCACAGATGGCCCTTCCCATCCTCCAGTCTCCTCAGCTCTGATGGCAGGTAGGAGGGGTAAGGGGTGATGCTGCAAATCTAAGGGCCTCAAGGAAGCACCACTTGAAGAGCTAGAGACAGTGTCTCATTAGTGCATGTTTAGAACCAGTCCACCTCCCTCCTTCTGACTCTGTCACTGCAAAACCTGGCTGTTTGGGGCAAGTTGACCTCTGGAGTGTTAATTATCTCTCCTTTAAAATAAGAACAAGAGTCTGGCAGGAGTGGCTAAGTGGTTGAAAATAGACCTATGAGGACTCAGGGGGTCAAGGTCTGACTCTCTGTCAGGGCACATGCCTAGGCTGTGGTCTTGATTCCCAGTGTGGGGTGTGCAGGAGGCAGCCAATCCATGATTCTCTCATCATTGATGTTTCTCTCTCTCTCGCCTTCTCCCTTCCTCTCTGAAATCAATGGAAGATATCTTATACAATAAAAGCCTAATATGCATATGGTCCCCTCGACCAGGATTTCGACTGGGAGTTCAACCTCTTGCAATGATGTGCACTGACTATCAGCGGGTGGTGCAGAACATGGTGGGCGTTGGTGATGAGGGACTGGCAGTGGACGGCAGTGGAGGTGCTGACAGCCCCAGTGGTCTTCTGAGATCACAGGGGCTGGTTGGGCTCACTGTGGGTTCATGCAGAAACTCATTGGCCAAGGCCAGCTGGGAGAGAGCACACTGTCTGCCTGGCTTCCATGCAGCATCGCTGGGTGACACAGGGGCCCATGCTGCACCCCAGCCCATTTTGTCTCCCCATGCTTACCACATTTCTGTGTGGGGACTCGGGCACTATGACTCAGGCAGAGGAGGGTAAGTGGGGGCCCGAGGGCCAGGTGCTGCCCAGCCTTTCCATGCCAGACACTCACACTTCAATCGCCAGCCAGGCCTAAGGACCATACCTATGCATGAATTTCTTGCACCGGGCCTCTAGTCCTATCTAATAAAGAGTAATATGCAAATTAACTGTCACTCCGCTACAAAGATAGCAGCACCCATAGTGCCAGGGCTGGATGCTGGCGTCATCGCCCTGGTGACGACGCTAGCATACCACACTCAGGCCGCAGAGAGAGGAAGGGTTGCCTACAGAACACTGGGCCACTGGGCTGGGACCCAGCAGACAGAACACAAGCGCTGGGCTGGGGGCATGGCTTGGGACACATCCCCAGCTTAGCTGACAGAAACCCAGCTGACAGAAAGTGGGTGCTGTGCTGGGGGTGAGCTCTGAGCTGCCGCAGTGTGGCTTGGGACATGCCAAGTGGACAGTTGCCCAGCAGAGAGAACACGGGCCACTGGGTTGGGGGCATGCTCAGAGCCACCGCTGCGTGGCTCGGGGCACACCCCCAGCCCAGCGGACAGAAGCCCATCTGACAGAATGTGGGGCTGCTGGGCTGGGGGCGTGCCCCTGGCTGCCCCCACAGTGTGTCTTGGGGCATGCCCCCAGCACAGTGGACAGAAGCCCTGCAGACACAATGCAGGGGGTCCTCTGTGCATGAGCTGCAGAGGAAACACCTTTTCTGAAGGCTCATTGGCTAAGCTCCCTGTAAGCTGCCTCTCACAGTGTTCTTGGTAACCTAAGTAATAAGAATCAAAGAAGGTGATCTAGGGCAGTGGTCAGCAAACTCATTAGTCAACAGAGCCAAATATCAACAGTACAACGATTGAAATTTCTTTTGAGAGCCACATTTTTTAAACTTAAACTTCTTCTAACACCACTTCTTCAAAATAGACTCGCCCAGGCCTTCGTATTTTGTGGAAGAGCCACACACAAGGGGCCAAAGAGCCGCATATGGCTCACGAGCTGCAGTTTGCCGACCACAGATCTAGTGTTTTTCCACCATACTCCTGGAGGAAAAACTAAGGTCTGCTGTTGGAGGGGCTAAGAAATGTCATATCCTACCCTAGCCAGTTTGGCTCAGTGGATAGAGCCTCAGCCTGCCAACTGCAGGGTCCAGGTTCAACTCTGATCAAGGGCATGTTCCTCAGTTGCAGGCTCCTCCCTGGCCAGGGCCCAGGTCAGGGCTCATGCAGGAAGCAACCAATCGAAGTGTCCCTCTCACATTGATGTTTCTCTCTGTCTTTCCCTCTCTCTTCCAAGCTCTCTAAGAATCAATGAAAACATATCCTCAGGTGAGGACAGAAAAGAAATGTCATATCCTATGAAAGACACATCTTGAAAATGCCTAAAGAAAGTTGTCATTTTTTCATGATGCAGGGACTGGAGTCTGTGTTGATGAAAACACCTTGGCGGCGGCAACAGTGGCAGTAGCAGTGGGGTGATGGGGCTGGCGCCTTCCCCTGATCAGCGCAGTCACCTCTCGCAGAGGAAGGCCAGACTGTGGCTCCCCGTCAGTAGGACATCTCCTGAGAGCTCCCATCTGTGAGAGGGGGCAGGCTTGGCTGAGGGACCCTTCCCCCCCTCCCAGTGCACGAATTTCATGCGCCGGGCCTCTAATTGGTATATAAAAATGCTATTGATTTTTGAATGTTAATTTTGTATCCAGTGGATCTCCTTTCCACAATCAGACGCAATGTCTGTCCCAAGGGTGCGGCTTCCTTCTGACCCCATACAGATTGGAAGTGAAGGGATGGAAAAATATTTTTCAGGCAAATAGAAATGAAAAACAAGCTGGGGTAGCAATATTTATTTCTGACAAAATATACCTCAAAGTGAAGGCCATAACAAAAGATAATGAAGGTCATATTAGAATACTAAAGGGATTGATAAAATAAGAAGATATAACTCTGACAAACATATTCACCTAATAGAGGAGCACTCAAATACATAAAAATCTTCTGGGAGATATCAAAGGAGAGATTAAAAGCAATACAATCATAGTAGGAGACTTAAAATACCCTATTGACATCATTGGTTAAATCTTCTAGACAAAAAATAAACAAGGAAACAGCAATCCTAAATGACTTACTAGATTAGATGGAACTCATTAATATCTTCAGAACATTTCACTGCAAAGCTATGGAATATAAATTCTTCTAATGTGCTCTTGGGACATTTTCAAAAATAGACAACATGTTAGGAAATAGGCTATGTCTTTACAAATTCAAGATTGAAATAATATCAACCATCTTCTCAAATCACAGTGTCGTAAAATTAGAAATCAGCTACAATAAAAACAACCCAAAATAATCAAACACATGGACACTAAAAAACATGCTATTAAATAATGAATGGGCTACCAAAGAGATAAAAAAAAAAGCAATAAAAAAACATCCTGGAAACAAATGACAAAACACAACAATCCAAAATCTATGGAATACAGTGCAAGCAATCCTAAGAGGGAAGTCCATAGCACTACAGGCCTACCTCAAAAAATAAGAAAAACTGGTAATAAGCCAACTAACTCTTCAACTTAAAGAATTATAAAGAGAGCAACAAGAAAACCCCAGAGTAAGTAGATGGAAGGGAATAATAAAGATCAGAGTATAAATAAATGAAATAGAAACACACAAATAAACAAACAAAAAATAATACAAACAACTCTATTCCAGCAAACTGGACAACCTAGATGAAATGGACATATTCTTAGAAAAATACAATCTACCAAAACTCAACCAGAAAGAATCAGAAAACCTGAATAGACCAATATCTACTGATGAAATTGAAACAGTAATAACAAGACTTCCATCCAACAAAAACCCTGGACCAGATGGCTTCACAGGGGAGTTTTACCAAACATTCAAAGAACTAACACCTATCCTCCTCAAACAATTCCACAAAAACTCAGGAGGAAGGAACACTGCCAAGCTCTTTCTATGAGGCCAGTATTACTCTAATCCCAAAAGCAAATAAACACACTACAAAGAAAGAGAATTGCAGGCCAATATCACTGATGAACATAGATGCTAACATCCTCAACAAGTGTTAGCAAATTGGATCCAGCAATACATTAGAAAGATCATACACCATGACCAAGTGTGATGCAACGCTTGTACAATATCTGCAAATCAATAAAAGTAATACAGCACATTAACAGATTGCAAGAAAAAAAATCACATGATCATATCAAATGATGTAGAAAACGCATTTGACAAAATCCAACACACTTTTTTGATAAAAACTCTTTGCAAAGTGGGAATAGAGGGATCATACCTCAACATAATAAACCTTATATGAGAAACCTATAGCCAACATCATACTCAGTGGTCAAAAACTAAAATCATTTCCCTCAAGAACAAGACAATGATTCCTACTGTCACCACTTGTCCTTGACATAGTACTGGAACTGCTTGCCATAGGGATCAGACATGAAGAAGAAATAAAAGGCATCCAAATTGAAGAAGAGAAAATAAAACTGTCATTATTTGCAGATGACATGATATTTTGCATTGAAAACCCTGAAGACACCATCAAGAAACTGCTAGAATTAATAAATGAATTGCACAATGTGGCAGGATAAAAAGTTAACACCTGGAAATCTATGGATTTTTTATACACCAATAATGAACTCACAGAAAGAGAAACTGAAAAAACTGTCCCATTGTAACAACAACAACAACAAATATTCTTAGGATTAAAGTTAACCAAAGAGTTAAAATACCTGTACTCAGAAAACTACAGGACATTGAAAAAAGAGAGAGGAAGGTATAAAAAAGTGGAAGAATATACCGTATTCATGGATTGTATAATTAACATCATTAAAATGTCTATACTACCCAAAGCAATCTACAGACTCAATGTAATCCCTATTAAAATAGCAACAGCATATTTCCCGGACCTAGAACAAACTCTCCAAAACTTTATATGGAATACAAAAAGACATGTAATAGCTGTAGCAATCTTGAGAAAGAAGAACAACGTTTTAGGAATCACAATACCAGATATCAAGTTATAATACAAAGCCACTGTTCTTATGTTAGTAGCACAAGAACAGACACATAGACTAATGGAACAGAACAGAGAACCCAGAAATCGACCCACGCCATAATTCTTGACAAAGGAGGCAAGAACATGCAATGGAAACAAAACAGTCTCTTCAATAAATGCTGTTGGGAAAACTGGACAGATACATGCAAAAGAAATGAAACTAGGCCATCACCTTACAACATATACAAGAGTAAACTCAAAATAGATACAAGACTTAAATGTAATAAATGAAACTATAAAAAATCTTAGTAAAATGCATAGGCAGCAAAATACTAGACATCCCTCTTAGTATGTTTACCAATACATCTCCTAGGACAATGAAAACTAATTAGAAATTAAACAAATGAGGCTATATCAAAATAAAAAGCTTCTGCATAGCCAAAGAAACTATCAACAAAACAAGAAGAAAGCCCACTGCATGGGAGAATATATTTGTCAATGGTACATCCAACAACGAGTTCCAAAATTTATAGGGAACTCATAAAACTTAAAAGGAAGATAAACAATGTAATTAAAAAATGGGCAAAGGATCTAAATAGACACTTCTCCAAAGTGGATATACAGAATGCTAAGCAGCATATGACAAAGTGCTCAAAGTCACTAATAATCCAAGAGATTATTAGTCATATTGATGCAAATTAATATGACAATGTGGTACCATCTCACACTTGTCAGAATGTCTATCATCAACAAATCAACAAATGACAAGTGCTGGTGAGCCTTTGGTAAAAATGGAATCCTCATACACTACTGGTGGGAATGCAGACTGGTGTAGCCTCTGTGGAAAACAGTATGGAGTTTCCTCAAAAAATTAAAAATGTGGAGAAACCAAGATGGCGACATAGGTAAACACCTGAGGCTATATCAAAATAAAAAGCTTCTGCATAGCAAAAGAAACCATCAACAAAACAACAAGAAAGCCCACTGCATGGGGGAGAACATATTTGCTGCCACACACAACCACTTCAAAACTACAACTAAAAGACAAAATGGACATCATCCAGAAACATAGGAAGGCTGGCAAAGTGAAAATTCTACAACTAGAAGGGAAGAGAAAAGCACACTGACACTCAGAGGAGCTGTGGAAGTAAAGTGCAGAGGCATGGAGGCACATGCACGGAGGGCTGGTAACTAAGTACTTGGCTGGCTTTTTCAAGCGGGAGGGAGAGACAAGCTCCCAACTGCTCTGAACTCCAGTTCCAGGTGAGACTCTGGGTTCCCAAACTCATACGAGGAGAAACTGGACTGTCTGGCAGTGGGCGGAACTCAAGGGTGGCTTTCTCTCAGAGGTGCTTGCAGTGACTACCAAGGGACACTGAGACCCAGGGGCCACTTGGGGCAGGGCTGACAGGGAAGCCATTGCTGTTTGCTCCACCCTTAGATTCCGCCCCATCCAAGCTGTGAGCAGAGGCTTTTGCATATGAATGGCCTGGTCCTTTGAAATCTAAACTTACCTATCAAACTGCAACTGAGTCAGAGATCCCCAGAGCCTCCAAAAGAAGGCCCAAGGCCCCACAGCAGTCTCCATTGCTTCACAGCTGGGCCTCATCTGGGCACCTCCAAAACCCAAGCAAAGAAGAAGAATCTGCATATCTCTCCTTAGCTTCTGCTGTGTGGCCACAGGCAGAGGCTAAATTAGCACAGCCTTGGAGATCCAAGAGCCAATGTACCCAGGGGTCAGAGTGGGACCATCCAGATTACAACTCCTCAGATCCATAAGGGACACACACAGGGGGCAGACTCAGTGAGCATCAAAGCCCCACTGAAGCAAGTTTTACCCCATAAGGGTGTCTCCAGCATAGAAGTTCTTCCATCTGATTCTCACAACCAATTGACCAGGAGGTCAATTCCTCCCAGTGATACCAACAACAATCAAGGCTTAACTACAACAAGACTGTGCACACAGCCCACAAAGGGGTGCACCAAGAGTGTCCACCTCAGGTAACTGGGGAGGCTGAGCCACTGGGCCCTATAGGACACCTAGCACACAAAGCCACTCTATCAACTTAGGGTAGCAGCCAAAATGCGGAGACAAAGAACAGGTCAGAAATGGAGGAAAGCAAACTACTGGATATAGAGTTCAAAACCATGGTTATAAGGTTTTTCGAGAATTTTCTAGAAAAGGCTGATAAATTTAGTGAGACCCTTGATGATATAAAGAAGTACCAACTAGAAATTAAGCATACACTGACTGAAATAAACAAACTACTATACAGAGATCAAACAGCAGACTAGAGGATCGCAAGAATCAAGTCAAAGAATTGAAATACAAAGAAGCAAAAAACACCCAACCGGAAAAGCAAAAAGAATCCAAAAATATGAAGATAGTGTAAGGAGCCTCTGGGACATCTTCAAGTGTACCACTATCACAATTATGGGGGTGCTAGAAGAAGAGAGAGAGCAAGATAGTGAAAACCTATTTGAAAAATAATGACAAAAAACTTCCCCCACCTGGTGAAAGAAAAAGACTTACAAGTCCAGGAAGCTCAGAGAACTCCGAACAAGTGGAATCCAAAGAGGACCACACCAAGACACATCATAAGTTAAAATGCCAAGAGCAAAAGACAAAGAGAGACTATTAAAAACAGCAGGAGAAAAACAGTTAGTTACCTACAAGGGAGTATCTATATGACTGTCAGCTGATTTCTCAACAGAAACTATGCAGGCCAGATGGGAGTGGCAAGAAATCTACAAAGTGATGAATAGCAAGAACCTACAACCAAGATTACTCTACCCAGCAAAGCTATCATTCAGAATTGAAGGGCAGAAAAAGAGCTTCACAGATAAGAAAAAGCTAAAGGAGTTCATCACCGTCAAATCAGTATTATATGAAATGCTGAAAGGTATTCTTTAAGAAGAGGAAGAAGAAAAAGGTAAAGATAAAAATTATGAACAACAAATGCATACCTACCAACAAGTGAATCTAAAAATCAAGTGAATAAAAAATCTGATGAACAGAATAATCTGGTGAATATAATAGAATCAGGGGTATAGAAAGGGAGTGGACTGACAATCCTCGAGGGGAAAGGGGTGTGGGTGGTGCGGGAAGAGACTGGACAAAAATCATACACCTATGGATGAGGACAGTGGGGGAGGGGGAAGGGGGTAAGGGAATGGGGTAGGGTGAGAACCAGTTGTAGGGGAGCTATGGAGAGGGGGAGAGGAACAACTATAATAATATGAAAAATAAAGATTTAAAAAATAAATAAATTCAAAATGTAATTCCCTTTTGACCCAGTAATCCCATTTCTATAAATATATCCCAAGAAATCAGAAGCACTAATCATAAATAATAAATGCATCCTTATGTTCATAGTAGGACAATTTACAATAGCTAATATTTGGAAACCTCCTAAGTGCCCATCACCAGATGAGTGGATTAAAATCTGTGGTACAGCGATACGATGGAATACTATGCAGCTGTAAAACAAGAAAGAACTCTTTCATTTGTAACAGCATGGATGGACCTGGAGAACATTATGCTAGGTGAAATAAGCCAGTCAGAGAAAGGTAAATATCACATGATATTACTCATATCCTATCTAACAAAAGAGTAATATGCAAATACACACAAGATAGCCACCCCCATGTGGTCAAAGATGGCCAGCAGGGGAGGGCAGTTGGGGGCAATCAGGCCTACAGGGAAGGACAGTTGGGGGAGAACCGGGCCTGCAGGGGAGGGCATTTGGGGGAGACCAGGCCTGCAGGGGAGGACAGTTAGCGGGGGCTGGGCCTGCAGGGGTAGGCATTTAGGGGTGACTGGGCCAGCAGGGGACAGCGTTGGGGGCAACCAGGCCATCAGGGGAGGGCAGTTGCGGGTGGCCAGACCAGCAGGGAAGGGCAATTAGGGGGGACACAGGCCTCTAGGGGAGGGCAGTTGGGGGGACCAAGCCTGCAAAGGAGGGTAGTTGGTGACATTAGGCCAGCAGGGGAGGGCAGTTAGGGATTACTGGGCCAGCAGAGGAGGGCAATGGGGGTGACCAGGCCTGCAGGGGAAGACAGTTAGGGGTGACCAGGTCAGCAAGGGAGGACAGTTAGGGCAATCAGGCCAGTAGGGGATCAGTTGGGCATTGATCAGGCTGGCAGGGGAATGGTTAGGGGTGATCAGGCTGGCAAGCAGAAGTGGTTAGGGGCAATCAGGCAGCCAGGCAGGCAAACGGTTGGGATCCAGCAGTCCTGGATTGTGAGAGGAATGTCCAACTGCCCAGGCAGTCAAACATCCTTCAAGAGGTCCCAGATTGGAGAGGGTACAGGCTGGTCTGAGGAACACACACTCCCCGTGCATGAGTTTCGTGCACTGGGCCTCTAGTCTATATATATAAAACCCTAATATGCAAAGAGACTTAATGGCAGGCAGAACAACCAAACAACTGGTCGCTATGATGTGCGCTGACCACCAGAGGGTGCACGCAGAACATGGCTGGCCTCAGCCACAGGTGGCAGAGTGTGGAACATGGAGAACATCTGCCGTGGTTGGATGGTGGAGCAGGTGAGTGGGGGTGCCAGACCAAGGCAGGGCACTGGTCACTGTCATCTGGGTGAGCCTCTGGTGGTTACTGAAAAGTTCTTTGCTCCCGCATGCCACGGTCCCAAGGTGTGCTCACACATGCTGCTGGTGCTGGTCCCACTTGCACCCACTGCCAGTGTACATTGCCAGCCCCACTTGCACGCAGCTGGCGCCCGGCAATGGTCCTGATCACTCAGCACCATCAGGTCAGTGGGTGCAAGTGGTGGCTGCCAGCCCCTGTCACCCCTGAGGGCTTTTCCATCTTCCCTGCTCCTGAAGGTGATCTGGGCTGTAGCTGCCACTCGCACCCTCTGATGGCACCAGCCCAAATTGCTCTGCACCATCAGAGGGTGGGAGTGGCGGCGGCAGGAATGGGGCTGTTGGCAGACAGGGGACCAGGGGCCACTGTGGGAGGGGCCGGATTGGGGCACAGAGGATGGGCTGAGGCCCGTCCCTGTGCTTACCACAGCCTCGAGGACCACAGTTCCTTTTAAGGTGCACAGATTCATGCACTGGGTCCCTGGTGTTGAATATTAATGCATAAACTGATGAACAAAAATAGATCCAGAGTTATAGAAGCATCAAACAGACTGTTAAACCTAGAGGGATGGCTGGGTAGGGTGGGCAGGTGGAAAGAGATCAACCAATGAACTTGTATGCATATAAGCAAAACCAAAGGACAGAGTCAAAAGTGGGGTGATGGCCTGGGCTGGGCTGTGGGGGCAGGATGGGAGAGGTCAATGGAAGAAAAAGGGGACATATGTAATGCTTTAAACAATAAAGGATTGAAAATAAATAAATAAGTATTTGAGAAAGTAAGAAAAAAATTTTAAACCTTTTTCAGAACCAAAGAGACAAAAACAATTTGAGAAAAAAAAAAAAGTCAAAAATAAGTAGGCTAAGAAGTTCAACATCTCTCTATTAGTCTTTTCTGAAAAAGAGAAGAAAGAACTTGTAGGGAGATTGGTTATAGAAAAAAATTCCAAATCTAATAAAAACATCTCTTTAGGTTAAATGGAATACCAAGGCAAAACAGCAAAAACACTCAGTTCATTCATGATGTTATTGGTAAAATTTCAAAATATTTTGCAGCAGACATTGCCATTTATTCACTTGGTAGTCTGCTCCTTTTCACTCACCGGAATTAGAATAAATTCAGATATTCCTTGGGAGGCAATATCATAAGAGAAGGCTGAAATCTCCCAACCACATAAGATCAGCCACATACTGCCCACTTGATCACTGATTGAGTGTAGATGTTTGCCAGTTATGACCAATAAAATAAAAGAGGGAGTTGGCTGAGGGAAGCTTTGAGGGGAAATTTCTTTTTGATTGAAAGAAAGAGAGAGGTGATGCAGAGGAGGATAAAGGAAGATGATATGGAAAAGGAAGAAGATGAGGAAGAAAAAGGAGGAAAAGGAAGAGAAAAGAAGGATGAAGAAGAGAAGTCTTTCATGCTTTCAAGCATGCTCAGGAGGCCATGATGCTTATGGTTGCTGCAGTTGACCTGTAACCATAGAATACAGCCTAGAGGCTCTCAGAAAAACTTACTTAAAACCCTCAAATCAAGTCCAGAAGCACCAACTTTATATTTTCTTTTACATTACAAATATAAACACCTTATTATGTTATTTTATTTTTTAGCTGCAGTAAAAAATAATCGGACAAGCACAAACAAGACTTAGAAGCTCCAAAGGTTTTGAAAGGGTAGTATCCCCAAAATAATGAGAATGAAACTTCTAAATACTTGACGACCATAGGATACTATTTTTATAAATTTTATTAAAGTTTAAAAATTGATTATTATAAATTTTTATTTATTTAAACCTTGGATTTTATAGCTTCCAAACTGTCAATTATAAAGGTATTCAAATATTTCTAGTTCTAAGATATAAGATGTCAAAGCTAAGAAAGATTGAGTGGGCATATGGAAGAAAGAGAGAGAGAAAATAAAATCCCTGAATGATAGTTATGCATTAGTCATAAAATTTAATTTGTCCAAAACTGACCTTTTGTCAAGAAGCTGCATAATCATAAGTACAGTGATAAAGAAGAATATATGTCTTATTGTGGTGAGATTAAAGTAAGCAGCTAAAAATTCCATGAATTTATAAAAATGTATAAAAATTCATGATCCAATTAGGAAGCAATGAGGTATGATTTCTAATGAGCGATGAATTTTAAGAAAATAGATGTTTTTCACCTTTGGTACCTTCAAGATTCTCCTTTAAACAGCACAGAACTTTTAATTAGTTCTGCATGATACTTTAAAAATTGTTCAGAATAAACCTAGAGAGTCCATGGTTTCTCAAATGTAGCACTATTGACATTTGTGTTAGGTAATTCTTTGCTAGTCTGTTCATTGCAGGATGTTTAGCAGCATCTCTGGCTTTCCCCCACTATATGTCTTTAGCACTCCAGTCATTACCATCTCAAATGTCTCCAGTCATCACTGCATGTCTTTTCACAGGAAGGTGGTAATGTTGTTCCTGGCTGAGAATCTCTTTTCTATACAAAGCATGGATGTATTTTTTTTAATTTTTTTATTAATTTCTTTATTGATTAAGGTATCACATATGTGTCCTCATCCCCCATTCCCATCCCAAACCCCTCCCCATGCATGCCCCCACACCCCTGTTGTCTGTGAGCACTGGTTAGGCTTATATGCATGCATACAAGTCCTTTGGTTGATCTCTCCCCCTTACCCCACCCTCCCCTATCTTCCCTCTGAGGTTTGACAGTCTGATTGACGCTTCCCTGTCTCCGGGTCTTCTTTCGTTCATCATTTTATGTTGTTCCTTATTTCCCCTAGATGCGTAAGATCATGTGATACTAGAAATATACTTATAAGAACCAAAAATGAGACAAGCAATAATGGTTATGCTGGGAGGCAAATGAATCAGTCTGTAGTGAGTTTCTTTCTGGGCCAACAGTTCTTTTGAGTCCCAATTTCAGTGTCAAACAGTTCCTTATGTGTACATGTCAACAATGATATTTCAGTTCTAGATGGTGGACAAATGGTGATAATGCAGGTCCAACCTTCTCTGATTTGGTCATGGGCAACCTGCTGCGTTGCACAGCTGCTGAATGCTAGTATGGCAAGGTGTTGTCAGCGTCTTCCATCTCTGGACTGTTTCTCTTTTGTCTTCATGGCTGGAGAAGTCCTGTCAATTCCTCTCTGTTGCAGGAATCCACATGGTCTTGGAGTTGTTTCCTGAAAATATACAAACATATTCTCAACCAACTGTTAATAAAGGAATCTTTTCTGTAAATTTGACTTGGGATCCTTTTTCATTTTTTGCCCAAACGATTTTCCTTTGGCTTGTTTTGACACCATGTGTGTTTTTCATGGATGTCTTACTGTTAGCATTACAAATGAAAGTCAATTTTCTAAAGTAAAAATTTTCTAGATGTAATTTACTTGCAGGATGTTTTTTCCTTACATGATATTCTACTATCCCCAGGTTTTTTTAATTTAAATATTAGGAGGCTTTTGGAAATTTTATAATGTAGTCTTTTTTTTTTAATTTAATTTTATTTTTATTGTTTTAAGTATTACAAATAGTAGTACATATGTCTCCTTTTTTTTTTCCCCCTTTGATCTCCCCCCGACCTCCCCTACCCCCCAGGACATGCCTTCACCTGCCCACCCTCCCCCCCCCCACCCCAGTGTCTTATATCCATTGGTTGTGCTTATATGCATGCGTACAAGTCCTTCGGTTGGTCTCTTACAGCCCCCCTCGCCCAACCTCCCCTGTCTTCCCAATGTAGTTTGACAGTCTGTTCAATGCTTCTTTGCCTCTGTATCTTTTTCCCACCATTTCTTTCCTTTAAAAAGTTTTGCCTTTGCAGACTGGAAATAAACATATAATAACAAAACAAGACAAAACAAAAAAATGTTTGAGTCCCAATTTCAATGTCCAACAGTTCCTTATGTGTACATGTCAGCAGTGATATCTGGATGGTGGGCACATGGTGGCAATGCAGGTCCGACCCTCTCTGGTTTGGTCCTAGGTAACCTGCAGCGGTGCACAGCTGCTGACTGCTCCCATGGCAAGGCGTTGTCAGCGTCTTCCATCTCTGGACTGTTTTTTCCTCTTGTCTTCGTGGTTGGAGCACTCCTGTCAATTCCTCTCTGTTGCAGGAATCCATCTGGTCTTGGGGTTGTTTTCTGAAAATATACAAATATATTCTCGACCACAAGTTAATAAAGGAGTCTTTTCTATATAATTGATTTGGGATCCTTTTTATTTTTGTTCAAACGATTTTCCTTTGTCTTATTTAGACACCATGTGTGTTTTTAATGGCCGTCTTGCTGTTAGCATTGCAAATGAACCTTAATTTGGTAAAGTAAAAATTTTCTAGATGTAATTTACTTATAGGATATTTTTCCTTACATGATATTGCCCTACTATCCCCCCCCTTTTTTTTTTAATGGAGGTTTTTGTAAATTTTATAATGCAGTCTTGATAACTTTAAATTAAAAAAAAAAATTTTTTTTTTCCCCCACACATATGACTGCTTTAGGTTCATTGCTTATTCAGGAATTTTACCATGAGATGAACTACCAATAGAAATTTTAGTTATTACTTTAAGAATAGCTTTTTGTCCAGTACTTGAATATTCACTTATTTCAATTAGCCTATTTAAATTAATCTGAAAACTCGATTACTATTTTACTGTCAAATTTAATACTCTACCAACAATCTTAGTTTACCCTGTAAATATTAGTGGGAAGGATTATTTGCATTCTTGAGTGGGCCCTGAGCATTCCAAATGCTCAGCTGCATTTAGATATAGGGCAACTGCTGTCGGCCAAGTCTCTTGTCTGTTACCTGGGTCCCGATCTGAGCTGGGCCAAGTCTCTGTCTGTCACCTGTATCTCGATGTGAGCTGGGCCGGGTCTCTTTCTGTTGCCTGGGTCCCGATCTGAGCTGGGTGTGGGAAGCGCGAAGCAGCCATGGGGGTAGGAGACCTCCTTTAGAAGGGGGTGAGGGTTCAAGCCCCTGCAATGTTGGGGGGGTGAGGGTCTGTGCCCCACTTCTGTTGCCCCCCCAAGTTCTCTCCTGATGGCTCCTCTGCGACTGTGCCTGTCTTAGGTTGTTCCTTCCTTGAGGAATCTTACCCGTCTCTGGCTAACCAGCCATCCTCCGGGGCCAAGCAGGGTGCTGTGAGGTTCAGTTCTGTCTCCTTGGTAGCCTAAAAAATAAAAATGGAACTCCCACTTGACCCAGTGATCCCACTTCTAGGAATATATCCCAAGAATCTAGAAACAGGCATCAGAAAGGAAATAATGTAGTCTTGATAGCTTTTAAATTTTAATTTTTTGCACTAAAATATGACTGTTTTAGGTTCATTACATGTAATGTAATGGATGTATTTTTTTAATCCAAAGAAATTATATAAATTTTGAATATGTTACATTATGGGTACAAGTGAGAGAAATTGGGTGATGGACTCATAAGAGGTAGATGACAGTAGAAATGTAATATTTCTTCTTACACAGAGGGAAATTGAGTAAATAATTATTAAGGTTATTTTAAAAATGTTGACAATAATCAACAAACTAAAACAATATCTGTATTTTAAAAGACATTGGGAGGAGAAATGACTACAGGAGACAGTGTATTTTTTATAATTGATAATAATTAAATATTACTAAACAGTTATAAATAAAAATTAATGACTTAAATACATTATTTAGAGTTACTGAATGTTCAACTAGGACTATTAAAATAAAAATAGTCAAGGAAACTTTTACTCTAAGGAAGAAATATTTGACTTTTTATTTTATAGTTCTCTGTTTGTATTTACACACACATACTTTACATTCATTAAAAGCTGAAGTAGTTTTTTAAATAATAGATTTTATTTACCTGTAAATATCTCTTGATATCTTCGTTACTCAAATGATCTTTGGGTTCATTAGATTACATGGTGAAAGTAGTTCTAATAGCATTAAAAATTGGGATTTTAGTCAATCTCTACCAATTTTTCGTTTTCAAATCTTTTCTGATATCGGTATTTAAAAATATTTATAGAATATTGTAGTTCAGTTCCTCACCAGTTTGATTCATCTTGTTTTCCTGACATCTATTCTTCATGGGTCAATGAGATAACTAAAGCTTAAGATATTTAAGATCTTTTCGTAAACCATTAATGCTCATTTAGCCCCAAATTAGGGATCAGCAATTGAGCTCATATTGAACAGCATCTTAGAGCTCACTGAAATGGAGATGGGGATAATCCTTTGTTGGCAGAGGCTTTAAAGACAGCACAGAGAGTTCATTATGTAAATGCAATTGTCTAGATCTACTAAAAATAAAGGCCATAACAAGAGATCAGGAAGGCCAGTACATAATACTAAAGGCAGCAATTCAACAAGAAGATATAACTCTGGTAAACACATATGCAGGAGTACCCAAATACATAAAAAAAAAACTCCAGGAAGATATGAAGGGAGAGATCGACAACAATACAATCATAGTAGGGGACTTTAATACCCCACTGACGTCACTGGATAAATCCTCTGGACAAAAAGTCAGCAAATAAATAGCAATTCTAAATGATGCACAAGATCAAATGGACCTAATTAACATCTTCAGAGCATTTCACACCAAAGCCACGGAATATACGTTCTTCTCAAGTGCACATGGGACATTTTAAAAAATAGACCACATATTGGCTCACAAGCAAAGTTTCCCAAATTCAAAAAGATTGAAATCATATCAAGCATTTTCTCAGACCACAATGGCATAATATTAGAAATAAATGATAATAAAAACATTCCAAAATATTCAAAGACTTGAAAGCTGAATAGCATGCTATTAAACAATGATTGGGTGATTAATGAGATCAAAGAAGAAATTAAAAACATCATGGAGACTAGTGACAATAAAAACACAACAATGTTATGGGACACAATGAAAGCAGTCCTGAGAGGGAAGTTTATAGCTCTAAAGGCCTAAAAAAAAAAGAGAAAGTGGTAATAAATCATCTAACTCAACAACTCAAAGAATTAGAAAGAGAGCAAGAAAAGCCCACAGTGAGCAAAAGGAAGGACATAATAAAGATCAGAGCAAAAATGAATGATATAGAGACCAAAAAAGCAATTCAAAAGATCAACAAAACCAAGAGCTGGTTCTTCGAAAGAATAAACAAGATTGCTGAACCTCTACCCAGGCTCACCAAGAAGCAAAGAGAGAGGACCCAAATAAACAAAATCAGAAATGAAAGAGGTGAAATAACAACAGACTCCACAGAAATACAAAGGATTGTTAAAAAATACTATGAACAACTCCATTCTAACAAATTACACAACCTGGAGGAAATGGACACATTCCTAGAAAAATACAACCTTCCAAAAATCTATCAGGAAGAATCTAAACATCTCAATAGGCTGATAACAATGGAAGAAATTGAAGCAGTCCTCAAAAATCTTCCAGGAAATAAAAGCCCGGGGCCAGACGGCTTCACAGGGGAGTTTTACCAAACATTCAAGGAAGAACTAAAACCTATCCACCTCAGACTATTCCAAAAAATTCAAGATGAAGGAACACTTCCAAGCTCGTTCTATGAAGCCAGCATCACCCTAATACCAAAACCAGATAAAGACAACACAATGAAAGAGAATTACAGGCCAATATCCCTCATGAACGTAGATGCCAAAATCCTCAACAAAATTCTAGCAAATTGAATCCAGCAGTACATCAGAAAGATCATACACCATGACCAAGTAGGATTTATCCCAGGGATGCAAGGATGGTACAATATTTGCAAATCAATAAACGTGATACATCACATAAACAAATTGAGAGATAAAAACCACATAGTCATATCAATTGATGCAGAAAAAGCATTTCACAAAATCCAACACCCTTTCTTGATAAAAACTCTCAGCAAGGTGGGAATAGAAGAATTATACGTCAACATAATAAAAACTCTATATGACAAACCCAGAGCCAACATCATACTCAATGGGCAAAAACTAAAACCATTTCCCCTAAGAACAGGAACAAAACAGGGATGTCCACTCTCACCACTCCTGTCCAATATAGTGCTGGAAGTACTAGCTATTGCAATCAGACAAGAAGAAGAAATAAAAGGCATCCAAACTGGAAAAGAAGTAAAACTATCCTTATTCGCAGATGACATGATACCGTACATAGAAAACCCTAAAGACTCCATCAAAAAAATTACTAGACTTAATAAATGAATTTGGCAATGTAGCAGGATGCAAAAATAACAACTAGAAATCTACAGCATTTCTATACACCAATAATGAACTTACAGAAAGAGAGACTAAAAAGCAATCGCATTTACCATTGCAACAAAAAAAATTAAGATACCTAGGAATAAACTTACCTATAAAGGTGAAAGACCTATACGTGGAAAACTACAGGACATGGATAATAGAGATAGAGGAAGACATAAACAGATGGAAGAACATACCATGTTCATGGATCGGTAGAATCAACATCATCAAAATGTCCATACCAACCAAAGCAATCTACAGATTCAATGCACTTCCCATTAAAATACCAATGACATTTCACAGACCTAGAACGAAATTTCCAAAAATTCATCTGGAATAAAAAAGACCCCGAATAGCTGCAGCAATACTGACAAAGAAGAACAAAGTAGGTGGGATCTCAATACCAGATATCAAGCTCTATTACAAAGCCACTGTTCTCAAAACAGCCTGGTAGTGGCACAAGAACAGACATATAGATCAATGGAATAGAATAGAGAACCCAGAAATTGACCCAAATCACTATGCTTAATTAATATTTGACAAAGGAGGCACAAATATACAATGGAGTCAAGACAGTCTCTTCAACAAATGGTATTGGGAAAATTGGACAGATACATGCAGGAAAATGAAGCTAGATCACCAACTTACACCATACACAAAAATCAACTCAAAATGGATAAAGGACTTAAACATAAGATGGGAATCCATAAAAATTCTAGAGGAATCCACAGGCAGCAAAATCTCAGACATATGCCCAAAGAATTTCTTCACTGATACTACTCCTAGGGCAATCGAAGCTAAAGAGAAAATAAACAAATGGGACTACATCAAAATAAAAAGCTTTTGCACAGCAAAGAAAACCATCAATAAAACAACAAGAAAGCCCTCTGCATGGGAGAACATATTTGCCAATGATATCAATGATTAATGTCCAACATATACAGAGAACTCATACAACTTAACAAAAGTAAGATAAACAACCCAATCAAAAAATGGGCAACTCATCTAAATAGACACTTTAGGAGAGAAGACAGAAGGAAGGCCAAGAGGCATATGAAAACCTGCTCAAAGTCACTAATCATCAGAGAGATACAAATCAAAACAACAATGCGGTACTATCTCACACCTGTCAGAATGGCTATCCTCAACAAATCAACAAACGACAAGTGTTGGTGAGGATGCGGAGAAAAAGGAACTCTTTTGCACTAGTGGTGGGAATGCAGACTGGTGCAGCCACTGTGGAGAACAGTATGGAGTTTCCTCAAAAAACTAAAAATGGAACTCACATTTGACCCAGTCATACCACTTCTAGGAATATATCCCAATAAACTAGAAACACGGATCAGAAAGGATATATGCACCCCTATGTTCATAGCAGCACAATTCACCATAGCTAAAATTTGGAAACAGCCTAAGTGCCCATCAGCAGATGAGTGGATTAAAAAACTGTGGTACATCTACACAATGGACTACTATGCTGCAGTAAAAATGAAGGAGTTCCTACCATTTGCAACAACATGGATGGATATGGAGAGGATTATGCTAAGTGAAATAAGCCAGGCAGAGAAAGATAAATATCATATGATCTCACTCATTTGTGGAATATAATGAATGGCATAGACTGATGAACAAGAACAGATCCAGAGACTGAGAAACGTCGATCAGAACTTCATACCTCAGGGAAGGTAGGGGAGGGTGTGGGTAAGGTGGAGAGATCAACCAAGGGATTTGTGTGCATGCTTATGAGCCTAATCAATGGGCACAGACAACAAGGGGGTGGGGCATAAGCGGGGGGTGGGGGGTTATGGGGGAATAAGGACACATATGTAAAAAATAGAAATTAAAAAAAATTTTTAAATATAAAAAAATAAAATATTAAATCTAATACATACTAGTGGTCACCATAACCTTAAGAGAAATTGTTTCATGTGACAAAGATTTTTAAATGAAACTCTCTGTCGCCCGAAAATTATTTTGGAAGGAAACAAAGAGAAGTTTCCTTCAAAAGTCTTAAGGATTGTAATTGAAAGTCAATATATTTGGTCTCTTGAACTAAAGTAAATAATATGTGTTTTTGCCTACCTGACAAAGGTTATATAAAGTTACAAAAAGAAGTTGACAGCCAGTTTGAAATTGAATTGCCATGGCCTAGAGCAAAGAATATGATATTATTACATGATATTATTCTACAATGTCATTATAATTTTAGATATTTTACAACAGCATATTGTACAATTATCCAAAACAAACTTACAAACTAATTCTTTGAATGGTTGGCAGCAATTTAAAAAAGGACAGGAAAGGATTTAATCCATTTCAGAAGGAACTAAAGCACTGGGAAAGCACTTGAGCATTCTATATTGGCCCCTCTTGCCTTTTGTGCCAAGAGGGACCCTTTCCTCACAATCCAATTGCCCTCAGCTGTTGCCTGAGCTTTCTGTTCATGCTGAGCTTGAATCTTCGTGGTGGCTGGTACCCTGGATCTGTCTCTCGCCCAATCGTGTGAGCTGGGCCCTCCCTGGAGAAGAAACCCAAGTTCCCCGTGATATGTGATCAGTGCTGGGGCCCCACCAGCAGGCCAGGGGATCCCAAGGCAGGTGCTGGGTGTGGAGGCCACAAGGGCATTGGCTACTGAGGAGACAGATTTGAACCTCACATCACCCTGCTTAGCCCCGGAGAATGACTGGTTAGCGAGAGATGGGTAAGATTCCTCAGGGAAGGAACAACCTAAGACAGGCACAGTCACAGAGGGGCCATCAGGAGAGAGAGAACTTGGGGGTCAACAGGGGTGGGGCACAGACCCTCACCCCCCAACCTTGCAGGGGCCTAACCCTCACCCCTTCTGAGGGAGATCTCCTGCCCCCATGGCTGCTTAGCTTGCCACGCCCAGCTCAGATTGGGACACAGGTGACAGACAGAGACTTGGCCCAGCTCAGATCAGGACACAGGTGACAGAAACTTGATCCAGCTCAGATCAGGATCCAGGTAACAGACAGAGACTTAGCCGACAGCAGCTGCCCTTATCTAAATCCAGCCTAGCATCAAGAATGCTCAGGGCCTACTCAAGAATGTAAATAATCCTTTCCACTAATATTTCCAGGGTAAACTAAGATTTTTGGTAGAGTATTGAATTTGACAGTAAAATAGTAATCAAGTTTTCAGATTAATTTAAATAGGCTAATTGAAATAAGTGAATATTCAAGAAAATTTAATTGTTCTGGACAAAAAGCTGTTCCTAAAGTAGTAACTAAAATTTCTATTGGTAGTTCATCTCATGGTAAAATTTGTGAACATGCAATGAACCTAAAGCAGTCATATTTTTGTGTAAAAAATTAAAATTTAAAGTTATCAAGACTGCATTATGAAAATTACAAAAGCCTCCATTAATCAAAAAAAGGGGGGATAGTAGGGTAATACCATGTAAGGAAAAATATCCTATAAGTAAATTACATCTAGAAAATTCTTACTTTACAAAATTAACTTTCATTTGTAATGCTAACAGCAAGACACCATGAAAAACACACATGGTGTCAAAACAAGCCAAAGGAAAATCGTTTGGACAAAAATTAAAAGGATCCCAAATCAATTATATAGAAAAGTTTCCTTTATTAACTTTTGGTCGAGAATATGTTTGTATACTTTCAGAAAACAACTCCAAGACCATGTGGATTCCTGCAACAGAGAGGAATTGACAGTTCTGTTCCAACCACGAGGACAAGAGGAGAAACAGTCCAGAGATGAAAGATGCTGATGACGCCTTGCCATGCGAGCAGTCAGCAGCTGTGCATCGCTGCAGGTGGCCTAGGACCAAACCAGAGAGGGTTGGACCTGCATTGCCACCATGTGCCCACAATCCAGATATCATTGCTGACATGTACACATAAGGAACTGTTTGACATTGAAATGGGGACTCAACATTTTTGGTTATTATATGTTTATTTCTAGTCTGCAGAGGCAAGATTTTTTAAAGGAAAGAAATGGGGAAAAATAGATACAGAGGCAAAGAAACATTGAATAGACTGTCAAACTACAGCGAAAAGGCAGGGGAGGTTGGGGGGGGGTGCGGAAAGAGATCAACTGAAGGACTTGTACGCATGCATATAAGCATAACCAATGGATACAAGACACTGGGGGGTGGCGGCCAGGTGAAGGCATGTACTGGGGGGTAGGGGAGGCGGGGGGAGGTCAATGGGTGGAAAAAAAAGGAGACATATGTACTACTGTTTGTAGTACTTAAAACAATAAAAAAATGGTAATAAAATAAAATAAAATAAAATAATATAAAATAATAAATAAATAAATAAATAAATAAATAAATAAATAAATAAATAAATAATTTGGTTCTTAAAAAAATAATAAAAAAATAAAATAAAATAAAAAAAGTGAGGCTAAACTGCATAGACTCTAAACATAAATATCTGCCTGGTATACTCTCCAACATGCAAGAAGACATCAGGATAGACTCTCTTGGATTTGGATATACGTATTATTCTGGAATTTATGAAGGATAAGAAAACTTATCTTGAAGATGAATACAGATAGCTTAGAATACTGGATAGAATAAAAAAGCAGTGAATTTTGTTTATCATATCTAGTCTTTAATGAATGCTTGAATATCCTGAAGCTCTGAAGTACTATTTTTTAAGTAATACACACATATAATACACAAACACATACACATTTGAATTCATTAAATACTTAAGTCAAATATATATGTACTAGAGGTCTGGTACACAAAATTTGTGCATGGGAGGGAGGGGGTTTCTCAACCTGGCCTGCCCCCTCTCACAGTCCAGGAGCCCTCAGGGAATTTCCTCCTCTGCAGGAGGCCACTGGGCTGATCAGGGGAAGGCACTAACCCCATCACCTCGCTGCTGCCGCCACTGCTGGCCACTACAGCTGCAGGCCCTCAGCCCTTGCTTCTTAGTGCTGGCCCCGCCCCCCACCCCCGGCCACTGGTGGGTGGGAGGCAATCTGGGACCAGGCCCATTGGTGGAGGGGTTGTGGGACGTTGAGGCACAGCAGTTGCATCTCGTCCAGCCTCTCTGGAGGCATGGCGCCTGGACCAGGCCCATACTGCTGCCTCTGTGGCTGCCTCTGTGAAAGGGGCAGCACTGGGACCATGCCATGGTGCAGCCTCTCTCACTCCACCACTGAGAAAGGGGGTGCGGCGCTGGACCCGTGGCTCCGGACAAGCCCACTCCTCCCATGCAAGTGCCAGACACGCCTGCCTCTCTTGCATGGCGCCAGCCCTAGGGCCTCACAGCTGCTGTGGCTCTGTCCGGATGGACATCCAGAAGACATCTGCCCTAATTATCATATTACCCTTTTATTAGTATAGGTGTTTGTATATATAATTGAATTAATATATATGTATATGTGCTGCATATGTGTGTCTGATTGTGTGTGTGTGTTTGTGTGTAAGAGAGAGAAACACAGTACCCAGTAGCTGTGTGATGTGGGGCAAGTTACTTATAGATGATAAATTTTCCAATCATCATTCCTTATCACAAGCCTCAGTTTACTCATTATACAATGAAAATAATAGAAATATCATTCTAACGTGGTTGCTCATAATGTTTTTGTAAGGCTAACACTAGATTACTTATGTGTAACATTATTATTTCTTATATTTTCTGAAAAATTTTAAAAGCTTTATTTCTAAGTTTATTTATTTTAGGCATTACTTTGAGAGACTTAAAATGTGACATGCTTAAAAAATATGCAATCACTGTACAAGTTCTCAGAATGTAATTCTTGTGTGAATGAAAGTACATTCAGTTGAGCTATATCATCCACAAAGCCTTGCAATGTCACCACTATATGTCAAATGCACCTCAGATAAAGCAATTTTATGTCATGGACACTAGTGGTTACTAAGATCTTACATGAACCAAGAAAGACTCCATGTTACTCACCAGATTGCCTGTGATAGCTCCAGTACCTAAGCTTGAGAAATAAAGGTTAGGATATAAATCAAGTACCAATTAAGAGAAGATGATGTTGGTTTTTGTTCATTCAAAATGGAAAATAAATATTTCCTATATAAAATACATATTTTTAATAATAGTTGGCCTATATGGTGAAAATTGTGGCATACATTATTGGTGCTAGTAGAAACTGATCAATATCTGGAAAGTGGTATCAAGTTATTGAGACTTATACATGCTCAATCACTTTAATGTATCTTAGAGAAATAAATTATGTACAAAAGAGCTGTGTATCAATATTTATTGTAATACTATTTTAATGTATATGCTCATAATTGCAGAATAAGCTAAATAAGTAAATCTTAGTATGTCCATAAATATAATAGATAATGAAATATATGCATATGTATAACATATAGTATATATTGTGAAGATGTTTTATGGTATAATTTAAGTCAAATTTTTAAAAAATGTAGAAATATTAGCTCTCATATCCCCCCCCAATACATACACACAGCATGCACACACAAAAATTAAGGGAGGAGTATCTGCTTTAAATATCACTAGTACATTAATAGTTCTTTTTATTTCATAATGATTATACTTTTTTTCATGTATCATACAATGTATACACCACTTAGTAATCAGAAAAGTATTTTATAAAATGACAATTTAAAAGTAATATTTTTCTGTATTTGTTTTTTCCCCTGTTGGCTTATTTCCAACATGAAATATTCTTTTAAATGGGATGAAATGGGAAATGTTTGTTTTGAGCCCAGAATGCACATATTAAAGTAACTGAAAGCATGCAGTTTTCAAAAGCTAGTGACATTATTTCAGCAATTCATGTATTTTATTCTTTCAACCAGTTTTAAATTAAATGATTTAAATTAAATGACCTTTTCTAACTAAACATATGTGGCTGTAGTCACAGGTAATGATTGCATTATGCAAGCCCATTATATCTGCAATGAGTCTAAAAAAGTGCATTCTCTTAACTAGCAATTTTCCCAATCAGCTTCTTATTTTACTGTGCCCCCATTCTTTAAAGTCCTAATCATGGAGGTGGCTCTGTAGAAAGAACTGCATTCCATCTGAACTCAGTGGGTAATGAATGTACAAGAACTGAATGTGCTATTTGCTTTCTATAGCACAGTGTGTTTTCCCTATTTTATAGTCATTTTCTCCAATTGAATGCAAATTCTTGTAATTTCCCCCAGAAATAAATGCTATTAAATGCCCTATTTCTCTCTTTTGTCAGAAACTTTATACCCCACCATTGGCTGTATTTTTTTCAAAATTAAAAATCTACATGTAAACCAGAAATAACAACCCCAAATAGCCAAAGTTGTCAGTTAGGAATAAGTGAGACTTCCAGTATGCAGCAAATAATTAGTACTGGCAAGCAATCATTTCTCTGTGATTGGCATTGTCACCCTTCATCTCTCCCGCTGAATCTGGTTGTTTTAATTTTAGGTCTAACTAAATAGCTTACAAGTTACTACAAAAAAAAAAAAAGCTAATGAAAACTAGTATTATGATCACTTCCTAAATTTTAATCATTTCTGATTTATGATGGCTTTCTTCAGATTTTAGTTAAAGAAATAGGAAAACAGCTTAAAGGACTATTGTTTGGCCATATTCTATTTCAGACTAAACAAAAATTCTACAATAATTTTGGAGCCATTAAATATTTCTTGGGATTTTTTTTAGAGAGATTATGAAGCTATATTAGTCTAGATGTTAGTTAAATTAATATGTAGAGAAAGTCAAAGAAGAGCAGATAGAGGAAGCTGATCCTAAATTATAATTATTTTTATCATTATTTTGAAAATTTCATTAACCCTCAGAAATAAATGTAATGTGGCATGTCCCACCTGGGGAAAGATCAAATAAGAATACATAAAACATGAGTGCAAGCATTTATTTGCACTACAGATTGCTGACATAGCTGTAGTCATTGATATCTCCAGGATAACACCAACTAAGGGATAGTAGATTGAGGAGTAATAATCTGGTTAGAAAGTACAATATCCTAGGCAATGAAACTTTTCCCTATAAAACCACATTGCTTATACTGCTCATTAAAAAATAAATAAAATGAATGAATTAAGGAAGACTTAAAAAACACACTTGTATATGACTACTCTAAATGCTTTACAAATGTTAACTTATTTAATTCTCATAACTCTATATTGCAGTTGAGACAACCAAGACAGAGAATTCAAATGTTAAATGGCCTCACAACTTAGAAAATGGTGGAGCTTGGGTTCAAAACCAGACAACCTAATTCCAGAGATTATTCCCCTAATCTCTGCACCATATCACTTCATTTGTGCTATTTTTGCATAGTTTTAGGGAGCCCAGCAGTTCCTCTGATGTGTTCAAAAGTTGACATCTGTGATTCTATCATGAAATATCTATTTTTGTTTGTTTTATACACTTAAGTTATATGTGAAATGGTATTTTTTTAAGCTATGTTTTTATTTATTTCAGAGAAGAAAGGGAAAGGAAGAGATAGAAACATCAATGATGAGAGAGAATCATTGATTGGCTGCCTCCTGCAGGCCCCACACTGGACATGGAGCCAGCAACCCAGGCATGCATCCCGACCTGTAATGGAACCATGACTTGTGGTCCAAAGGTTGAAGCTCAAACACTGAGCCTTGCTGACTGGGCATGTGTGAAATTGTATTTAAAAGGAGAGGTGCATACAGTGTATTTTACAAAAATTCCTACATGTTATGTCACCAAATCCTTCAGGATCTTACAGTACCTCAGAATCAACCTTGCAAACATTTATTTGCACCACAAATAGCTGTTTAGACATACTATTAAATAAAAAAAAAAAAACTTTGAATGATGCTAGGAAAACAGGGGGAATGGAGAATAGTGGATGTGTTCTTTGTCTTTATAATTGTTTTTGTAAATTTATAGTGGGATGGTTAAGATCTTTAAGGTCAGACACACTGAGGGAAGTTGGAAGACAGTTGTATTTACTGGCCCCAATGTCAAAGGTCAAGCACAAGCTATGGTGCCTGTACTTTTTCTCCCAGTAGAAGCTGACATGAATTTCTATTCAGATAAAACTAGTCATGACACAATATAGTACTACCTATTATATATTCTCTGTAATTTCATTTTCACCCCTTTGATTTCTTTTAGATTTTGGCATACTTCTCAGGGTTTATCTTTCAACTATATGTAGAGACTTCTTAATCCATAGCTTATGTGATTTCAAAGAAAATATATTTAATATTTATGATGTACATTGAAATATTTAGATACAATCTAGCTGCAGACACTATTCAATCTCCAAATAAGATTTTAGCTTAATTTATGACTATATCTAATGACCAGGCCAAAAAGTGTGTCATTTATTTGTCATTATAAATGCAGTTACTCACACTACAGATCTGTCTAATTGATCATACAGAGAGTAACTGTTAACTTTGCTCAGAAAAAAATGCCTATTTAAAAAAAGCATATTTTGTAATTGCATATAAACATAACTGTAGAGTTATATTTTCACAGATGTAATATTTTTTCCTGACATGTAATATTTTCAATTAAATAAAGCACTGGTTTAATATATACCACAATAATAAATTATTTATTTCATTTCATTAATGTTTCTCTTTACTGCCTAATTTATATCTTTTTTTTGTGTGTGTGTGTTAAAGTGGCCTTAATTTATTATTATTATTATAATTATTATTATTTGGTATCTCATTTTTTTTATTTCTTTATTGATTAAGGTATTATATATGTGTCCTTATTCCCCCAATACCCCCCACTTCTCATTCATACCCCCACCCCCCTGCTGTCTGCGTCCATTGATAAAGCTTACATGCATGCATATAAGTCCTTTGGTTGATCTCTCCCTCTTACCCCCATCCTCATCTACCTTCCCTGAGGTATGATGTTCTGATTGATGTTTCTCTGTCTCTGGATCTATTTTTGTTCATCAGTTTATGTTCATTACATTCCACAAATGAGTGAGATCATGTGATATTTATCTTTCTCTGCCTGGCTTATTTCACTTAGCATAATCCTCTCCATCTCCATCCATGTTGTTGCAAATGGTAAGAACTCCTTTTTTACCACAGTGTAGTATTCCATTGTGTAGATGTACCAAAGTCTTTTAACCCACTCATCTGCTGATGGGCCTTAGGCTGTTTCCAAATCTTAGGTATGGTGAATTGTGCTGTTATGAACATAGGGGTGCATATATCCTTTCTGATTGGAGTTTCTAATTTCTTGGGATATATTCCTAGAAGTGGGATTACTGGGTAAATGGGAGTTCCATTTTTAGTTTTTTGAGGAAACTCCATACTGTTCTCCACAGTGGCTGCACCTGTCTGCAATTCCACCAGCAGTGCACGAGGGTTCCTTTTTCTACGCATCCTCGCCAGCCCTTGTCATTTGTTGATTTGTTGATAATAGCCATTCTGACAGGTGTGAGATGGTACCACATTATTATTTTGATTTGCATCTCTAGATGATTAGTGACTTTGAGCAGGTTTTCATATGCCTCTTGGCCTTCCTTCTGTCTTCTTTCAAAAACTGTCTATTTAGATCAGTTGCCCAATTGTTGATTGGGTTGTTTATTTCTTTTTATTAAGCTGCATGAGTTCCCTGTAAATGTTGGAGATTAAACCCTTATTGTTGATATCATTGGGAAATATGTTCTTCCATGCATTGGGCTTTCTTATTGTTTTATTGATGGTCTCCTTTGCTGTGCAAAAGCTTTTTATTTTGATGTAGTCCCATTTGTTTATTTTCTCTTTCATTTCCATTGCCCTATGAACAGTATTAGTGAAGAAATTGCTTCGGCATATGTCTGAGATTTTTCTGCCTGTGGATTCCTGTAGTATTTTTATGTTTTCTTGTCATATGTTTAAGTCCTTGATCCATTTTGAGTTTATTTTTATGTATGGTGTAAATTGGTGGTCTCGTTTCATTTTTTTTGCATGTATCTGTCCAATTTTCCCAACACCATTTATTGAAGAGACAGTCTTGACTCCATTGTATGTTCATGCCTCCTTTGTCAAATATTAATTGAGTGTAGTGGCTTGGGTCAATTTCTGGGTTCTCTATTCTATTCCATTGATCTATATGTCTGTTCTTGTGTCAGTACCAGGCTGTTTTGAGAACAGTGGCTTTGTGATATAGCTTGAAATCTGGTATTGAGATCCCACCTACTTTGTTCTTCTTTCTCAGGATTGCTGCAGCTATTCGGGGTCTTTTTTAATTCCAGATGAATTTTTGGAAAGTTCTTTCTAGGTTTGTGAAATATGCTGTTGGTATTTTAATGGGGAGTGCATTGATTCTATAGATTGCTTTGGGTAGTATGGACATTTTAATGATGTTGATTCTACCAATCCATGAACATGGTATGTTCTTCCATCTGTTTATGTCTTCCTCTATCTCTATTTTCTGTGTCCTGTAGTTTTCCATGTATAAGTCTTTTACCTCCTTGGTTAAGTTTACTCTTAGGTATCTTAATTTTTTGGTGCGATGGTAAACGGGATTGCTTTTTTAGTCTCTCTTTCTTTAACTTCACTATTGGTGTATAGAAATGCCATAGGTTTCTTGTTGTTAATTTTGTATCCTGCTACATTGCTGAATTCATTTATTAAGTCTAGCAATTTTTTGATGGAGTCTTTTGGGTTTTTTATGTACAATATCATGTCATCTGCAAATAAGGACAGCTTTACTACTTCTTTTCCAATTTGGATGTCTTTTATTTCTTCTTCTTGTCTAATTGCAATGGCTAATACTTCCAGTACTATGCTGAACAGGAGTAGTGAGAGTAGGCATCCCTGTTTTGTTCCTGTTCTTAGGGGAAATGGTTTTAGTTTTTGCCCATTGAGTATGAAGTTGATTGTGGGTTTATCATATATAGCTTTTATTATGTTGAGGTATAATCCTTCTATTCCCACCTTGTTGAGAGTTTTTATCAAGAAAGGGTGTTGGATTTTATCAAATGCTTTTTCTGCATCAACTGATATGACTATGTGGTTATCTCTCAATTTGTTTATGTGATGTATCACGTTTATTGATGTGCAGATATTGTATCATCCTTGCATTCCTGGGATAAATCCTACTTGTTCATGGTGTATGATCTTTCTGATGTACTGCTGGATCCAATTTGCTAGAATTTTGTTGAGGATTTTGACATCTACGTTCATGAGGGATATTGGCCTGTAATTAATTCTCTTTCATTGTGTTGTCTTTATCTGGTTTTGGTATTAGGGTGATGCTGCCTTCATAGAAGGAGCTTGGAAGTATTCCTTCCACTTGAATGTTTTGGAATAGTCTGAGGAGGATAGGTTTTAGTTATTCCTTGAATGTTTGGTAAAACTCCCCTATGAAGCCGTCTGGCCCCGGGCTTTTGTTTGCTGGAAGTTTTTTGATGACTGCTTCAATTTCTTCCATAGTTACTGGCATATTGAGCTGTTTAGATTCTTCGTGATTGAGTTTTGGAAGGTTATATTTTTCTAGGAATATCTCCATTTCCTCCAGGTTGTCCAGTTTGTTGGAATAGAGTTGTTCATAGGATTTTTTAACAATCCTTTGTATTTTGGCGGGATCTGTTGTTATTTCACCTCATTCATTTTTGATTTTGTGTATTTGGTTCCTCTCTCTTTGCTTCTTGGTGAGCCTAGCTAGAGATTCATCAATCTTGTTTATCCTTTCGAAGAACCAGATCTTGGTTTTGTTGATCTTTTGTATTGTTTTTTTGGTTTCAATGTCATTTATCTCCACTCTGATATTTATTATTTTCTTCTTTCTGCTTATACTGTTTTTTTCTTTTTGCTCTCTTTCTAACTCTTTGAATTGTAGGGTTAGGTAATTTATTACCATTGTTTCTTGTTTTTTGAAGTAGGCTTACAGAGCTATGAATTTCCCTCTCAAGACTTCTTTCAGTGTGTCCCATAGATTTTGGATTGTTGTGTTTTCATTGTCGTTTGTTGCCATGATGTTTTTTTTATTTCTTCCTTGATCTCTCTGGTAACCCAGTCATTGTTTAATAGCATGCTGTTTAATCTCCATGTGTTTGATTTTTTTGGATTGCTTTTATTGTAGTTGATTTCCAGTTTTATGCCACTGTGATCTGAAAAGATGCTTGATATGATTTCTATCTTCTTGAATTTGCAGAGACTTTGCCTATGACCCAACATATGGTCTATCTTTGAAAATGAGCCTTGTGCACTTGGGAAGAATGTATATTCTGTGGCTTTGGGGTGAAATGTCCTGAAGATGTCAATTAATTCCATCTGGTCTAGTGAGTCATTTAGGATTGATGTTTCTTTGCTTATTTTTTGTTTAGAGGATTTGTCCAATGGTGATAGTGGGGTATTAAAGTCTCCTACTATGATTGTATTGCTGTCAATCTCTCTTTTGATATCCTCCAGGAGTTTTCTTATGTATTTATGTTCTCCTGTATTGGGTACATACATGTTTACCAGAGTTATTTCTTCTTCTTGGATTGCTCCCTTTAGTATTATGAAGTGGCCTTCCTTATCTCTTGTTATGTCCTTCTCTTTGAGATCTAATTTTCAGATATAAGTATTGCTACCCAAGCTTTTTTTTTTTTTCATTTTCATTCACCTGAAAAACCTTTTTCCATCCCTTCACCCTCAGTCTGTGTGTGTCTTTTTTTCTGAGGTGGGTTTTTTGTAGACAGCGGATATATGGGTCACATTTCTTATCCAATCCGTTACCCTATGTCTTTTGATTGAGGCATTTAATCCATTTACATTTGAAGTTATTATGGATAGGTACTTATTTTTCACCATTTTTATTCTTTACCCCTGTGTCCCTTCTTCGTTCCCTATTTCTATTTTTTAAAGCAGACCCTTTAGCATTTCTTGCTTTGCTGGTTTGGTGGTAATAAATTCCTTTAGTCCTTTTTTGTCTGTGAAGCTCCTGATCTCACTTTCAATTTTGATTGATAGCCTTGCTGGGTACAGTAATCATGGATTCAGACCCTTCCTTTGCATGGCTTTGTATATTTCATTCCATTCCCTTCTGGCCTGATGAGTTTCTGTTGAGAAATCAGTTGCTAGTCTGATGGGGGTTCCTTTGTATGTAACTTTCTGTCTCTCTCTGGCCGCTTTTAAGATTCTTACTTTGTCGTTGGTGTTTGCCAATTTAATTATAATGTGCCTTGGCATTGGTCTTTTGGGGTTCATTTTGCTTGGGACTCTGTGAGTTTCTTGGATTTGTGTGGGTTTTTGCTTCTCTATATCAGGTAAGTTTTCTGTCATTATCTCTTCAAACAAGTTTTCTATTCCTTGCTCAGTTTCCTTTCCTTCTGGAACCCCTATTATGTGGATGTTGTTTTGTTTCGTGTTGTTCCTAAATTCCCTTAGGCTCTCCTCCTGCTTTTTAATTTTTTTTCTAGAAGCTGCTCTAGTTGGGTATTTTTTCCTATCTTGTCTTCTAGCTCACTGATGCTGTCTTCTGCTTCTTCTAGTCTACTATTGATGTTTTCTAGTGAGTTCTTTACAGCAGTGGTGTCATTTTTCATTTCTTCTTGGTTCTTCTTCATTTCCTCTTGGTTCTTACTCATATTGTCGAATTTGTCTTCCATTCTTTTCAGCCACCTTATAACCATTTCTCTGAATTGTTTCTCTGGCAGGTTGCTTGCCTCCATTTTGTTTACTTCCTTTTCTGGTGATGACTGCTTTTCTTTCATATGTGGGCTGTTTCTTTGTCTCCCCATGGTCTCTCTTCTCCAGGTGTCTGGTTATGCAGTTCTCTCTCTCCTGTGTTGATTTAAAGGCACAAAATACAATACAACCAGGTACCACACAGAAGGCACTGAACAGAAATGTATTCACAATATTAATAACCCCAAATATAGGTGACCACCAGAGAAAAGCAAATTAGGGGATAGGAGAGAAAGAAGAAGAAGAAAAAAAAATTAAAGGATTGCCAAGATGAAAATGGGAAAAGAAAAAAAAAAGTAAGAGAGAAAATACAGAGAATAAGAAAGAAAAGGCGAACAAACTGTATATATGTGGGGAAACTCCAATAGAACAGCCACTAATCCCAGCAAATGCCAGCAATAAGTACCTGAAGATGAATACAAATTACAAACAACAATTAATATCAAGCGAGGCGAGGAAAATCAGGTGCAAAAAATAAAACAAAAACAAAGCAAACAAAAAAACAAAACAATCTCACAAACAAGCATAAAAATCAATATAATCAACATTCAAGCAAACAACAACAAAAGGACAGAGAGAAAAACAATTTTTTAGATAGTTAAGATGGCAAAGAGAGAGGTGTGTATGGACTTGGAGCAGGGGATTGGAAATTAGATATATAAGTAGGTTGAAATTTTAAAAAGGAGTAAAAAGAAAGAATAGGGAAACTATAAAGCAGGAAAAGGGTAAGAGAAACAGAACAACAAAAGGGCAAAAGTTAGGAAGAGAGTGATGGCATAAAGGTAGAGTTGAGATAGAGTAGAATGATGCTAAAGGAAAGATGAAAATAGAATATAGAACACTAATCTCAAAGTCAAATAAAGAGAAAATAAAATGACACTTTAAAAAAAAGGTAAAATAGTAGTAGTAATAATACTGATTGAAAATAAAAATGTAATAATTAAAAAGGTAAAATCAAGTGAGGAAAAAAGAAAAAATATTTTCTTAAGTAAAAGATGAAAAAAAACTAATAAAAAAAAATAAAAATAAAATAAAATGTGCCTTAGAGAAAGTCATTCACTTCGTCTATTGTTCTGTTTGGCATACCTGTTTCCCAGTCAGGATAGTATTCCAGTTTCCTGTGTTCCACTGCCCCTTAGTGTTGTAAGCCAGTCCTGATATTTAAGCAGGCGGTGTGTCTTACTTTCTTGTATTTCTTTATTTGTGATTACACAAGAGTCAATTTGTGATTCAGCCCCTGGGTGACAGTGTTTCTGGGTTGAATTCCTGGTCTATAGGTCCTCTTTAGCCTGTGCTTAGATCCTGCTTTCCCTGTGGCACTCAATACCTGTTTGTGGGAGTGGGCTGTCCCAGAGCTGGTTCTCTGACGGTCACTCCCCGCTCTTATCCCCAGGTTCCAGAAAAACAACTATCCCCTGCAGTCTCCTAGGGTGTCCCCAACTGGGTGATCCTATGTATTGGGCTCAGTAATCCGAAGCAAGGATTCAAAGAGGAGAATGCACGAATGTGCGAACTCCGGTTCTGCGTGTAAGTCTGCGCAATCCCTTTTTTCCCCCTTGTGTTCAAGCAGCCGGCACACTCCCAAAATTTTTAGGCTGTCCTTCTGCATCAGATCAAAATAGGTTGCTTTTTAGAGATCTCCTCTGTTAGCAGCTCTGAGGACTCCCTTCCACATTCACCGATCATACCAGCACCAACAGCCATGGATTTTTCTAGGTGTAGACTTCCCCCGGTTTTCCAGCTGCTGCAGTGCGCATGTTTCTCTATCCTGCCGAACCAGAAACCTCACCTTATCCCAGGTGAAATCTGTGTTGGAGTGTAGAGCTCCTCTGAATCCGTGTGTTTGCGCCAATTGGGGACTGGTGCTCTGGGGTTCGCAGCTGTTTGGTGGGTGCCGCAGTTGTAGATTTTCAGGTTTCCAATAACATCCACTTTCCTCTTGAAGATGGCACAGTCTCCACGTCTGAGCTGGTGGCTCCTGGAGGGAACCCAGCAGCAGTGGGGGCTGCCTGGTCAGGGGACCCCTGTCCAGCAGTCCCCCACCTTCTCCTAGAGTATAGCTGTCCCTTAACTCTCCAACAGACACTCCCCATGCAGCTCTCAGATGTTCTTTCTATCTGCTCTGGGACAAGGCTCAGGACACGTTTGTCTATTCCGCCGCCATTTTTCCACCCCTCTGCCTAATTTATTTCTAAAGGATGAATTGTCAGTTAATTTTTCTCCTATCAAATACAATGCACAAGAATGTTTATAATTTTGAATTGGTACTATTTTGTCCATATTTATATTTCTTAATGGATGCTAGTAAAGGAGATCAGGCCAATTCTTGTGAGTATTCTTCCATGTAGATGATAAAATTATATTGTTGTATAATTACAGGTAATGACCACTTGATAAATCACAGATATGTGAAGAATCAAAATAATATGCAGTCAAAATATGGTTTATAGACAAAGAAAGGGTTATCACAGAAAAATATGAATTCAATATTTAGCTTGAAAAATTTGTATTAGCAATAAGTTTCAAAATAGCATGTCAGGGCATGCTTATGAAATGTTGAAAGAAAAGTAAGACATACTATTTAACTCGGAGTAGCAGTATTTCCATTAGGTACAGAGGAGAAGAATAGTGTGAAGCAGCAGCATAAATATGTAAGCTTTAAACAAAGCACAGCTGTAGCAAAAGAAGATGTGTAGCTCTTCTTTTCATGTTATTTATTATCCTTCAGAGAGTACACTGGCAAAAAAAGATCATGACAGCCACATGTCTGTTAATCTGCAGAATAGCTGTTAAAAATCTTAAAACACAGTGGCTACTATAATCATCTTATTAGCATCTTTGTTGAGAATATTCTAGCCTACATAGCTTATGATGACAATGCTACAATTAGAATTGCATTAAAATAATAGCCATTTATGTGTAGAACCTGTGTAATAATATCCAAAGTACTGGAAGATGATAACATCCTTATTGGATCGACCAAGATAGATTACAATAAAATATGATAACCCAATACTACATTTTTTATTTTCTGCATTGTGCATTTAAGTAATTAGACAGGGAGCCAGTTTTCTGGCTCCACAGGCAGATGAAGGTTAAATCCCCAGAAAGGTTTCCAGATAACCAATGTAAATGATTCTTTAAGTCCTGTTATTTGTCTGTTTTTAAACTATATTTATTATGAGTGCCCCAGTGCACAGATTCATGCACATGGAAAGTAAATTAATTAGAGGGTGGCCAGCAGGGCGGGACTGGACAAATGGGCCAGACATGCCCTGAAGCCAACCTCCCTTGATCCCTCCCAGGCCACTTCACCTGGGGTGGCACCACGGCTCAATGGGTGTCTGCAGAGTGAAGGGGTCCTTCCCTCCAGCAGGTGGGGTCCCTCGGCCTAAACTGCAGGGATCTGGCTGAAACTGTCTCTCCAACATTCCCCAAGGGGTCCTGGGTTGCAAGAAGGCAGTTCTCAGGTGATGCACCCTGGAATCGGTCTCTCTCCCCTCTGGTTCCGAGGTGCATCACCCAAGAACCACTGCTGCCAAGTCATTGCATCTAGACAGCACCTGCATTGAGCATCTGCCCTCTAGTGGTCAGTTCATGTCATAGCTACCAGTCCGAGTGTCTGCCCCCTGGTGGTCATTGCATACCATAGCTACTGTTCGGACAGTAGGATGGTTGCTTAGCCTTTTATACATATAGATAATTAAAATATTTCTATAATACATACCATTTTTCTATGACTTTTGTTTATTGTTACACTCTCACAGTGCAGTGACTCCTTTGGAAGATAGTTATTTATGGTCATGTAAAACTTTCAGCAAGATTTTGAGGTCTTTAGTCTATTATAACAATTAAAATGATAACTGTGAATCATCAAGATAATATTAAGTTACATTATATGCAACCATATAAATTATGTCATAGAATATGTAATGCATGTTAGAAAGGCAAATATGTTTTTATTAGCATTTCATATCTTTTTGTCTTTCTTCCATCATCCTCTGCTGATAGATATTTAGTAATCACTGTTCAGGTATCTTTTGTTGCTGTTGTTGCAATGGTAAATGGTATTTTTTTTTTCAGTTTCTTTTTTTGAGAGTTCATTGTTGGTGTTTCAAAATGCCATCAATATCTGGATGTTTATTTGTGTATCCTGCTACTTTGCCAAATTCATTTATTATATCTAGTAGATTTTTGGTGGAATCTGTGAATAATAACAGTTTTACTTCCTCATTCCCAATTTGGATGCCTTCTATTTTTTATTTTTCTTGTATGATTACTGTGGTTATGACTTCCAGTATTATGTTGAATAAGAGTGATGAAAGTGGATATCTCTGTCTTATTCCTATTGTGGGAACCATGACAGAGCATGCTGAATGGCCAAAGCCAGTTGAGTGTAGAGACCTTGTTCAGAATATGCCTGATGTTCAAGGCCACTCTGAATGTGGGACTCCTAATCAAAATGTTCAAAGTTGAGATACTATATGCAGGTGCAAAGATGCAGCAATTTAGACTGCGCAATGGTGCCCTTCCAAAACCCAAATGATTGATGTCACTATTTTATGGAAAGCCTTTTTTTTTTTTTTTTTTGCCTAAGTAGTATTAAAGTACATTACTACGGCTACAGAGAGAGGGCTGCAATTACTGTATTAGTCTGTAGGTCTAGAGGCAGCACATGGCTGCTCAAATAGCAGCTGTAGAGACAGAGGCTGCTGCTACTTTGTAGGAAAAAAGTATTGTTAATTAGCCAGTATGCAGCTACCTACTGTATGGGACTATACTTTGGAGAACTGCTTTGTCTAATGGCACCTTGTTAGCAATGGCTACAGGGCCACTGGCTTCTATAATAAAGACTCTTTGATACACCTACAATGTCTCATGGCTTCTCCATCTACCATCCAGTATCTAAGAAGGTCCAGCCCCTGGCAGAGGGGCTCAGACCTGACAGTTGGTGTAGCAGGGCAGGATGAAGGGCCTGTGCTTCCAACAGTGGTACAGCGAGCAGGGTTCAAGGAGGAACTTGCTCTCACAATTAGCACTGTGAGCAGGATTTAAGAGTAAGTACTCCAAGAATTAGACCTTGCTCTGACAACTGGCAGACAGGATCAAGGAACTGTGTTCCTGATTCCTGTTCTTAAGGAAACGCTTTTAGTTTTTGCCCATGTATGATGTTTGCTGAGGTATGTTATATATGGCCTTCATTATCTTAAGGTATGATCCCTCTATTCCCTCTTTGCTGAATATTTTTACCAAAAATGGATGCTGGATTTTGTCCAATGCTTTTTCTGCATCACTGATATGATCATGTGATTTTTTATCTTTCACATGATATTTATATATCACATTTATTGATTTTCAAATATTGTACCAGCCTTGCATCCCCAGAATAAATTCCACTTGGTCATGTTGTATAATCTGTTCAATATATTACTCAGTCTAATTTGCTAGTATTCTGTTGAAGATTTTAGCATCTATATTTGTCAAGGACATTGGCCTGTAATTTACATTTTTTGTGTAGTGTCTTTATCTGGTTTGGAATCAGGATAAGGCTGGCCTCATAAAAAAAGCTTGGAAGTATTCTTTCCTCTTGAATCTCTTGAATTTTTTTTGTAATATTTTGAGGAGGGTAGGTGTTCTTCTTTGAATGTTTGGTAATAACTGCCTATGAAGTCATCTGGTTCAGGAATTTTGTTTGATGGGAGGTTTTTTATTTTTTATTACTGATTTAATTTCATTAGTTTTTATTAAGACCCTACATTTAACTTCAAACCTCAAGCCCTAGGAGTAACCATTTCTAAATACCCCTTTTGAATCATACTAATACCTTATCAAGATTATGTTACTTTTGCTTATAAAGTTTTGTGAACCCTGGTAGCCTTAGTAGCCTCCAGGGCTTCTAACTCTTCATTCATTTATCAATTTATTCCACTCTGTTGAGATAAATACTGGAAAGTAACCAATGGATTTGGCTCTATAGAGTTCATAAATGACATCAACAAGCATTTTCATTGGGGTAGTGGGAAAATAGTCTATCATGGGCTCAAGAGGCAATGGAAGATGAGGAATTGGGAGAAGCGAATATATTTTTTTAATTGTTCCATAAAATAGAGCAGAAACTGTGGGGGGGGGATATAATTTGTAGCATGTTAATATGACAATAAGAACAACTAAAAAAAAAGAGAAAACAATAGTACAGGGGAGTAAGGGTAGAATTTCAGGATTAAAGAACTTAAGTGGTTCAGAAAAAACAGCATCAAATGTCTAAGAAGCTGACCTTACATAGCGGATGAATTGTTAATAGAATGAATGATTTCAAATATAAATAGGTTGGTTACTTTGGTGGCAAGATGAGAAAATTTTCTTTGAATTTCTTTTCTGACTTATCAGATAAAAAATTATAAGTGAAAAAGGAGAAATAAAGGGGGGGAAATTAGAGAGTATGATATAGTGGAAACATTGGGGTCCAAAGTTAGAAGTTTAGATTCAAGTTTCTTCTATAATACTCAATAAATGCATGACTACTTCATCCTTCTAAGTTTTTATTTCTCATTCCAGAAAATCAGAATAATATTACTGTCTATTATACGTAGTACACTACACTGCCTCCTTGGAACTTTTTGTACATCTTTTTCTATTGTACCTATGACCTGGTATTCTAGTTGTGTATTAGCATATCTAACATTTTTTTCATAACTAAAAGACTTTAAATTATTTGAGAGTTAAAATTTATGGATAGATTATAACCTTTTTAAAATCCTAAGTATCAGCATATTAGGTCATACCTGATATCAAATAAAGGTTGATTGATTGATTGATTGATTGATACTAGTAAAACTTATAAAACATTAAGTGTGAGGCAGGCACATTTCAAATTACTTTCTATATATTTATGCATTCAAGATTCAAAACAAACCTATCAAGGACTATGAAATGAGAAAATAAGAATAGAGAGTGGCAAGGCTTAGATTAAACTGGGGAATCTGATTCCAAAAGCTGAGCTCTTGACCTCTACATCTTACCATCTTTTTGTAAACTCAATCAATTTATATGTTGCAGATGAAAAATATCATGCTGTATGACTTCAGACTTTTGAGTTAAATATCTAACATAGGCTTCAGTATGAATAACATTTGAAATACTGATTTAACCTTTAACCAATAGCTTAAATTGTACATGGAGGATAGCACAAAGTTTGTTGTAATTACATAGTAGTAGTTTACTATAGCAGCAATCTACAAAGTATTTCTTATGTTTATTAGCTAAAAAGTATTTCCTAGAAACTTCTAATACACTGAAGTATTACTGTTCTGGTTGAAACTATTTCTAATGATTTATGCTTTGTCTGTGGAGAACAAAATTAGATTTGGGGATTATCTAGTTTATTTTATGTGAATATCCAATGGAGTTCTTTTGAGTCTTAGGACAAAAATACGTTTGACCTGCATTTTCCAACTTTATTTTTTGTACTAAACAAATAAGGCAACCAAGAAATATCTTCAATATGTGTTGAATTTCTATACAGTCAGTACTTCATTTAATTCACCAGTTATTGCAGTCAAAGAACATATTTCCATAAAAAGAGATAAAGCAAGCACTCTAAAGCATTTCTTAGTCATTGCCTGGCTGATATGCCTTCTCAGTTAATGTACTATTTATAGAGAGATGAAATTATTCAGTGTTAGTGGTCTGCATTTTCAAATCAGCTTTCTTTTGTGGGTTAGAAAGTATTTAGTCTTGTATCTTGTTTGATTGCTCTCTCCTCCCATGCCATCCAATGTGGTATATGGTGTAATGTCCTAAGAATGCTAATGTTTTATTTTAAAAAGCAAAATAGGCTTTGCCCAACATTTTAAAAAGGCAAAAGGACAGGAGGCATTGCAAAGGCTTCACATTCTGATTAGGCAACCGTTAGCAAGTCCCAAACTCTCTTGTGTTTATCATATCTAGGCTCCTTCTTCTTCCTTTAATGACATCTCAGGTCACATTCAGTGTCTAATATGCCTCTGCACTTTTCCACATCTGCTTAGCCCTTGTCTTTCTTATCAGAGGAAAAAAATTAAAAAACATAAAATAAAAATCTTTGAAAAACAGATTGTCACAGGCACAAAAGGCATTGAATAAAAGTCTAAAAAATAGCACCTCTATCATGCTCATTTCATATAGTATGTTTATAAAATGAATTTGACAACCTTCTCAGCAACATCAACACTGAATGTTTCTGAGTGACTCTAGCACAATGTCATATTTATGTTATTTTAAATAATATTTAAATGATTATAGAAGTGAAGAATTAGGAAGAGTAGAGTAATGGTAGTGAAGAAAACCTGAGAATGTTTTCCATGGTCATTGGATCATTCAAAGGGCCTGTAAAATAAAGCTTGCACAAATACTCTAGCTACCACTTAATTAACAAAATTAAAGCAGGATAGAAAGAAGCTAGAGAAAAGTCCTGACAAGTGGAATGAGGAACTAGCAATGGACATCACAGGCTAATAAGCTGATAGGTCTTCTCACCAGAGGCCCCACCTCCACACATGATCAAAAGGAAACAGTTTATGGCAAGAAACACCTGTTGCGGTCACAGAAGTAAAAAACAACAAGGACTGGCTAAAACTAGATCAATCAGAGATAAAGAAAAAGTTAACCACAGAATGACCCCAAAGGTGATTATACCATCATTATAATGAAAAGTAACACCATAAGTAGAAGGAGAGTCAAAGGGGGATGAATGCCATGACACTACGTGCCCTCCTCCCCCAAAACAGAAGGTGGAGTCAGAATTTGGCACCACAAAGTTCAGAAACAACCCACACTTGAAAAAAATCATAAAATCCGGCAGAGATCCAAGATGGTGGCGTAGGTAAACACCTAAACTGCTGCCTCGCACAACAATTTCAAAAATTCAACTAAAAGACAAAACGTCTATCACCCAGAACCACGGGAAAGCTGGCTGAGTGGAAGTTCTACAACTAGAAGGAAAGAGAAAAGAGCATTGAGACGTGCACGAGCTCTGAAAAGCTGAGGTACGGAGGAGAGTGATCCGGGCTGGCGCGTGATCCGGGCTGGCAGCGGGCGTTGCTTTTTTCAACCCAAAGGGAGACAAGCCCCCGACTACTCTGAAATCCAGTTTCTGGGGAGACGCAGGGGACCCAAACTCCTACGGGGAGAAGCTGGACTGTCTGCCAGTGAGGGTGGCTTACTTGCAGAGCTGCGCGCAGGAATAATTGTTTACAGCACTGGGGCACAGGACTCCGGAATGCCTACAGGGACACAGAGCAGGCTAACTAGCAGTCATTGCTGTTTGCCACACCCTAGCCTAGTGACACCCTAAGACCCCACCCTGCACAACCTACAAACCCACCCAAGCTCCAAGCAGCGTATTTAACATAAGAAAGCCTTGCCCTATCGCAGCTTAATCTAGCAAACTTGCAGCCCGGGTCAGACAGCTCCAAAACCTCCAAACCTCAAGCAAAGAGGAGAAAACTGCAGCTCTCACTGTAGCTCCTGCTGGATGGCCTCAGACAGTAGCTGACCTGCACCCCATTGGAGATCCAGAAGCCAGTGCACCTAGTGGTCAGAGTGAGACACCAGATTTCAACTCCTCACATCCATAAGTGACACCTTCAAGAGGCAGACTCAGTGAGCACCAAAGCCCCATTGAAACAAGTCCTGCCCCATAAGCGTGTCTTCAGTGCAGCAGTTCTTCCATTATAGACACAGTGAGTGCTCACAGCTAATTGGCCTGGAGGTCAATTCCTCCCAGTATACCAACAGCAATTAAGGCTTAACTGCACCAAGTCTTTGCACTCAGCCCACAAAGGGGTGTACCAAGAGCGTCCACATCAGGTGATTGAGGAGGCTGAGTTACTGCCCCTTATAGATCACCTACCACACAAAGCTACTCCATCAACACAGGGAAGCAGCCAAAATGTGGAGACAAAGAAACATGTCACGAATGAAAGAAATGGAGGAAAGCAAACTACTGGATGACATAGAGTTCAGAACCACATTTATAAGGTTACTCAAGAATCTTCTTAAAACCGCTGAGAAACTTGATGAGACCTTCAAGGAGCTTAATGAGAATGCCAAAAAAATGGAAAAGGATCAGTCAGAAATGAAGCATACACTGTCTGAAATAAAGAATAGACAGAAACTCAACTGTAGATCAACGTACCCCAAGAATCAAACCAAAGATCTGAAATATGTGGAAACAAAAAACATCCAACCAGAAAAACAAAAAGAAAAAAGAATCCAAAAATATGAAGATAGTGTAAGGAGCCTCTGGACAACTTTAAGCGAACCAACATCCGAATTTTTGGGGTGCCAGAAGAAGGGAGAGAGCAAAATATTGAAAACCCATTAGAAGAAATAATGACAGAAAACTTTCCCTACCTGGTGAAAGAAATAGACTTACAAGTCCAGGAAGCGCACAGAACCCCATACAAGAGGAATCCAAAGAGGACCACACCAAGACACATCATAATTAAAATGCCAAGGGCAAAAGGCAAAGAGAGAATATTAAAAGCAGCAAGAGAAAAACAGTTAATTACCTACAAGGGAGTACCCATACGACTGTCAGCTGATTTCTCAACAGAAACTATGCAGGCCAGAAGGGAGTGGCAAGAAATATTCAAAGTGATGAACAGCAAGAACCTACAACCAAGATTACTCTACCCAGCAAAGCTATCATTCAGAGTTGAAGGTCAGATAAAGAGCTTCACAGACAAGAAAAAGCTAAAGGAGTTCATCACCACCAAACCAGGATTACATGAAATGCTGAAGGGTATTCTTTAAGAAGAGGAAGAAGAAGAAAAAGGTAAAGATAAAAATTATGAACAACAAAATGACATCAAATACATACCTACCAACAAGTGAATCTAAAAATCAAGTGAATAAAAAATCTGAAGAACAGAATGGACTGGTGAATATAATAGAATCAGGGACATAGAAAGGGAGTGGACTGACGATTCTCAGGGGAAGCAGGTGTGAGGGGTGCGGGAAGAGATTGGACAAAAATCTTACTCCTATGGATGAAGACAGTGGCGGGGGGTAAGGGCATGGGGTGGGGTGGGGAATCAGGTGGAGGGGAGCTATGGGGGAAAAAATAGAGGAACACCTGTAAGAATCTGAACAATAAAGATTTATTAAAAAAAAAAAAAAATCATAAAATCCCAAGAACTGACTGACCCAGCAGCCAACTCACTAATCAGTCACCTGCATTCACTAGGACATGTACTTCCTCTTCTTTCACAGTAGCAGTCCTAGTGTCTTTGCCTCTACCTGAATGCAATTTACTTTTGCTCTTACTCGGACCATCACTTGGATTTGTTCTTTTTTGTTTTGTTTTGTTATATTTTTTAATTTATTTTTAAAATTTATTTTTATATTTTTATTTATTATTATTATTTAGTTTCATTATTGATTAAGGTATTACATATGTGTCCTTATCCTCCCATTAACCTCTCAACAACCCTCACTCATGCCCTCACCCCCTGTTGTCTGTGTCCATTGGTTAGGCTTATATGCATGCATACAAGTCCTTTGGTTGATCTCTACCCTTTACCTCCACCCTCCCCTAACTTCCCTCTGAGATTTGACAGTCTGATCAATGCTTTTATGTCTCTGGATCTATTTTTGCTCATCAGTTTATGTTGTTCACTATATTCCATAAATGAGTGAGATCATGCAGCATTTACCTTTCTCTCACTGGCTTATTTCAGTTAGCATAATGCTCACCAGTTCCATCCATGCTGTTGCAAATGGTAAGAATTCCTTCTTTTTACCACAGCATAGTACTCCATTGTGTAGATGTACCAAAGGTTTTTAATCCACTCATCTGCTGATGAGTACTTAGGCTGTTTCCACATCTTAGGTATGGTGAATTATGCTGCTATGAACATAGGGGTGCATATATCCTCTCTGGTCGGTGTTTCTAGCTTCTTGGGATATATATCTAGAAGTGGGATCGCAGGGTAAAATGGGAGTTTAATTTTTAGTTTGTTGAAGAAACTCCATACTGTTCTCCACAGTGGCTGCACCAGTCTGCATTCCTAACAGCAGTGCACAGGAGGTTCCTTTTTCTCCGCATCCTCCCCAACACATGTCATATGTTGATTTGTAGATGATAGCCACTCTGACAGGTGTGAGATGATACTGCATTGTCGTTTGATTTACATCTCTTGGATAATTAGTGACTTTTAGCATATTTTCATATGCCTCTTGGCCTTCCGTCTGTCTTTTTTCAAAAAGTGTCTATTTAGGTCCGTTGCCCATTTTTTGATTGGGTTGTTTATCTTCCTTTTGTTAAGTTGTATGAGTTCCCTGTAAATGTTGGAGATTAAACCCTGATCATTGGCAAATATATTCTCCCATGCAGTGGGATTATGTATTGTTTTGTTGATGGTTTCTTTTGCTGTGCAAAAGCTTTTTATTTTGATGTAGTCCCATTTGTTTATTTTCATTTTAGTTTCCATTGCCCTAGGAGCTGTATCAGTGAAGATATTGCTTCAGCATATGTCTAAGATTTCTCAGCCTGTGGATTCCTCTAGTATTTTTATGGTTTCCCATCTTATGTTTAAGTCTTTTATCCATTTTGAGTTGATTTTTGTGTATGGTTTAGTTGGTGGTCTAGTTTCATTTTTTTCATGTATCTGCCCAATTTTCCCAACAACATTTATTAAAGAGACTGTCTTGACTCCATTGTATGTTCATGCCTCCTTTGTCAAATATTAATTGGGCATACTGGTTTGGGTTGATTTCTGGGTTCTCTATTCTATTCAATTGATCCATATGTCTGTTCTTATGCCAGCACCAGGATGTTTTAAGAATAGTGGCTTTGTAATACAGTTTGATAGCTGGTATTGAAATCCCACCTACTTTGTTCTTCTTTCTCAGGATAGCTGGAGCTATACAGTGTCTCTTTTATTCCAGATGAATTTTTGGAAAGTTTGTTCTAGGTCTGTGAAATATGCCGTTGGTATTTTAATGGGGATTGCATTGAATCTATAGATTGCTTAGGGTAGTATGGACATTTTGATGATGTTGATTCTACCAATCCATGAACACGGTATGTTCTTACATCTGCGTATGTCTTCCTCTATCTCTTTTTTCAGTGTCCTGTAGTTTTTTGCATATAGGTCTTTTACCTCCTTAGTTAAGTTTATTCTTAGGTATCTTAATTTTTTTGGTGCTGTGGTAAATGGGATTGCTTTTTTAGTCTCTCTTTGTGTAAGTTCACTACTGGTGTAAAAAAATGCCATAGATTTCTTGGCTTTAATTTTGTTTCCTGATACATTGCCAAATTCATTTATTAAGTCTAATAATTTTTTGGTGGAGTCTTTATGGTTTTCTATGTACAGTATCATGTCATCTGCGAATTAGGACAGTTTACTTCTTCTTTTCCAATTTGGATGCCTTTTATTTCTTCTTCTTGTCTAATCGCAATGGCTAGTACTTCCTGTACTATGTCAAACAGGAGTGGTGAGAGTGGGCATCCCTGTCTTGTTCCTGTTCTTAGGGGAAATGGTTTTAGTTGTTCTTCATTGAGTATGATGTTGGCTGTGGGTTTGTCATATATGGCTTTTACTATGTTCAGGTATGATCCTTCTATTCCCACCTTGCTGAGAGTTTTTATCAAGAAAGTGTGTTGGATTTTGTCAAATGCTTTTTGTGCATCAATTGATATGACTATGTGATTTTTATCTCTCAGTTTGTTTATGTGATGTATCACATTTATTGATTTATCCTTGCATCAACAGGATAAATTCTACTTGGTCATGGTGTATGATCTATCTGATGTATTTCTGGATCCTATCTGCTAGAATTTTGTTGAGGATTTTGGCATCTATGTTCATGAGGGATATTGTTCTGTAATTCTCTTTCATTGTGTTGTCTTCATCTGGTTTTGGTATTAGGGTGATGTTGGCTTCATAGAATGTGCTTGGAAGTGTTCTTTCATATTGAATCATTTGGAATAGTCTGAGGAGGATAGGTTTAAGTTCTTTCTTGAGTGTTTTGTATAACTCCCCTATTAAGCTGTCTGGCCCCAGAATTTTGTTTGTTGGAAGCTTTTTGATGACTGCTTCAATTTCTTCTATAGCTATTGGCCTATTGAGATTTTTAGAATTTTCCTGATTGAGATTTGGAAGGTTGTATTTTTCTAGCAATATATCCATTTCCTCCAGGTTATCTAGTTTGTTGGAGTAGAGTTGTACGTAGTATTTTTTAACAATCTTTTGTATTTCTGTAGGGTCTGTTGTTATTTTGCCCCTTTCATTTCAGATTTTGTTTATCTGGGTCCTCTCTCTTTGCTTCTTGGTGAGCATGGCTAGAGGTTCATCAATCTTGTTTATTCATGCAAAGAACCAGCTCTTGGTTTCACTGATCTTTTGTATTGTTTTTTGGTCTCTATGTCATTTATCTCTGCTCTCCTTCCTTTATTATCTCCTTCCTTCTGCTCACTCTGGGCTTTTCTTGTTGCTCTGTTTCTAATTCTTCAAGTTGCAGAGTTAGATGATTTACTACTTTTTTTTCTTGTTTTTTGAGGCAGGCCTGTAAAGCTATAAATTACTTCTCAGGACTGCTTTAATTGTGTCCCATAGATTTTGGATTGTTGTATTTTTAATGTCATTTGTTTCCAGAATATTTTAAATTTCTCCTTTGATCTCATTGGCAACCCAATCATTATTCAATAGCATGCTATTCAGCTTCCAAGTGTTTGAGTTTTTTGGTTTGTTTTTATTGTAGTTCATTTCTAATATTATGCCATAGTGGTCTGAGAAGATGCTTGGTATGATTTCAGGCTTCTTGAATTTGGGAAGAGTTTGCTTGTGACCCAATATGTGGTCTATTTTTGAAAATGCCCCATGTGCACTTTAGAAGAACGTATATTCCATGGCTTTGGGGTGAAATGTTCTGAAGATGTCAATTAAGTCCATCTGATCTAGTGAGTCATTTAGGATTGCTGTTTCTTTACTGATTTTTTGTCTAGATGATTTATCCAGTGATATCAGTTGTGTATCAAAGTCCCCTACTCTGATATTATTGTTTTCAATCTCTCCCTTGATATCTTCCAGGAGTTTTTTGTTTGTTTGTTTGTTATGTGTTTCAGTGCTCCTGCAGTGGGTTCATATATGTTTATCAGGGTTATATCCTCTTGTTGTATTGATCCCTTTAGTATTATAAAGTGGCTTTTCTTATCTCTTCTTATGGCCTTCATTTTGAAGTCTATTTTGTCAGATATAAGTATTGCTACCCCAGCTTTTTTTTTTTATTTCCATTTGCCTGAAAGATACTTTTCCATCCCTTCACTTTCAGTCTGTGTGAGTCCCTTGTTCTGAGGTGGGTCTCTTGTAGACAGTATATATATGGGTTGTGTTTTTTTATCCATTCAGCCACTTGATGTCTTTTGATTGGAGCATTTAGTCTGTTTGCATTTAAAGTTATTATTGATAGGTACTTGTTTGCAGTCATTTCTATTTTTGTTCCAATGTTCCTTCTTACCTTTTTATTTCTTTTTTTTTAACAGCATTCCCTTTAGCATTTATTGCATTGCTGTCTTGGTAGTGATAAACTCCCTTAGCCTTTTTTTGTCTGCAAAGCTCCTGATTTCCCCTTCAAGTTTGATTGATAGTCTTTCTGGATAAAGTATTCTTGGATTCAGTCCGTTGCTTTGCAATACTTTTTATACCTCCTCCCATTCCCTTTTAGCTTGATGTGTTTCTGTTGAGAAATCATTTGATAATTTGATGGGAGATCCTTTGTAGCTAACTCTCTGTTTCTCTCTTGCAGCCTTTAAAATTCTCTCTTCATTGTTAGTGTTTGCCATTGTAATTATGACGTGTCTTGGTGTGGGTCTTTTGGGATTCATCTTGCTTGGGACTATCTATACTTGCTCTGTACTCTCTGTACTTTTTCTTCCCCATATTCGGGATGTTTTCTGTCATTTCTTCAAATAGATTTTCTAATCCTTGCTGCTCTTTTTGTCCTTCTGGCATTTCTATTATACATATATTGCTTCGTTTCATGTTGTTCCAAAGTTCCCTTAGGCTCTCCTCCTTCTTTTTAATATTTTTCTCCAGTTGCTGTTCAGATTGAGCTTGTTTCTCTACCTTATCTTCTAACTCACTAATTTAGTCCTCTGCTTCTTCTAGTCTACTGTTGAAACCTTCCACGGTGTTTTTGATTGTAGCTATATCACTTTTCATTTCTTCCTGATTCTTGCATAGGTTGTTGATTTTCTCATCCACCCAGTGTATGAATTGTACCACGATTACTCTGAATTCTTTTTCGGTCATGTTGCATGCTTCAGTTTCACTAATTTTCTTTCTTGGCTACTCTTCATTTTCTTTCTTCTGGGATTGTGTCATCTCCCCATTCTGACTGTCACCAGAAGGTTCAAACATCAAGTTGCATGGGCCTGGACCCTGTCCCATGGGAGCTTCACACCACCCAAGTGTCATTGAAGAGCTCTGACCCCAAGACCTGTGGTTGCCGTGGGTTTGTGGGAACCAGGCTCACCCAGGGTCTGCATTACCAGTTCTCAGTTTGGCCTCATGTGTGCACTTAGAATCAGGGACTTCACCTGCACCGCACTGAAACAGAAACCCTGCTGGCAGGTGCCAAAAATTAGAGTCTCCTAGCACGTGCCAGGAGTCAGAGTTCCCCTGTGCCTGAATCAAGAATTGAGTATCAGAATCTCTGTTGCTTTGTGTGGCCTCGCTCTGAGAATCAGGGTCCCTGTGTGCTCATGCACCAAGAATTGTAGTCAATGGCTTTTAGTGTGAATGCACTGGGAGTCAGGGATCCCAGGCACATGTGATAAGAAACAGAGTAAGGTCACTGGTGCTCAGAGCTGCCTCCCGCTGGAGAATCAGGGACCCAGTCAGCTTGGGGGCTGGGTTGCACAGTAGCACTGTGTCGGCAGGAGGTCCATTCCTGCACTGCGGAAAACAGACTTCCATGTGCGCTTGCCCAGAATCAAAGTCAGGTGGCACTGCCACCCTGTGTGGGCTTCATGTTTGGTCACCCAACTGTGTTATGGGCAACAGATTCCCAGTGTCTGCACACTCCCAGGCTCAAACTCCTGTAGTGGCACTGCAGCCCATGCGAGGGGTGGGTCTATTGGTTACTATGGCACTGCCCACAAGCCTGCAGGGAGGGAATAGGCTCTCTGACTCACAGAAATCTGCAGCTGGGATGTATGGATTCTTGTTGTCTGTGTGTCTGCAGCTGTGGTCACAGGTCTCTGTCCCCAGTGGCTGCAAAGTCCTGGTTTGCGTCTGAGACCAGACTGGGTGGTGTTGAGGCCAGGATCCTAGTCTCAAGCAGCTCTGTTTCTCAAGATGGCATGGTCTCTGTGCCTGCGCTGGCCAACCCGGAGTGTCCATGGAGAGAGCAGGGCTCCACCATCTAAGACTGCCCAGTTTGGCAGCCCCTTGGAAGACCTGCAGAATTTAACTGTCCCTAGCTCACACATACACGCACACACACACACACACACCACACACGTCCACACACTCCTCTATCACTCCCTCACTCTCTCACATTCTCTCCCTCCCTACCTTCCTGTTGGTCGCCATCTTCCTCTTTGGCATTTGTTGGATTTGTTCTTGAATTCTTTCCTGTGTGAGTCAAGAGCCTGGAGATCCTGGCTGGAGCTGGGGGAGAGCCAGTCCCTAGCACAAAACTAGTCTGGTTACAAAATAAATATTTTGCAAAACATGATGTTAAAAAAGAATGTTATCATCATACATTATTTCCTTTAAGAATGCAGTTAGGTTCATTTCAACTACAGAATTTTATTGAAAGCAAGGAGTCATAGTCAGACCTCTAAGATGAAGTTGTTTCATTCAAGATGAAGTCCAGTGTTAGCCCTATACTGTCTCAGATTTACTCTATTTCTTTAATTACACATTCTATTATTCACTTTAAAAAATAATGAAAATATTAAATATTGCAATTCAGTATATGTATACCTCAATCTTCTCCTTTAACCTGTCATCAATAAGCTTTATCATACTGTAACCAAAAAATTCAGGTTCAGCTGTCTGCTGCAATGAAAGTCAAACTCATGAGGCAGGAGGTGGTACAAAGGGAAAGATTATTTATTCAGGTGTCAGGAAACCTGGGAGGATATCTCTGAGACCACCACCCGCTTCCTGCTCAAGCCCCCTGCTTTTATAGGGATAGGGAAGGGAGGGCTTTTTTTTCTATCCAATTATCTTGTGAGCGTTTGGCATGTTGTCGTCCTATGCATTCATCTCTCTTGCTTTTAAAGAGCTTGGGTCCTGTCCCACTTATTTGTCTAGCTTTCAGGGCATTTGGGTCCTGTCTATTCATCTTTCTTGCTTATAGCTCACTGGGTATAGACCCTCTGCACCATATTGGCCAGTGGGAGACAATCCCCAGAGTTCCCTGATAGTCTAGAGTAGTCGGGCGGGGAGACCTGCAGGATTTCCCATCAGGAAACCTGAAGATTCCCCAATCCCTATACCATCTCCTGATGTTGGATACAGTGCCTGTATATCCAGGGGAACCAGTTAGAGTTTGTGGGGCACTGATGGGTCCCAGAGCTCCTGCATCTCTGTGCAGCCCCCACCCTGCCTGCCCCTCTGAAGTGGCCAGCCAGCCCTGTGCTCTGACTGATGGCTTCCTATGGTAACAATACTAACTCTATTTACAATACCCCTAAAAAAGGAACTTGCTTTTTGCAATATATTGATGCAGAAAGTGGAACAATGCCTTCTTTCTCTGCTGAGATTCCAGAAGAGGAAAATTAGTTTGCTTGCCTATTAAAATCTTTCTTAGAAACAGAAAAATCAAATGAATAATTATTCTGCATAACTACTTGTATTGTGTAAACAAAAAAGACATATATTAGAACAAACAAGTTCAGTGGAGGCCTTCATGGCAGGTCTTACAAACTCAGAGACTGAAAGTGTATAGAGAAACAGCAGAACAGATGTTTTCGACACCTTAATCCAGTGGTTTTCAACTGATGTGCTGCAGGAATTTTTAAGATATGCAGTACCTGTCTATTTAGAAGGGTCACTGACCTCTTTTCCAGTAGATTGTCAAATTTAAAAAAAAAATGACAACAGCCAACCCCACAATAGCTGTCTATGTGAATTAATCAAAATTATACCTTTTTAAATCAAATTAACAAAAATAATATATTTTTGGTGTGTTACATAATTTTTAGTAATTAGTTTATGTGTGCCATGAGATGAAAAAGGTTGAAAATCACTGCCTTAGATAATCCAAAATGGAATTAATATCAGCCATGACAGTTATGTCAAGTGCTATGACAAGACTAAAATAATGGAATGTAACAGGAATGCCCTTAGAAAGGGCCTGGAATATCCCAAATCACAAGTCCGAACATTTGGATAAGGACTTTATCTAAACATGAAATGAATGGGACATCCACCCTTATAGGCTATAAATCTCAAAGCTCCAATCACCCAACACTCAAGCAGGGCTATATCACAAGTCACTTGTGGAGCCCTGTTGGACTTCCACTACACCAGACACATGTCACCACTGTAGCCACCTGTCTTGAGACCAATTCCTGCTTCTCTACCTGCATATTCTGCCAGTGATCAGGACTTAACACTGGATGTTCACTCTGCTCATTTCTATTGTGCAACTCCTCCTCTCTGTGTATAACCTGTATATGATTCTATTGGCTTATTGAGGAAGTTTCCCCTAATAAAACTGGCATTGTGGAAAGATACAAATATGCATGACTTCTTTCAGGGATGCTACATTGGAAAATAACTACATAGGATAGTTTGAAATAGAAAATTTCTAACTAAAATTAAGCCATGGCAGGTAATCCTAAAATACCGTAGGTTGGTATTTTCTGTGACAAAGATCAATATTTACTTTAAATGAGCCTGTCTATTGTCTTTTTGTATCTACAATGACATATCTTTGGAATATCAGTATAATCCCCCTTTTTTTCCAGACCTTCCAGGGCACAATTTCCCACTATAGTCCCCAAAATCCCTTGTTGCCTTGTTGCTAAAATATGTGCTGTAAATGTTAATTGTTAACTATCCTATACTCACCAACCTAAAAAAATAATGTATGTGCCTCTCCATTTTACTTTTTATCCAATCTCAGCTTCAAGTTTTTTTTTCTACCACCAACAGATTTCATTTAATTTTCCTTACATCTCATCTTTTGACTGTATTGTATAAAATAAGCTGCAGAACTGCCATTCTTGAGTTTTCTTAACCTGTTGAGATTTTGTTTCCTAGCAACTGTCATCAGTTTGGCTTAAATAAAATCATAAAAGTTCTCTATAGGTTTGGACATTTCTTAAGTTAACAGTTGTTATTCTGTGATATTTTAAATAAACCTTCTATTTTGAGATAATTATGAATTCCCATAAAGTTGTAAAAAATAATGCATTGGTGATCAATTTATAGCAACTCAGTGAGTCAGGAAAGTATGAGAAATTCCCCAGTGAAAATGAAGATTATTTTAAAAACATCAATTTGAAGCTCTGGAAATGGTCCTAAGGGCAAACAGGAAAGTCAAATATCACCTGTAATTAAAATTTAACTAATCCAGTGATGCAGGTATAAGAGTAGGTCATGCAGCACTCTGTCCTCCCAGCCATCTTAAAAGGCCAGAGAGAGAGAGAAAATGGCAGCAGAATAGGCAGATGTGTCCTGAGCCTTGTCTTGCAGCAGACAGAAAGAACAATTAAATCAAATAACATCCACCCCGAACTGGTGAAGTAGACACAACTGGTGAGACAATTCACAGCCAGGAAGGGCAGAGGACACCTGGAGAATGGTAAAATCAGGGATCTGGGTTGTAGAGAATTACAAGACCTCCAATCCCAGAGGTCAGAAGGAAGCCGCATGGCACCAAGGCAGCATCCCTTGGGACAGGCATAACATCTGGCTGTGGAAAGGAAGTCCACAGGGTGGCTGGTGGCAGGGGATTCTATATATAAGCCCACAGCCATGAGAGGCTGAGCCTGGAGGGGGCAGCCTGAACAACTGCCCAAGCCATGCTGTGTTAGGGGAGAGATAAACTTGCAGTGGTGCAGCTCTTTCCTCTCTTTGTTCTTTGCTTTTATTCTCTAAACCCAGTTTATAGGAACTTTCAAATACAAACACTTACCCGTGGGTGAGGTGAAGGTAGAGGTGCAGACTTGTGGAGTCTGGGGAGAGGCGGGGAAGAGGAGGAGCTCAGGAAGAGGTGACCAGGAGTCTGACACTGAGACATACCTGACGGGCTGGACTTAGGCAACAATTTTCTCCTGAAGAGATAGCCCCTCTCTGCAGTCTCCAGGCAACCAATACAGCCACACCCAGACTACACCCTGAGTGGTATAAAGGATACAAAAAAAAATCTGAAGAGTCCCTGATAGCCCTCAGGGACTGGGCTGAAGAGAGATTGTTCAGCCCTAGAAACTTCCCCAACTATAGCCCTCTCAGAAACAACCATTTGAGAGATTAAGATTGAAAGTGGGCAGATAGGCTAAGTGGGAAAATTGATCACACCTGCAGTCAGTCAAGGCTGTGGAGATAGACACAAACAGAGGAGTGGTGGACCACTTGGAACTTCAACAATCTAACAGGAAACTGAGAAGTGGAAGACAGTACAGAAGAATGTGATTTTCAATGAGCCCCCATGGGGCATTAAATTTGGAAGACACTTCACTTTTTCATTCATAATTTTATTTTATTATTATTTTGTTATCTCTCTTTTTGTATTCTTTTTTTTTCTGAATTTCCTTTTTTTGTTTGTTTCTGTATTCTTACTTCTTCTTGCATTAATTTTTCATCATTCTATTTCTACTTTTTATATTTTGTTTTTTAATTTTATCCTATTTTTAAATTAATTTTTAATTTTTTTCTTCTTTCTCTTTCTCTTTCTGCTTATCCATTCATCCTCTTTTTACTTCCTCTATACTGAACTGAGGTCCTCTCCTTATTCATCCAATTTCTTAACTTTACTTTCTGTATATAAGCTTGGCCTCTACAGATTCTGCCCTCACAGTCTTTTCTCGGTGTTTGGTGTTTGCATTTTTTGGTTTATCTGTTTGTTCTGTGGTGTTTTCTCTCCATACATATATATTATTTTCCTCTTTCATCCTTTATCTTACCTTTCTCTCTGATCATTTTTTCTCTCCTTGACATCATCTGTGCTCTCTTTTCTCTCCCCTAATTATCTTTTCTCTGGTGGACACTTATATTGGGGTTACTGGTGTTGTGAGTACATTTGTGTCATGTCTTTTTGTCCTCTTTGATCAATGTGGTAAAGAGTGAGGCACAAAACCAGACACCCAGAGAGGAGACTCCATCCACAAATGGGTCAATAGCACTCCAGACCCAACTACAGAGGCAGGAAGATGGTGGCAGTGAGGAAGAGTGCATGAGTGAGTGAGTGGTGGAAGTGAAAGGAGAGTGTGTGGACCCATGGGGTGTTTGTGTGTGTATCCATGAGTGAAGGACAGTTAGATCCTGTAAGACATTTGGGGACAGGAAGACTGGGCTCGCCTAGCTGGACAGCCTCTGCTACTATTGCAAACAGTCCCAGGGCAGCTGGGTCTACAGCAGAGGCCACGCCTTCTTGAAGGAGAGATCTGCTGTGACTGGAAACCCAGACTCACCTCCACAAAATGGAAGGAAGTTTACAAAGTGATGCAAAGCAAGGGACAGAATCCAATAATACTCTCTCCGGCAAAGCTATCATCAAAATTGAAAGGGAAATCAAGAGCTTCACAGACAAAAAAAAAAAAGGCTAAGGAAGTTTATCACTACCAAGCCAGCAATGCAAGAAACGCTAAAAAGGAGGTGTAAAAAGAAGAAATAAAAAGGGAAGAAGAAACACAGGCATAAAAAATAAAAATGGCTACAAACAAGTACCTATCAATAATAACTTTAAACATAAATGCACTATATACTTGAATCAAAAAACATTGAGTGGATGAATGGATAAAAAAAAAGAGACCCACGTCAGAACTAGGGACTCACACAGACTGAAAGTTAAGGGATGGAAAATATATTTCAGGCAAAAGGAAATGAAAAAAAAAGCTGGGGCAGCAATACTTATATCTGACAAAATAGACTTCAAAGTGAAAGCCATAACAAGAGATAAGGAAAGCCACTTCATAGTACTAAAGGAATTGACACAACAAGAGGATATAACCCTGATAAACATAGATGTACCCAGTGCAGGAGCACCCAAATACACTAAACAAAACAAAACAAAACCAAAAACCAAAAAACAAACAAAGAAAAAAAACTCCTGGAAGATATCAAGGGTGAGATCGACAACAATACATTCATAGTAGGGTACTTTAATATCCCACTGATAACACCGAATAAATCCTCTAGACAAAATCAGCAAAGAAAGAGCAATCCTAAATGACTCACTAGATCAGATAGACTTAATTGACAGCCTCAGAACATTTCACCCCAAAGCCATGGATTATACGTTCTTCTCAAGTGCACATTGGACATTTTCAAAGATAGATCACATATTGGGTCACAAGCAAAGTCTCTCCTAATTCAAGAAGATTTCAGACCAGAATGGTATATTATCAGAAATAAACAACAATAAAAATAATCAAAAAATTTAAACATGGGGAAGCTGAATAGCATGTTATTAAACAATTATTGGGTTACCAAATAGATCAAAGAAGAAATTAAAAACATCCTGGAAATGAATGACAATGAAAACACAACAATCCAAAATCTATGGGACACAATGAAAGCAGTCCTGAGAGGGAAGTTTATAGCTCCAATAGGCCTACCATAAAAAAACAAGGAAAAATGGTAGTAAATCATGTAACTCTACAACTTAAAGAATTAGAAGAGTGCAACAAGAAAAGCCCATGATGAGCAGAAGGAAGGAGATAATAAATATCAGAGCAGAAATAAATGACATAGAGACCAAAAGAAACAAAAACAAACAAAACAAAACAAAACAAAAAAACAATACAAAAGATCAATGAAACCAAGAGCTGGTTCTTTGAAAGGATAAACAAGATTGATGAACCTCTAGCCAGGCTCTCCAGCAAAGCAAAGAGAGGGGACTCAAATAAACAACCTCAGAAATGAAAGAAGAGAAGTAACAAGAGAACCCACAGAAATGCAAAGGATTGTTAAAAAATACTATGAACAACTCTATTAAAACAAACTAGACAATCTGGAGGAAATGGCGATATTCCTAGAAAAATACAACCTTCCAAAACTCAATCAGGAAGAATATAAAAATCTCAATAGGCCAATAACTATGTGAGAAATTGAAGCAGTCATCAAAAAGCTTCCTGCAAACTGAAGCCTGGGGCCAGATGGCTTCACAGGGAAATTTTACCAAACATTCAAGGAAGAATTTAAACCTATCCTCAGACTATCGCAAAAAATTCAAGAGGAAGGCACACTCCCAAGCTGATTCTATGAAACCAACAGATGCAAATCAAAACAACAATGCAGTACCATCTCACACTTGTCAGAATGGCTATCATCAACAAATCACCAAAATACAAGTACTGGCAAGGTTGCAGAGAAAAAGGAACCCTCTTTGCAATGCAGACTGGTGGCAATGCAGACTGGTGCAGCCACTGTGGAGAACAGTATGGAGTTTCCTCAAAAAACTAACAATGGAACTCCCATTTGACCCAGTGACCCCACTTCTAAGAATACATCCCATGAAATTAGAAACACTAATCAGAAAGGATATATGCACCCCTATGTTCATAGCAGCACAATTCACCATAGCTAAGATTTGGAAACATCCTAAGTGCCCATCAGCAGATGAGTGGATTAAAAACTGTGGCACATCTACACAATGGAATACTACACTGCGGTAAAATAGAAGGAATTTTTACCATTTGCAACAACATGGATGGTACTGGAGAGCATTATGCTAAGTGAAATAAGCCAGTCAGAGAAAGATAAATATCACATGATCTCACTCATTTGTGGAATGTAATGAACAACATAAACTGATGAACAAAAACAGATCCATAGACAGAAACATTGATCAGATGCTCAAACCTCAGAGGGAAGGTTGGGGAGGGAGGGAGTACAGGGAAAAGATCAACCAAAGGACTTGTATGCATGCATATAAACATAACCAATGGACACGAACACCAGGGAGGTGAGGGAATGAGTGGGGGGGGGTGACTTGGGGGCAATGGGGGGATAAGGACACATGTAATACCTTAATCAATAAAGAATCAAAAAAAAAATTCCAGAGAGAAACTGATGTATATGAAAGGGTTTGGAATGCAAGGGAGGTAATGGCCCTGGAGGCATTTCCCACAAGCAGCTCCTTCTAGGAAGCCAGCATTACCCTAATCCCAAAACCACATAAAGACACCACAAAAAAAAAGAGAGAACTATAGGCCAATATCCATGATGAACATAGTTGCTAAAATCCTCAACAAAATTCTAGCAAATTGTATTCAGCATTACATTAGAAAAGTCATACACCATGACCAAGTAGAATTTATTCCAGGGATGCAATATCCTCAAATCAATAAATGTGATACATCACATAAACAAACTGATAGACAAAAATCACATATTCATATCAATTGATGCAGAAAAAGCCTTTGACAAAATCCAATACCCTTTCTTGATAAAAAGTCTCAACGAAGTGGGAATAGAGGGATCATACCTCAACATAATAAAAGCCCTATATGACAAACCTACAGCCAACATCATACTCAATGGGAAAAAATACACTGTTTTCCCCTAAGAACAGGAACAAAACAAGGATGCCCACTTTCATCACTCCTGTTCAACATAGTATTAGAATTACTAGCCATAGTGATCAGACAAGAGGAAGAAATAAAAGGCATACAAATTGGAAAAGAAGAAATAAAACTGTCCTTATTTGCAGATGACATGATACTATACATAGAAAAGCCCAAAGACTCCATCAAAAGACTACTAGATCTAATAAATGAATTTGGCAATATAACAGGATACAAAATTAACTTCCAGAAATCTATGGCCTTTTTATACACCAATAATGAACTCACAGAAAGAGAAGTGAAAAAAAAAAACCAAAACAATCCCATTTACCATTGCACCAAAAAAAAATTAAGATACCTAGGAATAAACTTAACCAAGGGCATAAATGAACTGTACTTAGAAAACTATAAGACATTGAAAAAAGAGATAGAGGAAGATATAAAATTCTACCAAACCATGTTCATGGATTGGTAGAATCAACATAATTAAAATGTCCATACTACCTAAAGCAATCTATAGATTCAATGCAATACCTATTAAAATACTAATGGCATATTTCAAAGATCTAGAACAAACTCTACAAAAATTCATCTTGAATAAAAAAAGACCCCGAATAGCCACAGCTATCCTGAGAAACAAGAACAAAGTTGGAGGGATCACAATTCCAGACATCGAACTATATTACCAAGCCAAGGTTCTCAAAACTGTCTAATATAGGCACGAGAACAGACATAGAGAGCTATGGAACAGAATAGAGGACCCAGAAATTGACCCAAGCTATTACACTTAATTAGTATTTGACAAAGGAGGTCAGAGTATACAATGGAGTCAAAACAGTCTCTTTAATAAATGGTTCTGGGAAATTTGTGCAGATACATGCAACAAAATGAAACTAGATCACCAACTCACACCATACACAAAAACAAAATCAAAATGGCTAAAGTACTTAAACATAAAGACAGGAAACCATAAAAATCCCAAAAGACTCCATAGACAGCAAAATTGGCAGATATGTCATAGCAATATCTTTATAGACACAGATCCTAGGGCAAGAGAGACTAAGGAGAAAATAAACAGATGGGACTACATCAAAATAAAAAGCTTCTGCACAGCAAAAGAAACCATCAGCAAAACAACAAGAAAGCCCACTGAATGAGAAAACATATTTGCCAATGTTGTCTCCGATAAGCGTTTAATATCCAACATTTACAGAGAACTCATAGAACTTAACAAAAGGAACATAAACAATCCAATAAAAAAATGGGCAAAGGATCTAAGCAGACAATTTTCGAAAGAGGAAATTCAGAAAGCCAAGAGACATATGAAAACATGCTCAACGTTACTAATCATCTGAGATGCAAATCAAAACAACAATGATGTACCACCTCACACCTGTCAGAATGGCTATCATCAATGAATCAACAAACGACAAGTGCTGGCAAGGATGCGAGAAAAAGGAACCCTCCTTCACTCTTGGTGGGAATACAGACTGGTTCAGCCACTGTGGAAACCAGTATGGTGTTTCCTCAAAAAATTAAAAATGGGACTCCCATGTGACCCAGTAAGACCACTTCTAGGAATATATCCCAAGAAAACAGAAACAGCAATCAGAAAGGATATATGCACCCCTATGTTCATAGCAGCACAATTTACAATAGCAAAGATTTGGAAACAGCCTAAATGCCCATCAGCAGATGAGTGGATTAGAAAACTATGGTACATCTACACAATGGAATACTACGCTGCTATAAAAAAGAAGGAATTCTTACCATTTGCAACAGCATGGATGGACCTGGAAAGCATTATGCTAAGTGAAATAAGCCAGTCAGTGAAAGAAAAATATCACATGATCTCACTCATTTATGGATAATAAAGAACATTATAAACTGATGAAGAAAAATAGATACAGAGGCAGAGAAGTGTTGAACAGACTGTCAAAAGACAGCAGGAAGGCTGAGGGGGGGGGAATGTTTGGGGGGAAGGTAAGAGATCAACCAAAGGACTTATATGCATGCATATAAGCATAACCAATGGACACAAGACACTGGGAGGGGGTGAGGGCATGTGCTAGGGGGTAGGATAGGCTGGGGGAAGGTCAATTGTACAAAAAAAGGAAACATATGTACTATTATTGTAATACTTTAAACAATAAATAAATAAATAAATATTAATATTGTAGATATTATTCAGTTATATCAAATTAAAAGATGAATTAATTGATAATACAGGGCCAGGGGATATAAGGCTCTTCTCTACTTATGCTAAACTGAGAAGGCAGAATGTGGGCAGGATTTGAACTTTTACCTACTAATAAAATCCTGATGTGGATTAGCACAGGCAATTTTATTAATGTTTAAATGAAAAGTCCCCCACAGTTTTATATTCAATTACAAGTATCTCAAATATGCCATCAGGGCCTATTTATGGGTAATTTAGATGACTACAATGACCTTCTAAATGTTGTCTCAATCATCAAGGTCTCCCTATTCTCTTTCTCCACACTTCTTCAGAGAATAAACATAATCTAAATCCCAAGCATGCATTCAGGGTTCTTTATGATCTGGTTCCGGTCTATCATTTCACAGACTTTAAACAATTTCCCATCATTTTGAATAATTCCATTCCATAAAACCTTCTCTTTAGCCACTCCAAATTTTTTAAAACACAGTTGTACATAATTAAGCATATATGATGTACATTGGTAAACATTGTTATCTCTTCTCACATTGAGTGGGGAACAGAGGGGAATAGTCATGGAGTAAGTAAAAACAAATCCATATATTACTTTAGAAGGATGAAATACCTATTACATGCACTTCTGAAATGTCCACTATTTTAAGTGACATCATTACTATTATGAATATAAATGCATTGGCCTCTCTCCAGCCTTTCTCCTGCCATCAGAGTTGGAGTGAGAATTTGTCAGGAGAAACTTTGGAGGTATAGCCAAGCTCCTTTTTTTTTCTGATCATTCATGGAAGCCTAAATTTACTGCAAGGAATGAACTCCCTGCTTCTTTTCTTTTAAACTATATGTTTGCAAAGGTAGCTCCTCAAGTAAGGAGGCCTACTGGTGGTCCAATCTACCAATGATTATGTGAAAGGCCTGTATATCTTTTTTTTTTTAATATTTCATTGACTTAGAGAGGAAGGGAGAAGGAGAGAGACATGGAAACATCAATGATGACAGAGAATCATCCATCAGCTGTCTCATGCATGCTCCCAACTGGGGATTGAGCCTGCAACCCTGGGTGGGCATGTGCTCTTGACTAGAATTTAACCCAGGACCCTTCAGTCTCCAGGCTAATACTTTATCCCCTGAGCCAAAACAGCATGGGTGCCTATATACTTTTTCTGATTCAATATTAGAAAGTCCACTTGCCTCCAAATAAAGGAAATATTCACCAATGGCACTTACATAGTAATAAAAATGACAGTTTCTTCATGCACCTTATATTTTAGTCATATTTATTAATTGGTTTAGAACTTAAGTAAAAATTAGCCAAAGGACATATATGCATAACCCATAGACACAGGCAACAGTGTGGTGTTGGCCAGAGGGAAGGGGGTATAAGGGCTGTGTGGAGGTCAGCAAGGGGGAGGAAATGAGGACATCTATAATAGTGTAAACAATAAAAAAAGAAAATGATCATTAATAGTTACTCCATCAACCTCCATAATATTTCTTATCCATGTTCCATAAAAATTAAGATAAATATATACAGTCTTTTAAATTTTGTCATATATTCTATTGTAATCTTTTGCTTACAGTGATTTTAATATTTTCCTGCATCAACTGACTCTTCCTTTTGCAAACAATTTCTCTGTAGCATGTAATGCTGTTTGATAGCATTTTTTATTGTTGACACTATTACATGTCCTTTATCCCCCCCCTTTACCCACTTCCACCTAGCCCTCACCCCCATTCACTCTGGCCATCACCACAGTGTTGCCTGTGTCCATGGGCTATGCTTATATGTTTTTTGGTTAATTTCTTCACCTTCTTTCATTCAGTCGCCACCTCCCACTCCCCTCTAACCTCTGTCAGTCTGTTCCATGTATCCAAGCCCCTAGTTCTATTTTATTCATCAATTCATTTTTTTTTCATTAGATTTCACATATAAGTGAGATCATATGGTATTTGTCTTTCTCTCTGGCTTATTTTGCTTAGCATGATAATATCCAGTTCCATACATGCTGTTGCAAAAGGCAAGCATTCCTTCTTTTTTACTGTATTACATTGTGTTAAAGTACCATAGCTTTTTTATCTTTTCATCTACTGATGGGCACTTGGGATGTTTCCAAATCTTGGCTATTGCAATTAGCACTGCTATGAACAAAGGGATGCATATATTCTTTCTGATTGGTGTTTTGAGATTGTTAGGGTTCATTTCTCAAAATAGGATAGCTGGGTCAAACAGCAGTTTCATTTTTAATTTTTTGAGGAAACTTCATACTATTTTTCACAGTGGCTGTACCAGACTGCATCCCAACCAACAGTGCAAAAGTGTTCCCTTTTACCCACATTCTGCACAAGCACTTGTTGTTTGTTGATTTATTGTTAATAGCCATTCTGACAGGTCTGAAGTGACATCTTATTGTGGTTTTATTTGCACCTTTCTGATGATTAGTAACATTGAGCATTTTGAATATGTTTAATGGTCATTTTGTCTGTCTTCTTCGGAGAAGTGTCTATTTTAGTTCTTTGCTCATTTTTAATTGGATTGTTTTTCTTCCTGATATTGAGTTGTATAAGTCTCTTATATATTTTGTAAATTAACTCCTTATCAAATGTATCATTGCCAAATATGTTCCTCCCATATGCTGTGATTCCTATTCATTTTGCTGATAGTTTTCTTTGCTGTACAGAAGCGTTTTCATTTGATGTAGTCTCATTCTTTATTTTTATTTATTTCTCTTGCCCTAGGAGATATAGCCACCAAAGTATTGTTATCGGAGATGTCTGAAATTTTACTGCCTATGTTTTCATCTAGGATTTTTATGTTTTTATGACTTACATTTAAGTATTTTATTCTTTTGAGTTTATTCTTGTATATAATGTAAGTTGGTGTTCTAGTTTAATATTTTGCATGTACCTGTCCTATTTTCCCAACAACATTTCTTAAAGAGATTGTCTTTTTTATATATATATATTATTGTTTGAAGTATTACAAATAGTAGTACATATGTCTCCTTTTTTTTTCCCCGTTGACCTCCCCCCGGCCTCCTCTACCCCCCAGTGCATGCCTTCACTTGCCTGCCCTCCCCCCCCCTGCCCCAGTGTCTTATATCCGTTGGTTGTGCTTATATGTATGCATACAAGTCCTTTGGTTGATCTCTTACAGGCCCCCTCGCCCAACCTCCCCTGCCTTCCCGATGTAGTTTGACAGTCTGTTCAATGCTTCTTTGCCTCTGTATCTATTTTCCCCCATTTCTTTCCTTTAAAAAATTTTGCCTCTGCAGACTAGAAATAAACACATAATAACAAAAAAAAAAAATGTTTGAGTCCCAATTTCAATATCCAACAGTTCCTCATGTGTACATGTCAGCAATGATATCTTGATGGTGGGCACATGGTGGCAATGCAGGTCCGACCTCCATTGTATGCTCTTGTTTCCATTGTCAAATATTAATTAACCATAGAGATATGGGTTGATTTCTGGGGATTCTACTCTGTTCCATTGATCTATATGCCTATTCGTATGCTGGTACCAGGCTTATTTTATTATTATTACAATGGCCCTGTAGTATAATTTCATATCCAGTATTGTGATACCTCCAACTGTGTCCTTCCTCAAGATTGCTAAAGCTATTCAGGGTCTTTTTTGGTTCCATATAATTTTTTTGGAATATTTCTTATTTATAAAATATGCTATTAGTATATTAAAAGAAATTGCTTTGACTATAGATTGTTTTGTGTAGTATGGACATTTTAATGATGTTCATTCTTCCAATCCATGAATATGGTATATATTTCCATTTATTTTTATCTTTCTCAATTTCTTTCTTCAAATTCCTATGTTTTTTGAGTAAAGGTGTTTTACCTTCTTGGTTAAATTTATTCTTATGTGCTTAATATTTGTTTCAATAGTAAATGAAATTGTTTTCTCAGTTTCTCTTTCTGATAGTTTATTATTGGTTTATGAAAATGCCACTAACTTCTGAATATTAATTTTTTATCTTGCAACTTTGCTGAATTAATGTATTAGATCTACTAAATGTTGGTGGACTCTTTAGGCTTTTCTATGTAGAATATCATGTCACGTCATATGTAAATAATGACAGTTTTACATCCTCCTTTCCAATTTGAATGCTTTTTATTTATTTTTATTTTATTTTTGATCACTGTGGCTAGGACTTCCAGTACTATGGTGAATAATAGTGGTAAATGAGGACTTGTCTGTCTTATTCCTGATCTTAAGAAAAACATTTAGTTTTTATCCATTTAGTATGATGCTGCCTGTAGATTTTTCATATATGGCCATTATTATGCTGAGATACTGTCCTTCTATTTTCACTTCCCTGAAGGTTTTTTATCATAAATGTGTTCTGGACATTATAGAATGCTTTTAATGCATTTATTGATATAATCATGTGATTTTTATTTTTCATTTTATGTGATGTATCATATTTATTGATTTGCAAATATTTTACCAACTTTGCATCTCTGGAATAAATTCCACTTGATCATGGTGTATGATCTTCATAATGTATTGCTCAATCTTATTTGCTAATATTTTGTCAAGTATTTTAGCATCCATGTTCATTAGGTATATTGTCCTATAATTTTCTTTTTATAAAGTGTCTTTATCTGGTTTTTGGTATTAGGATAATGCTGTCCTCATAAAAAGAGTTTGGAAGTCTTTATTCTGCTTTTAAAAAATAGTTTGAGGATAATAGGTATTACTTCTTCTTTAAATGCTTGGTAATATTAGCCTGTGAAGTCATCTGGCCCAGGAATGCTGTTTGTTGGTACTTATATTTATTACTGCTTTAATTTAATTAGTTATTATTGGTCTATTCAGGTTTTCTGATTCTTTCTGATTCAGTTTTGGAAGATTGTACATTCCTATGAATTTGTCCATTTCACCCAATTTGTCTAATTTGTTGGCATATACTGGTAGTTGTTCATAGTATTTTCTTACAATCATTATTTCCTTGGAGTCAGTTGTTACTTCTCTTCTTTCATTTCTGATATTATTTATTTGAGTCCTCTCTCTTTCTTTCTTGATGATTATGGTTAAAGGTTTATCAATGTTGTTTAACTTTTCAAAGAACCAGCTCTTGGTTTCACTGATTTTTGTTTTTGTTTTCTCTTCAATTTCTATGTAATTTATTTCCACTCTGATCTTTATTATTCCCTTCCTTCTAATAACTGCGGGCTTTGTTTGTTGTTCTTTTTCTATTGTTTTTAGGTATAGGGTTGGATTATTTATTTGAAAATTTTCCTGCTTCTTGGGTAGGCTAAGAAATTTCCTCTCAGAACTGCTTTTGCTGAGTTGAGTTCTTGTGTGTTCATTTTTATTTGTGTCCAGGTGATTTTTTATATCTTCTGTGATCTCATTGTTAACTCATTCATTGCTTAATAAGATGGTATTTAGCCTTCATGGAATTGAATGTTTTACAAGTTTTTTAAACATTTTTATTGATTTCAGAGAGGCGAGGGGAGGGAGAGAGAGATAGAAATATCAATGATGAGAGAGAATCATCAATCAGCTGCCTTCTGCATGCCCCACACTGAGGTTCAAGCCACAACCCAAGCATGTGCGTGACCGGGAATCAAACCCTGACCTTCTGGTTCTTAGGTCAGCACTCTATCACTGATCCTCACTGGCCAAGCCAGTTTTTTTTATTGTAATTGATTTCTAGTTTCATGCCTTTGTCATACAAGATGATACTTGATATAAATTCAATCTTCTTGAATTTGTTAAAAGTTATTTTGTGTCCTAACATGTGATCTCTCTTTGAGAAAGTTCCATGTGCATTTGAGGAGAAGGTGTATTTGCTGGGGGCAAATTCAAGCAGGTCATAAATGCAAAAAGTTCATCAAAAGGTTGATGAACCGTGAGGCTTCAGCAGGGCTGAAGATACATATTATTGCCTGCTGCCAGACAGGCAATAATATTTCCCCAAACCCCAAAATCTACATGTTATTACCTGCTGCTGGCCAAACAGCTGAACAGCTGAAGGCAGTTCCACCAACCTGATACTTTACTGCTTACCAAACTTTACCTTTGATATATGTGTTTGCTTTGCTTTAGGGCAAAAATGTGTGAATAAAAAGCTCTGGGTCCAGAGATTTAGGAGAACTTAGTTACTAAAGTTAAGCTCCATCTGGCTCCCCCATGTACTCCAAATTTATATTTCATGTCTAGTCTCTTTATTAGTTTACTCGCAGCCCTTCTCTAGATCCCTGAACCCTTCTAGATGCAGGATAACACCCCAGCATATATTCAGCTGTTTAGGGAAGAAATGCTCTGTAAATATTAAGTCAATCCGTCTGATCCAATGTATCTTTTAGGGTCACTGTGTCCTTGTAGAATTTTTTGTCTGGAAGGTCTAACCAATTAACTCAGTGGGATGTTGATGTACCCTACTATGACTGCATTGCTGTTGATCTCTCCCCTAAAGTCTACCAATATTTCTTGTAATATATTTAGATGCTCCTATTTTGAGTGCCTATATGTTTATAAGGATTATTTCCTCTAGGTTGATTGACTAATTTAGTATTATGTGGTGACCTTCTTTGCTTCTTTAACGAACTTTGTTTTGAAGTTTATTCTGTCAGATAAAAGTATCGCTACCCCATTTTGTGGTTGTTGTTTGTTTGTTTTTTCATTTCTATTTGCATGGAATTTTTTGACCATTTCTTAATTTTCAGCATGTTTAATTTTTTTTTTCTGAAGTTGGTCTCTTGTAGATAGCATATATATATATATATATATATATATATATATATATATATATATATGTCATGTTTTCTTATCCATCAGCTAATCTGTATCAATTTATTACAGCTAAGGTTATTATTGATAAGGTACTTATATGTTGCCATTTTTTTTCATTGTACCTATGTCCCTGCCACCCATATGTATATTTTTCTTCTTCTCCTTCTTCTTCCTCTTCTTCAAGCAAACCCTTTAACATTCCTTGCAATTCTGGTTTGTTGGTAGTGAACTCCTTTCACCTTTTTATTTCACTTTCAATTTTAAATGATAGCCATGCTAAATAGAGTAGTCTTGGATGCAGTTCATTGCTTTTCATTACTTCGGATACTTCATGCCAGTCCCTTCTGGCCTGATTGTTTCTGTTGAGAAATCAGTTGATAGCCTTATGAGAGCTTCCTTGTAGGTAGCTAGCTGTCTCTCTCTTGCTTCCTTTAAGATTGTCTCTTTGTCTTTAACCTTTGCCATTTAATTATTATGTATCTTGTTGTGGGTCTCTTTTTGTTCATTTCTATACATCCTGAAATTGTGTGGCTTTTTCTTCATCAGGTTAGGAAGTTTTCTATCATTATTTTTTCAAATGGGTTCTCTATCCCCTGTTCACTTTCTTATCCTTGTGGTAACTCTATGATATAGATGTTTTTACATTTCACACTTTCCCAATATTCCCATAAATTATCCTCAGTTTTTAAAAATTCTTTTTTTTTTCTATTGCTGTGCTAACTGGGCATTTTATCTACTCTGTCTTCCAAATCACTGATTTAATCCTCTGCTTCATCCAACCTACATTTTATACCTTCCAATATATTTTTAATGCCATTCTTCATTCTGACAGGTTTTCATGATTTATATGTCCTTTTTCATGCTGTGGTAGTTCTAAATACATTCCTTGAGCAACCTTATAAACATTACTTTGAACTCTATGTCTGATAAATTGCTTACCTCCATTTTATTTACCTTTTTTTCTGAAGATTCATTCTGTTCTTGCATTTGATGCCTATCTCTTTGCTACCCTGTTTTGTTGTTCTTTATGTTTGTTTCTATATATTAGATAGAAGTACCATGAATCCCAGTCTTTGTGAGGTCCCTTTAGGTATTATCTTGTGGCACCCAGTAGTACAGTCTTCTTGATCTTCTGGCCTGGGTGCTGTAGGAATTTTCCTTTTGTGGTTTATGTGGGCCCTCCTGTTGTAATTTGGTCTTAATCACTGTTGGCCCATTCATGTGTAGTACTGACCCTCAGGCTGGCTGGCTGTTAGGCTCAACCCTACCATGGTATGAAAATAGATGAAGATCTAACATAACATAACAGCATAAAACAAAAGCAACAACAACAAAAACACATTAACAACAAAAATGATAAGAAAAAATAGAAAAAAATAAGGCAAGAGAAAAAATAAGAAAAAGAAAAAAGAAGAATGTAAAAATAAAAAAGAAAGAATGATAATAAGAAAACAAAAATGGAAACAAAAGAGTAGGGAAATAATAAATATGGCTCTAGCTGGTTTGGATTAGTAGATAGAAGATTGGTCTATTGTCTAAATGGTCACAGGTTTAATGCTGGTCAAGGGCACATGCCTGGGCTGTGGGCTTGATCCCCAGCTGGGGGTGTGCAAGAGGCAGCTGATCAATGATTCTCTCTCATCATAGATGTTTCTATCTCTCCCTCTTCCTTATTCTCTGAAATCAATAAAAATATATTTAAAAAAATAAACAAATATATATAAAAGCAAAAAAATAGCATAAGTAAAGGAAAAAGAAAAAAATCATATATACAAAGAATAAAGAAACACAAAATTATATAAAAGAAAACTAAAGAGGAGACACAAAATGACAGCCAAATAGGCAGTGCGTCCTAAGTTTTATCCTGGAGCAAATAGAAGGAGCATTTAAATCAAATAACATACACCCAGAAATGGTGAAGTGCAGACAGCTAGTGAGAGAATTCACTGCAGGGAAGAACAGAGGACTCCTGGAGAATGGTAGGATCATGGACCTAGGCTGGAGAGAGTTGCAAGACCTGTGCTGGGGACAGGCAGAACATCTGACTGTGGAAAGGAATTCCACAGGGCTGCTGGTGGCAAGGGATTCTAGATCTAAGTCCACAGCCATGAGAGGCTAAGCACAGAGGGGGTGGCCTGAAGAAATGTCCAAGCTGTATGGAGCCAAAGGGAAATAGAAACTCACAGTGGCACAATTGTTTCCCCTCCTTTTGGTCTTTGCTTTCATTCGTTAAACCCAGTCCATAAGACCTTTCAAATACAAACATTCACTCATGGCTGAGGTGCAGGTGGAGGTGTGAACTTGTGAAATCTTGGAAGAGGCTGTGGAGAAGAGCAGTTGGGGAGAGGTCATGGGAGTCTGGCATTGGGACATTCCTGATACTCTGGACCTAAGCAGCCATTTTCTTCTGAAGAGCTAGTCCCTCCCAGCAGTCTCCAGGCAACCAATACAACCACACTCAGACTACACCTTGAGTGGTACAAAGGACATAAAAAATCTGAATAGCTCCTAAGAGCCCTCAGGGACTGTGTTGAAGAGATTCCACTCAGTCCCGGAAAGTGATGCATCAACCACTCTAACTATAGAACTGTTAGAAACAGCCACTTGAGAAATTAAGATTTACAGAGGGCAGACAGGCTAAGTGAGCAGATTGCTGTAGCCTGCTGGCAATTATGGTGGTGAAAATAAACACAAACAGAAGAGTAGTGGGTTGTTTGGAGCTTCAACACAGTGCTGACTACCTAACAGGAAACTGAGAAGTGGCAGACAGTACAGAAGAATAGAATCTTAAATCAGCTCCCATGCAGCATTAAAACTCAGCTGAAACAAATGACACTTCACTTTTTTATTTTATTTATTTACTTTTTAATCTTTCATTAAAAATTTGGGGGGGGGTGTTTCTTTATTTTTATTTTTTCACATTATTTTTTCTTTATTCTATTTTTCTTTTTTATTATTATTTTATCTTTTTTATGTTTTATTGTTTTCTTCTTTCTTTTTTTCTTATCTACTTTCTTACTTCCTCTATACTGCACTGAGGTTCTACCCATTTTCATTCAATTCCTTAACCTTATTTTCTAAAGTACATAAGCTCTGCCTCTGCAGATTCTTCCCTCACCCTCTTTTCTGTGTATTTGTTGTTTGCATTGTTTGGTTTATTTGTTCGTTGTGTGGTGTTTTCTCCCCATATATATGTTTTTCTTATTACTCCTTTCTTTTTATTCTTTTTCATTTCTCTCTTACCACTTTTTCTTTCCTTGATATCATTTTTGCTCTCTTTTCTCTCCCTTTATTATCTTTTCTCTGCTGGTCACTTATATTGGGATTAACTGTGTCATGAATACATTTGTGTTTTGTTCCATTAATGTCGTGTCTTGTCGAGTGGTATTTTGTGCAGTTTGGTCAACAAGGTAGAGAGCATACCACATAACCAGACATCCTGAGAGGAGACACCATCCAATAATGGGACAATAACTCTCAAGACACAAATAAACCAAGAGAAATCAAATATACCAAGTAAGGGGCATCCCTAGATTGTCCAGCCCAAAGGCCAGAGAGATTGCACCACTGGGTCCCACAAAGCATCCTATATAATAAAGAGGTAATATGCAAATTGACCATTGCTCCAACACACAAGATGGCCATCCCCATGTAATCAAAGATGGCCACCCCCATGTGGACACAAGATGGCTGCCACAAGAAGGCCAGGAGGGGAAGGCAGTTTTGGGTGATAGGGCCAGCAGGGGAGGGCAGTTGGGGTGACCAGGCCTGCAGGGGAGGGCAGTTAGGGGCTGCCAGGCCAGCAGGGGAGGACAGTTGGGGGTGACCAGGCCAGCAGGGGAAGGCAGTTAGGGGCAATCGGGCTGGCAGGGGAGTGGTTAGGGGTGATCAGACTGGCAGGCAGAAGAGGTTAGGGGCAATCAGGCAGGTAGGCAGGTGAGCAGTTGGGAGCCAGCAGTCCTGGACTGTAAGAGGGATGTCCCAGTTTGGAGAGGGTGCAGGCTGGACTAAGGGACACCCCCCATGCTCAAATTTCATGAAACAGGCCTCTAGTCTACTATATAAGACAAAATAAGAAAAACTGGGTGGCATAGCAGTTTGATCTGATACATAGAAACCATGACAAAGTAACAGTAAAATGGGAAGACAAAGAAACAACCCCCATTCAAAATAAAAGGATAAATCACCAGAAAAGGAAATAAATGAAATGGAGGTAAGCAATTTGTCAGAGAAAGAATTCAGAGCAATTGTTATAAGGACACTGAAAAAGATTGAAGACAAATTCAACATGTGTAAGGATCAAGAGGAAATGAAGAAGAATCAAGTAGAAATGAAGAATTACATAGTCACAATAAAGAACACAATGGAAAGTTTCAACAGCAGACTAGAAGAAGCAAAGTGCCAATCAATGATTGTGAAGACAAGGTAGAAAAAAAAAACACACCCAAACACAGCAGCAACTGGAAAAAAAAAAAACACATTAAATGCAGGGGGAGAGCCTAAAGGAGCTTTGGGAGAACACAAAATAAAACAACATCTGCAGAAGAAGAGGAAGTGGAACAAAGAATAGAAAACTTGATTGAATAAATAATGATGGAAAACTTTCCTGATATTAAGAAGAAAAAAACCCACATAAGTCCAAGAAGCACACAGCGTCTCAAACAAAATGAAACCCAAAAGACTGACAACAAGACACATCATAATTAAATTGGAAAACATCAATAACAAAATAAGAATTTGAAAGGATGCCAGAGACAGAAAGTTAATTTACAAGGGATCTCCCATTAGATTATCAACTAATTTATCAACAGAAACGCATCAGGCCAGAAGGCAATGAAATTAAATATACAAAGTGATACAAAGCAAGAGACTGAATCCAAGGATTCTATACTCAACAAGGCTATTCAAAATTGAAGGTGAAATCAGGAGCTTCACAGACAAAAAAAGGATAAGGGTATTTATTACTACTAATCCAGCAGTGCAAGAAATGCTAAAGGGACTGTTTTAAAAAGAAAAAATATAGAAAGGGAAGAAAGAACAGAGGCATAAAAAATAAAAATGGTGGAGAGATAAAATGGTGGCGGAATAGACGGACGTGTCCTGAGCCTTGTCCTGGAGCAGATAGAACAAGCAACTAAATCAAATAACATCCACCCAGAATTGGCAAAGTAGACACAGCTGGTGAGACAATTCACAGCCAGGAAGGGGAGAGGACACCTGGAGAATGCCCAGGGCCCTGCAACCATGCAAGCATCAGCCCTGAAAGCAGCCCGTCCCAGGCTGAGGAGCAGCAGCCTCATGTGGCCTGCCTCCATCCAAGGAGCAAGAGCTGTGCAAGCACCCCCCCCCCAACTAAGAAGCAGCCCACCCCGTCTGAGAAGCAGCAGCCACACAATCAGCCTGCCCAAGTCTAAGGAGCAGCAGTGATGCGATCAGCCTGCCCCTCTCCAAGGATGAGCAGCCACGTGAGTAGCCTGCCCTGGTCTGAGGAACAGCAGCCATGTGAGCATCCCACCCCCATTCAAGGAGCAGCAGCTGCCTGAGCAGCCTGCCCTAGTCCAAAAAGTAGCAGCCATACGAGCAGCCCACACATGTCCAAGGAAGAGCAGTCCCACACAGCCCACCCCCATCTGAAGAGCAGCAGCTGCACACAACTCACACCCATACTAGGAGCAGCAGCCATGTGAGCGGTGTGTACCCATCTGAGGAGCAGCAGCCCACCCCTGTCCAAAGAGCAGCAATCACATGCAACCTACCCCTGTCTGAGGAGCAGCAGTCTCAGGGGCAGCCCACCACTGTCTGAGGAGCAGAAGCTGTGTGAGCAGCATCCAGCCACCAGCCAGAGGAACCACGACTGCTGCAAAGAGCACATACCAGAGAAGCTGCTGGTAACTGAGGAGCAGCTGCTGCTGGAACCACCAGAAGAGCAGGTGCTGCCCAAGGAGTCACTGCCAACCAAGGAGCAGCCCCTGCATGACTCAACATCTAGATTCTTTAGTGAGAGCAAAAATGGGTAGACAAAGAAACCCCCAAAGGAAAGAAAAACAGGAATTCAGAAAAGCAGCTAAGTGAATGGAGACATGCAATATGTCAGAAAAAGAATTCAGAATAAGGGTCCTATAGTTCATAAACCAGTGGATGAAATAATCAACGATATATGTAAGAATCTTAGTGAAATATAAGACAGGAAAGCAAAACACACCCAAACTGAACTGCAATTGGATAAAAACATTTAAAGACACTAGGAGAGTTGAAGAGAGATTTGGGACAACATGAAACGAAGCTGCATATGAATAATAGGGGTGCCAGAACAACAGGAAGAGGAACACGGGTTAGAAAACCTTTTTGAAGAAATAATATCAGAAAACTTCCCTGATGTGAGGAAGAAAAAAGTCACACAAGCACAGAGTCCCAAATAAGATGAACCCAACATAACCCACACTAAGACACGTCATAATTAAGATGGCAAATGTTCAGGACAAAGAGAGAAATTTAAAGACTGCAAGAGAGAGACACAAAGTTACATACAAGGGATCTCTCATTAGATTATCAAATGATTTCTCAACAGAAACACATCAGACCAGAAAAAAATCGAAGGAAATTTACGAAGTGAGGCAAAACAAGGGACTGAATACAAAAATACTCTCTCCAGCTAGGCTATCATTAAAAATTGAAGGGAAAATAAGGAGCTTCACAGACAAAAAAAGACTAACAGAGTTTATCACTACCAAGCCAGCAATGCTAGAAATGCTAAAGGGACTGGTGTAAAAAGAAGAAATAAATAGGGAAAATGGAACACAGGCACAAAAAATAAAAATGACTACAAACAAGTACCTAGCAATAATAACTTTAAACATAAATGGACTAAATGCTCCAATCAAGAGACATTGAGTAGCTGAGTGGATAAAGAAAAACTCCTGGAAGAGATCAACAATAATACAATCATAGTAGAGGATGTTAATGCACCACTGTCATCACTGGATAAATCCTCTAGACAAAAAATCAGCAAAGAAACAGAAATCCTAAATGACTCACTAGATTAGATAGACTTAATTGAAATCTTCAGAACATTTCATCCCAAAGCCACAGAATATGCATTCTTCTCAATTGCATATGGGACATTTTCAAAGATAGACCACATATTGGGTCACAAGCAAAGTCTCTCCAATTCAATAAGATTGGCATAATACCAAGCATCTTCTCAGACTACAATGATATAACATTAGAAATAAAAAACAATAAAAAATTTAAACACTTGAAAGCTGAGTAGCATGCTATTAAACAATTAATGGGTTACCAAAGAGATCAAAGAAGAAATTAAAAACATCCTGAAAGCGAATGACAATGAAAATACAACAATCCCAAATCTATGGGACACAATGAAAGTAGTCCTGACAGGGAAGTTTATAGCTCTACAGGCCTACCTCAAAAAACAAGAAAATATAGTAGTGAATTATCTAACCCTACAACATAAAGAATTAAAAAGAGAACAACAAGAAAACCCAGAGTAAGCAGAAGAAAAGAAATAATAAACATCACAGCAGAACTAAATGACACAGAGATTTAAAAAAAAAAAAACAATACAAAAGATCAATGAAACCAAGAGCTGGTTCTTTGAAAGGATAATCAAGATTGATGAATCTCTAGCCAGGCTCACCAAGAAGCAAAAAGAGAGGACCCAAATAAACAAAATCAAAATTAAAGAGGCGAAATAACAACAGACCTCACAGAAATACAAAGGATTGTTAAAAAAATACTATGAACAACTCTATTCCAACAAACTAAACAATGTGGAGGAAATAGACATATTCATAGAAAAATCAAATCTTCCAAAAGTCAATCAGGAAGAATCTAAAAATCTCAATAAGCCATTAACTATGGAAGAAATTGAAGCAGTCATCAAAAAGTTTCCAGCAAACAAAAGCCCTGGGCCAGATGGCTTCACAGGGGAGTTTCATCAAACATTCAAGGAAGAACTAAAACCTATCCTCCTCAAAGTATTCCAAAAAGTTCAAGAGGAAGGAACACTTCCAAGATGATTCTATGAAGCCAGCATTACCCTAATACCAAAACCAGAAAAAGACAACACAATGAAAGAGAATTACAGGCCAATATCCCTCATGAACATAGATGCCAAAATCCTCAACAAAATTCTAGCAAATCGGATCCAGCAGTACATCAGAAAGATCATACAGCATGACCAAGTAGGATATATCCCGGGGATGCAAGTATGGTACAATATCCACAAATCAATAAATGTGATACATCATATAAACAAACTGAGAGATAAAAATCACATGGTCATATCAATTGATGGAGAAAAAGCACTTGACAAAATCCAACACCCTTTCTTGATAAAAACTCTCAGCAATGTGGGAATAGAAGGATCATACCACAACATAATAAAAACCATATATACAAGCCTACAGCCAACATCATACTCAATGGGCAAAAACTAAAACTATTTCCTCTAAGAACAGGAATAAGATAGGGATGCCCAATCTCACCACTCTTGTTTGACATAGTACTGGCAGTACTAGCCATTGCAACCAGATAAAAAGAAGGAACAAAAGGCATCCAAATTGGAAAAGAAGGACTAAAACTGTCATTATTCTCAGATGACATGATATTGTACATAGAAGACCCTAGAGACTCCATCAAAAATTATTATACTTAATAAATGAATTTGGCAATGTAGCAGGATACAAAATTAATGCCAAGAAATCTATGGCATTTCTATATACTAATAGTGAACTTACAGAAAGAGAGACTAAAAAAACCAATCCCATTCACTATCGTATCAAAAAATTAAGATACTGAGGAATAAACTTAACTAAGGTGGTAAAAGACCAGTGTGCGGAAAACTACAGGACACTACAAAAAGAGATAGAGGAAGACATAAACAGATGGAAGAACATACCGTGTTCATTGATTGCTAGAATCAACATCATTAAAATGTCTATACTACCCAAAGCAATCTATAGATTCAATGCAATCTGCATTAAAATACAACAGCATATTTCACAGACCTAGAACGAGTTCTCCAAAAATTCATCAGGAATAAAAAAGACCCTGAATAGCTACAGCAATCCTGAGAAAGAAGAACAAAGTAGGTGGAATCTCAATACCAGATATCAAGGTGTATTACAAAGCCATTATTTTGAAAATGGCTGGTACTGATAGAAGAACAGACATATAGATGAATGGAACAGAACAGAGAACTCAGAAATTGACCCAAACCACTGAGCTCAATTAATATTTGACAAAGGAGACAAGAACATAGAGTGGAGTCAAGATTGTCTCTTCAATAAATTGTACTGGGACAATTGGACAGATACATGCAGAAAAATGAAAAGAGACCACCAACTTACACCATACACAATAATAAACTCAAAATGGATAAAGGACTTAAACATAAGATGGGAAACTATAAAAAGACAAGAGGAATACAGAGGCAGCAAAATCTCAGCTATATGCTGAAGCAATTTCTTCACTGATACAGCTCCTAGGGCAATGGAAACTAAAGAGAAAATAAACAAATGGGACTACATGAAAATAAAAAGGTTTTGTACAGCAAAAGAAACCATTAACAAAACAACAAGAAAGCCCACTGCATGGGAGAACATATTTGCCAATGTTATCACCAATAAGGGTTTAATCTCCAACATTTACAGGGAACTCATACAACTTAACGAAAGAAAGATAAACAATCCAATCAAAAAGTGGGCAAAGGACCTAAGTAGACAATTTTAGAAAGAGGAAATTCAGAAAACCAAGAGACATATGAAAACATGCTCAAAGTCACTAATCATCTGAGAGATGCAAATCAAAGAGACAATGCATTATCATCTCTCACTTGTCAGAATGGCTATCATCAACAAATCAACAAATGACAAGTGCTGTCAAGGATATGGAGAAAAAGGAACCCTCATGCACTGCTGGTGGGAATTCTTACTGGTGCAGCCACTGTGGAGAACAGTATGGAGTCTCCTAAAAAAACTAAAAATGGAACTCCCATTTGACCCAGTGAACCCACTTCAAGAAATATATCCCAAGAAAGTAGAAACACCAATCAGAAAGGATATATGCACCCTTATGATCATAGTGGCATAATTTACCATAGCTAAGATTTGAAAACGGCCTAATTGCCCATCAGCAGATGAGTGTATTAAAAAACTGTGGTAAATCAACACAATGGAATACTATGCTGCGGTAAAAAGAAAAAGGAATTCTTACCATTTGCAGCAGCCTGGATGGTACTGGAGGGCATTATGCAAACTGAAATAAGCCAGTCAGAGAAAGATAAATATCACATGATCTCACTCATTTATAGAATATAATGAACAACATAAACTGATGAACAAAAACAGATCCAGAGACAGAGAAGCATCGCTCAGACCATCAAACCTCAGAGGGAAGATAGGGGAGGGTGATAGAAGAAACAGCTGAATTCTATCTAATAAAAGAGTAATATGCAAATTGACCATACCTCCGCTACACCCACCAGCCATGCCCACCAGCCAATCAGGAGGGGATATGCAAATAAATCCAACCAAGATGGCTGCAGCCACAGAGAACAGGAGGGAGGCTTGGGTTTCCCTGGCAATGGAGGAAGCCAGGCTTTCCACCTGCCCTTGTGGGCCCAAGCCTCCCCTCAATGCTACAAAGTTTCAATTATAGAAGATAAGTAAATCCCAACCAAAATGGCGGCAGCCACGGAGCTGGAGAGAGCAGGAGGCTAGGGTTGCCCACAGCGATGGAGGAAGCCAAGCTTCTACAGCCTTGGCCTGCTTGGGCCTCCACTTAAGGCTACAAAGTTTCAATTATAAAAGATACATAAATCCCCACAGAAATGGCTGCCACCATGGAGCAAGCAGAAGGCTTGGCTCCACTCCAGGCTACAAAGTTTCAATTGTAGAAGGTAAATAAATCCCAGATCCCAGGGCCTCTCCTTGGGTAGCCAGGGTCATGGCTGGCCTTCAAACCACCACAGGCCCTTCATCCAGGCCACCCCACACCCCAAGGAAACCCCCACCCTGATCTGGGACACCCTTCAGGGCAAACCACCTGGCCCCCACCCATGCACCAGGCCTCTATCCTATCTAATAAAAGAGTAATATGCAGATTGACCATCACTCCAACACACAAGATGGCTGCCCCCATGTGGTCAAAGATCCTGCCCCCATGTCAACACAAGATGGCTGCCACAAGATGGCCATCAGGGGAGGACAGCTGGGAGGGACCAGGCCTGCAAGGGAGGGCAGTTGGGGCAATCAAGCCTTCTGGGGAGGGCAGTTAGGGATGACCTGGCAGGCAGAGGAGGGAAACTGGGGGTGACTGGGTCTTCAGGGAAGGGCATTTGTGGGGGGGAACCCAGGCCTGCAGGGAGGAGCAGTTGTGGGGTACCAGGCCTGCAGGGAATGTCAGTTAGGAGTGACCAGGCCTGAAGGGGAAGGCAGTTAGGGGCAAACAGGCTGGCAAGGGATTGGTTAGGGGGTGATGAGGCTGGCAGGGGATTGGTTAGGGGGTGATCAGGCTGGCAGGCAGAAGCAGTTTGTCCCTCTGTGTCGTGTCTTGTCAAGTTGTAGTTTATGTCTTTTGGTCAACTTGGAAGACTGAGCTACATAACCAGACAGTCTGAGAAGAGTGAAAATGGGAAGAAAAAGAAACAGCAACCATACAAAAGGAAAGGAGGAATCACCAGAAAAGGAAGTAATCGAAATGGAGGCAAGGAATATGTCAGAGAAAGAATTCAGATCAATGATCATAAGGTTGCTGAAAAGAATTGAAGACAAATTCAACAACATTTGTAAGAATCAAGAGGAAATTAATAAAGACCAAGAAGAAATGAAGACTGACATCACTGCAATAAAGAACACAATAGAAAGCATCAACAGTACACTAGATAGAAGCTGAGGACTGCATCAATGAGCTAGAAGAAAAATGTAGGAAAAAACACCCAAGCAGAGAAGCAACTAGAAAAAAAAACAAAAAAAGACCAAAAAACAGAAGAAGAGCCTAAAGGACATTTGTGATAACATGAAATGAAACAACATCAGCATAATAGGAGTACAAAGAGGAAAGGAAACTGAGCAAGGAATAGAAAATTGTTGAAGAAATAATGACAGGAAACTTCCCTGATATGGGGGTGAAAAAAACCACAAAAGGTCAAGAGTCTTAAGAGTCCCAAACAAGATGAACCCAAAAAGACCAAAAACAAGACACATCATAATTAAATTAGCAAACATCAATGACAAACTAAGAATCTTATAGGCTGCCAGAGAGAACAGAAAGTTACCTACAAGTGATCTCCCATTAGACTATCTGATTTCTCAACAGAAACACATCAGCCCAGAAGGGAATGGAATGAAATATACAAAGTGATGCAAAGCAAGAGACTTAATCCAAGAATACTATACCCAGAAAGGCTATCATTCAAAATTGAAGGTGAAATCAGAAGCCTCACAGGCAAAAAAGGACTAAGTGAGTTTACTACCACTAAGCCAGCAATGCAAGAAATGCTAAAGGGACTGCTGTTAAAAGAAAAAATAGAAAGGGAAAAAGGAAAACAGGAATAAAAAATAAAAATGGCATCAAACAAGTATCTATCAATAATAACCTTAAACATAAAAGGATTAAATGCTTCAATCAAAAGACATAGGATTCCTGAATGGATAAGAAAACATGACCCATATATGTGCTGTCTACAAGAGACCCGCCTCAAAAAAAAGGACTCACACAGACTGATAGTGATGGAATGGGGGAAAAAAATCAGTAGAATGAAAATGAAAAAAAAAAAAAAAAAGCTGGGGTAGCAATACTTACATATGAAAAATTAGACCTCAAAGCGAGGCCACAACAAGAGATAAGGAAGTCCATTTCATAATACTAAAGGTAGCAATTCAACAAGAGGTTATAACTCTGGTAAACGTATATGCATCCAATACAGGAACAACCAAATACATGAAAAAAATAAAAAGTTATGGAAGGTATCAAGGGGGAGATCATCAGCAACAAAGTCATAGTAGGGGGACTTTAATACCCCATTGACAACACTGGATAAATCCTCAAAACAAAAAATCAGTAAAAGAACATCAATCCTAAATGACTCACTAGATCAGATGGACTTAATTGACATCTTCAGAACATTCTACCCTAAAGCTACAGAATATACATTCTTCTCAAGTGCACATGGGCCATTTTCAATGATAGACCAAATATTGGGACACAAGCAAAGTTTCTTCAAATTCAAGAGGATAGAAATCATATTCAGCATCTTCTCAGGCCACAATGGCATAAAATCATAAATCAACTACAATAAAAACAATGAAAAAAATCAAACACTTTGAGGCTAAATAGCTTGCTATTAAATAATGGTTGGGTTACCAAAGAAATCAAAAAAGAAATAAAAAGCATCCTGGTAAAAAAGGACAAAGAAAACACAACAATCCAAAGTGTATGGGACACAGTGAAAGCAGTCAGGAGAGGGAAGTTCATAGCTCTACAGGCCTACCTCCAAAAAACAAAAACAAAAACAAAAGTTGTAGTAATTTATCTACCCCTCCAACTCAAAGAATTAGAAAACGAGCAATAACAAAAGCTCATAATAACTAAAAGGAAGGAAATAATAATGATCAGAGCAGAAATAAGTTACATAGAGACCAAAAATAAAAACAAAAACAAACAAAAAAAACAATACAAAAAAATCAATAAAATTAAAGCTGGTTCTTTGAAAGGATAAACAAGATTGAGGAACCTCTAGCAAGGCTACCAAGAAACAAAGAGAGAGGACCCAAATAAACAAAATCAGAAATGAAAGAGGTGAAATAACAACCGACCTGAAAGAAATACAAAAGATTATGAAAAAATACTGCAAACAACTTTACTCCAACAAACTGGACAACCTAGACAAAATGAACATATCCCTAGAAAAACACAAGTACCTGAAACTCTATCAGAAATAATAAAAGAAAACTTGAATAGGCCAATAAATACCTAAGAAATTGAACCAGTAATCAAAAATCTTCCAGCAAACAAAATACCTGGTCTGGACAGCTTTACAGGAGAGTTCTACCAAGCATTCAAAGAACTAAAACCTATCCTCCTCAGATGATTCCAAAAAATTCAATAGGAAGGCATACTTCCAAGCTCTTTATATGAAACCAGCATTACCCTAATTCCAAAACCAGATAAAGACACAACAATAAAAGAACTACAGGCCAATATCCTTGATAAACATAGATGCTAAAATCCTCAACAAAATTCTACCAAATACGATCCAGCATTACATTAGAAAGATCATATACCATGACCAAGTGGGATTTATTCTGAGGATGCAAGGATAGTACAATATCCCCAAAATAAATAAACGTGATATATCACATAAAAAAATTGAGAGACAAAAATCACGGAATCATATCAACTAATTCAGAAAAAGCATTTGACAAAGCGCAACACCCTTTCTTGGTAAAAACTCTCAGCAAAGTGGCAATAGAGGGGTCATACCTTAACATAATAAAAGCCTTATGTGACAAACCTACAACCAACATCATACTCAATGGGCAAAAACTAAATTATTTTCCCCTAATAACAGGAACAAAACAAGGATGCCTACTTTCACCACTCCTGTACAATATAGTATTGTAAGGGCTAGCCATAGCAATCAGACAACAAGAAGAAATAAAAGGCATCTAAATTGGAAAAAAAGTAAAACAGTCATTATTCCCAGATGACATGCTACTGTACATAAAAAACCCCAAACACTATAAAAAAAAAAACTACTATACATAATAAATGAATTCAGCAATGTAGCAGAATACAAAATTAACACCAAGAAATCTATGGCTTTTTTATACACCAATAATGAAGTCACAGAAAGAAAAACTAAAAAAAAAAAAAATCCCATTCACCATTGCAACAAAAAATTAAGATACCTAGGAATAAACTTAACTAAGGGGTAAAATACCTGTACTTGGCAAACAACAAGATGTTGGAAAAAGAGATAGAGGAAGACATAAACAAATGGAAGAATGAACCATGTTCATGGATTGGCAGAATCAACATCATTAAATTGTTCATACTATTCAAAGCAATTTATACATTCAACGTAATTGCCATTAAAATACCAATGCCATAATACGCAGACCTAGAACAAACTCTCCAAAAGTTCATGTGGAATAAAAAAGACCCCAAATAGCCACAGCAATTCTGAGAAAAAAGACCAAATTTGGAGGGATCACAAAAGCAGATATCAAGCTGTATTACAAAGCCATGATTCGCAAAACTGCCTGGTACTGGCACAAGAATAGACATATTGTCCCCTGGAACACAACACAGAATACAGAAATCAACCCAGCCCATTATTCTCAATTAATATTTGACAAAGAAGGCAAGAGCATACAATAGAGTCAGCACAGTCTCTTCAATAAATGGTGCTGGGAAACTTGGTCAGATACAAGCAAAAACAAACCAAAAAAAAAAAAAGAGAGAGAGAGAGAAATGAAATTAGATCACCAACTTAACACCATACACACAAAAAAACTCAAAATGGTTAATGGACTTAAATGTAAGATGGGAAACCATAAAAATCTTAGAAGACTCGATAGGAAGCAAAATACCAAACATTTGTCATTGCAATTTCTTTACCGAAACAGCTCCTAGGGCATTGGAAACTAAAGAGAAAATAAACAAATGGGACTACATCAAAATAAAAGGCTTCTGCACAGCAAAGAAACCATCAACAAAACAAGAAAGTCCACTGCATGGGAGAACATATTTGCCAATTCTATTTCAGATAATGATTTTTTTAATTTAATAAATCTTTATTCAGATTATTACAATTGTTCCTCCTTTTTTCCCCCCATAGCTCCCTTCCACCTGGTTCCCACCTCACCCTTTGCCCTTACCTCCCCTCCACTGTCCTCATCCATAGATGTATTATTTTTGTCCAGTCTCTTCCTGCACCCCCATACCATTTTCTCCCCAAGAATTATCAGTCCACTCCCTTTCTATGCCTCTGATTCTATTATATTCACCAGTTTATTCTGTTCCTCAGATTTTAATTCACTTGATTTTTAGATTCACTTGTTGATAGATATGTATTTGTTGTTCATAATTTTTATCTTTATTTTTTTCTTCTTCCTCTTCTTAAAGAATACCTTTCAGCATTTCATATAATACTGGTTTGGTGGTGATGAACTCCTTTAGCTTTTTCTTATCTGTGAAGCTCTTTATCTGCCATTCAATTCTGAATAATAGCTTTGCTGGGTAGATTAATCTTGGTTGTAGGTTTTTGCTGTTCATCACTTTGTAGATTTCTTGCCACTCCCGTCTGGCCTGCATCGTTTCTGTTGAGAAATCAGCTGACAGTCGTATGGGTGCTCCCTTGTAGGTAATTAACTGTTTTTCTCTTGCTGCTTTTAATATTCTCTCTTTGTCTTTTGCTCTTGGCATTTTAATTATGATGTGTCTTGGTGTGGTCCTCTTTGGATTCCTTTTGTTTGGGGTTCTGTGCGCTTCCTGGACTTGTAAGTCTAATTTTTTCACCAGGTGGGGGAAGTTTTCAGTCATTATTTCTTCGAATAGGTTTTCAGTACCTTGCTCTCTCTCTTCTTCTGGCACCCCATAATTCTGATGTTGGTACGCTTGAAGTTGTCCCAGAGGCTTCTTACACTATCTTCAACTTTTTGGCTTCTTTTTTGTTGTTGTTGTTTTCCGGTTGAGTGTTTTTTGCTTCTTTGTATTTCAATTCTTGGACTTGATTCTTGCATTCCTCTAGTCTGTTGTTGGGTCACTGTATAATATTTTTTCTATTTCAGTCAGTGTATGTTTAACTTCTAGTTGGTCCTTTTTCATATCTTCGAGGGTCTCGTTATATTTATCGGCCTTTCCTAGGATATTCTTGAAAAGCCTTATAACTGTGGTTTTGAATTCTATATCCAGTCGTTTGTTTTCCTCCATTTCTTTCATTTGTGATCTGTTTCCTTGTTGCCACATTTTCACTGCTCCTGAGTTGGTAGGGTAGCTTTGTGTGCTAGGTTTCCTTTATGGCCCAGTGGTCGGCCTCCCAGTTACTTGAGGTGGACACTCTTGGTACACCCCTTTGTGGACTGTGTGTACAGCCTTGTTGTAGTTTAGTCTTGATTGTTGTTGGTATCACTGGGAGGAATTGACCTCCAGGCCAGTTGGCTGTGAGGATCAGCTGTGTCTACGCTGGGAGAAGTATGGTGCTGGAGACAGCCTTATAGAGTTAGACTTGCCAAATTGCAAAAGCCTCTGTGTTCAGCTTGGATGGAGTGGAGTCTCAGGGCGGAGCAGACAGTCTCGGCTTCCTGTCAGCCCTGCCTTTGTGCGCGCGTGCCTCCAGACCTCTGCCTTCCCCAGCTCCCGAGTTTTCACCTGATAGTCCAGATTCTCCCTGTAAGAGCGTGGGTCCCCAGTGGCTCGCCTGGAACTGGTGATCAGTGAAGTCAGAACTAGGGTTCAGTGCAGTCAGGAGCTTCTGACTCCCTTCTGCTAGGGACAACCTGTGGCAACCTCCGCAGCCTTTGAGCACATTCACTCACGCATGGGCCCGCAGACCCCTGACCACCTCGGCTCCCCCTCCAAGTGCCTTTCTCTACCTGATAGTCCACACTCCCCCAGTATGAGCCTGGGTCCATGGGGTTTCTCCTGGAACTGGGGTTCAGTGCAGTCAGAACTGGAGTTCAGTGCAGTCGGGGGCTTCCTTCCCCCTCCCACCAGAGAAAGTCAACCAGGCTCTCAGCCCCCCTTCCTCACTGCTCACGTGTCTCCATACCTCAACCCTTTGCTGTTCCTCCAATTCTCCGTGCGCTTTTCTCTTTCCTTCTAGTTGTAGAATTTCCACTCAGCCAGCTTTCCTGTAGTTCTGGATGGTGTCCGTTTTGTCTTTTAGTTGTAGTTTTGAAATTGTTGTGCGAGGCAGCAGTTCAGGTGCTTACCTATGCCGCCATCTTGGTTTCTCTCTATTTCAGATAATGTTTTAATCTCCCACATTTACAGGGAACTCATACAACTTAACAACAGGAAGAAAAAAATTCCAAACAAAAATGGGCAAAGGACCTAAATAGACACTTTTTGAAAGAGCACATACAGAAGATCAAAAAAAAATATATGAAAACATGTTCAAAGTCACTAATCATCCAAGAGATGCAAATCAATACAACAATGAGGTACCAGCTCACACCTGTCAGAATGGCTATCATCAACAAATCAACAAATGACAAGTGCTGGCAAGGATGCAGAGAAAAAGGAACCCTCATGCACCACTGGTGGGAATGCAGACTGGTGCAGCCACTGTGGAGAGCAGTATGGAGTTTCCTCAAAAAACTAAAAATGGAATTCCTATTTGACCCAGTAATCCCACTTCTAGGAATATATCCCAAGAAACTAGAAACAACAATCAGAAAGGATATATTCACCCCTATGTTCATAGCAGCACAATTCACCATAGCTAAGATTTGGAAACAGCCTAAATGCCCATCAGCAGATGATTGGATTAAAAACTGTGATACATCTACACAATGAAATACTGCACTGCTATAAAAAAGAAAGAACTTTTAACATTTGCAACAGCATGGATGGTCCTGGAGAGCATTATGCTAACTGAAATAAGCTAAGCATAGAAATATAAATATCATATGATCTCACTAATATGTGGGATATAATGATCAACATAAACTGATGAACAAAAATAGATCCAGATACAAGGTAGCACTAAACAGACTGCCCAATCTCAGAAAGAAAGCAGGGAAGGGGGAGGTGGTTAGAGATCAACCAAAGGACTTGTATGCATGCATAATAGCATAACTAATGGACACAGACACTGGGGTAGTGGGGCTTGCCTTCGGAAGTGGGAGTGTCTGGGGAGGTCAATCTGGAAAAAAGGAGACATCTAATACTTTAAACTATGAAAAAATTAGGATACTAGGAGTAAACGTAACCAAGGAGGTAAAGGACCTGTACTTAGAAAATTACAGGATGCTGAATAAAGAAAGAGTGAAAGGCAAAACAAATGGAAGAATATACATGTACATGGACTGGTAGAATAAACATCATTAAAATGTCTATACTAACCAAACCAATTTATATATTCAATGAAATCCCCATTAAAATACCAATGTCATATTTCAAAGACCTAGAACAAACTCTCCAAAAACCCATATGCAATAAAAAAAAAAGACCCCAAATACCTGCAGCAATCTTGAGAAAGATGAACAAAGTTGGAAGAATCACAAAGACAGATATCAAGCTATATTACAAAGCCACTCTTCTCAAAACTGCCTGGTACTGGCACAATTATAGACATATAGACCAATGAAACAGAACACAGAAATACCCAAGCCATTATGCTCAATTGATATTTGATAAAGGAGGCAAGAGCATATAATGGGGTCAAGATAGTCTCTTCAATAAATGGTGTTGGAAAAATTGGACAGGTACATGCAAACAATGAAACTAGATCACCAACTTACACCATACACAAAAATAAACTCAAAATGGATAAAGGACTTAAATGTAAGACAGGAAACCATAAAAATCTTTTAAGAATCCATAGGCAGCAAAATATAAGACATATGTCATAGCAATATCTTTACCGATACTGCTCCTAGGACAATGGAAACTAAGGAAAACATAAACAAATAAGACTACATCAAAACTGAAAGCTTCTGCACAGCAAAAGAAACTGTCAACAAAACAACAAGAAAGCCCACTGCATGGGAGAACATATTTGCCAACGTTATCTCTGATAAGGGTTTAATCCCTAAAATTTATAAGGAACTCATACAATTTAATAAAAGGAAGATAAACAATCCAATAAAAAAATGGGCAAAAAATCAAAATAGACACTTTTTGAAAGTGGACATAAAGAAGGCCAAGAGATATGAAAATATGCTCAAAATCACTAATCATCCTGAGATGCAAATTAAAACGACAATGAGATACCACCTCACACCTGTCAGAATGTCTATCATCAACAAATCAACAAACGACAAGTGCTAGCAAGGAGCCCTCTTGCACTGCTGGTGGGAACGCAGACTGGTGCAGCCACTGTGGAAAACAGTACGGCGTTTCCTCAAAACACTAAAAATGGAATTCCCATTTGACCCAGTAATCCCACTTTGAGGCATATATCTAAAGAGTCCAGAAACACCAATCAGAAAGGATATATGCACCCCTATGTTCATAGCAGCACAATTTACAATAGCTAAGATTTGGAAACAGTCTAATTGCCCATCAGAAGATCAGTGGATTATAAAACTGTGGTACATCTACACTGTGGAATAGTATGCTGTGGTAAAAAGAAGGAATTCTTACCATTTGCAACAGCAGGGATGGAACTGGAAAGCATTATGCTAAGTGAAATAAGCTAGTCAGAAAAAGATAAATATCACATGATCTCACTCATTTTTGGAATGCAATGAACAACATAAACTTATGAACATAAATAGAACTAGAGAAATAGAAGCATCAAACAGACTGTCCAACCTATGAGAGAAGGTGGGTGTGAGCGGGTAAGAGATCAACCAAAGGACTTGTATGGATGCATGTGAGCATAACCAATGGACACAGACATTAGGGGTGTGTGGGCATGTGCTGAGGGATGGGAGCAGTTGGGGAGAGGTTAATGGGGGGTTGGGGAAGGAGACTCGTGTAATACTTTAAATAATAAAGAATTTAAATGAAAAAAAGAAAGGGGACAAAAAGAAAAAAAAAAGGTGGAGTCCACCTCAGCATACTTATTGCCTGCTGTGATCTCCCTTTGGATTTTCTGTTTGTTAGGCTTATTGGATCCTTCACTGATGTTGTCTGAACTTGGTCGCTTGGTAGAAACTCTGGTGTAAGCCAATGTCTGATGCTGTCTATGCCTGGCCCTTGGCAACCTCTTTGAAGTTACAAGGGATACATGATTTGTGGCTATCCCTGCTGGGCTTTGCTGTGCTTGGGAATGCTGTTTGATAGCATTTAATATAGAAGAGAACTTCTTTCAATATTACAGTAAATTTTTTAAAACCTGCTGCTGTTTATCAACTAAGTTTATGTGGTATTCTAAGTCTTTCATTGTCATTTCAATAGTCCTCTGAGCATTTTCACCAGAAGTAGATTACATCTCAAGAAATCACTTTCATTTGTCATTCATAAGAATCACTCCTTAGCCATTAAAGTTTTAATGTGAAATTGCAGCAATTTTCCAGTTGCTGCTCTTCTTGTTGTTTGTTGTTTTTTTTTCATACCTTTTCTTCTAAGTCACTGATGGGGTCCTCAGCTTCCAGTCTACTGTTTAAACTTTCCATTGTGTTCTCTATTTCCACTATGTCATCTTTTATTTCCCCTTGATTCTTCTTCATTCCCTGTGATTCTTACACATGTTGTTGAATTTGTCTTCCATCCTTAAAACCATTTTTCTGAATTGTTTCTCTGAAAAAGTGCTTGCCTCCATTTCATTTATTTCCTTTTCTGGTGATTCCTCCCTTTCTTTTGTGTGTGGGTTTTCTTTGTCTCTCCATTTTTGCTGTATCATTTTTAGTTTTTCTATGTATTAAATAAAACTGCTATGCCTCTCCAATTTTTTTAGTTAGTCTTATATAGTAGACTAGAGTCCCAGTGCACAAAATTCGTGCACAGGGGGGTGTGTCCCGCAGCCCAGCCTGCACCCTCTCCAATCTGTGACCCCTTGAGGGATGTCCAACTGCCCACACCGGGATCAGGCCTAAACGGGCAGTTGGACATCCCTCTCACAATCCAGGACTGCTGGCTCCCAACTGCTTGCCTGCCTGCCTTCCTGATTGCCCCTAACTGCTTCTGCCTGCTAGCCTGATCACCCCCTAACCACTCCCCTGCCAGCCTGATTGATGCCTAACTGCTCCCCTGCCAGCCTGTTTGCCCCTAACTGCCCTCCCCTGCAGGCCTGGTCACCCCTAACTGCCCTCCCCTGCAGGCCTGGTCCCCCCAACTGCTCTCCCCTGCAGGCCTGGGTCCCCCCCACCACCTGCCCTTCCATGCAAGTCCGGTCACCCACAACTTCCCTCCTCTGCTGGCTTGGTCACCCCTAAATGCCCTTTCCTGCTGGCCTAGTCCCTCCCAACTGCCCTCCCCTGCTGGCCACCTTGTCACAGCCATCTTGTGTCCACATGTGGGCAGCCATCTTTGACCACATGGGGGCAGCCATCTTGTGTGTTGGAGTGATGGTCAATTTGCATCTTACTCTGTTATTAGATAGTATAGAGGCCTGGTGCATGGATGGGGGCCAGCTGGTTTGCCCTGAAGGATGTCCTGGATCAGGGAGGGGGTTCCCTTGGGGCATGGGACAGCCTGGGTGAGGGTCCTGTGGTGGTTTGCAGGCCAGCCACACTCCTCAGTGACCCAAGTGGAGGCCCTGGTATCTAGGATTTATTTATCTTCTACAATTGAAACTTTATAGCATTGAGTGGAGCCAAGCCTCCTGATTGCTCCATGGCTGCAGCCGTTTTTGTTGGGATTTATTTATCTTCTATAATTGAAACTTTGTAGCCTTGAATGGAGGCCTGGGCAGCCAGGGTTTGGGGAAAGCTTGGCTTCCTCCATTGCTGGGCCAACCCAAGCCTCCTGCTCGCTCCGTGTCCACAGCCATCTTGGTTGGGCTACTTTGCATACTCGCTCCTGATGGGTGTGGCTTGTGGTTGTAGTGGAGTGATGGTTAATTTTCATATTACTCTTTTATTAAATAGGATGTTTTGTGGGGCCCAGAGATGCAATTCCTCAGGTCTTCTAGGCTGGGTAATCTAGGGATGCCCCCTACTTGGGATATTTGAGTTCTCTTGGTATGAAGTTGGGTCTTGAGTGTTATTGTCCCTTCATGAATGGAGTCTCCTTTCAGGAAGTCTGATTATGTGGCTCATTCTCTAGCACATTTACCAAACAGCACAAAATACTTCTTGACAAGATACAACACTAAGGGAACAAAACACAATTGTAATCTAATCACTGATAACCCCAATAAAAGTGACCACCAGAGTAAAGAGAATTGGTAGTGGGAAATGAGAGCAAAAATGATATTGGAAAAAGGTAAGATAGTAAAGAAAAAGTATATATGTGTGTGTGTGTGTGTATATATATATATATATAATATATATATATATACACACACACAGATTGGCCAGATTATTATGATTCTCTGAATGCATAATAATCTGGCCACTCAATGTGTGTGTGTGTGTGTGTGTGTGTGTGTGTGTGTGTGTGTATACACATACTAGAGGCCCATTGCAGGAAGATTCCTGCAATAGGGCTTCCTGCGGCAGTCTGCTTCCCTCCCTTCTCTGTAGCTCTGCCTGCTTCCCTCCCTTCTCCTCAGACCCACTTGCTTGCTTCTCCGCAGCTTCAATCCCTTCTGCAATGCTTGGCTTCCTTCTACACTGTCCCACTGTCCTCAGTCTTCGCTCTGCTCCTGGATATGCAAATTAACCACCATCTTGGTTGGGTTAATTTGCATACTTGTTCCTGATTGGTTGGTAGGCATGGCTGGTGGGTGTAGCGGAGTGATGGTTAATTTGCATATTATTCTTTTATTAGATAGGAGATATATATATTTTAGAGGCCCAGTGCATGAATTCGTGCATGGGTGGGGTCCAGCCAGCCTGGCTAGGGGCAGGGGACATGGGTGGTTGGCTGGAATGCCTGCTGGTTGAACTTCTGGTCAAGGGGACAATTTGCATATTAGCCTTTTATTATATAGAATATAATAAAACACCACAAAACAAATAAATAAACCTAGCAATGAAAACAACAAACACCTAGAACAAAAGGGGGGATAGAATCTGTAGAGGCACAGCTTATGTATAGAAAATAACGTTAACGAATTTAATGAATTGGGAAAGGACCATGGTTCAGTATGGAGGAGGTAGAAAGCAAATAAGTGGATAAGAACTGAAGTTCTATATATAACAAAAATGTTTTTTTTAAAAATTATATATGTACTTATTCATTTATTCTTTGGAAAAGGAGCATAGGGGAGATGGGCTTGAGTTTAGTGAGTGAAACTAAATAACAATTAGGAGAGAAAAAAAGCAAGAGAGAAGTGGAAAAGCAAAAGCATAAAAAATTAACTAGCGAAAAAAAAAGAAAAGAGAAGTGTGCATGGTCTTGGAGCAGGGGAGAGGAAATTAGATATATGAGTAAGCCAACAGAGACTATAATAATAATAACATGTCAATCATGCAGATAAAGGAGACCAATTTTGCCCTAACTGGTTTGGCACAGTGGCTAGAGTGTTGGCCTGCAGACTAAAGGGCCCCAGGTTTGATTCTGGTCAAGGGCATGTACCTTGGTTGTGGGCACATCCCCAGTGGGGGGGTGTGCAGCAGGCAGCTGATCGATGTTTCTCTCTCATTGATGTTTCTAACTCTCTATTCCTCTTCCTTCCTCTCCGTAAAAAATCTATAAAATATATTTTTTTAAAAAGTGTCACTCGCTTCAGGTGAGTTTTAATGTCTCATGGGGGCTGGTTTAAGACCCCACTCTTCTGTTCTGTCTGCCACTTATCGGTTTCCTGTTAGGTAGTCAGCACCATGTTGAAGTTCCAAGTAATCCACCGTTCCTCTGTTTCTGTCTCCACAACCTTGGCTGCAAGCAGACCAGACCAATCTGCCCTCTTTGCCTGTCTACCTGCTGTCAATCTTAATCACTCAAGCATTTGTTTCTGCCCGGGCTTTAGGTGGGGGTGGTGCTGCATCACATTCAGGGACTGAATGATCACTTTTCAATTCAGTCCAGGGGCTCTTTAGGGCTATCCAGAGTCTAAGTGTAGTCTGGGTGTGGCCATATTAGCTGGCGTGAGGCTGCTGGGAGTGATTGCCTGTTCAGTAGAAAAAATAGCAGCTTAGGACCAGAGGGTGTTGGATTCTTTTTTTTTTTCAATTTCTTTTTTATTTTATTTTATTGATTAAGGTATTACATGTGTATATATCTTCCCATTGCCCCACACCACACTCCCATACATGCGCTCACCTGCCAGTGTCTTGCGTCCATTGGTTATGCTTATATGCATGCATAAAAGTCCTTCGGTTGATCTCTTATCCCCCCGCCCCCACAACATTCCCGCTGTAAATTGACAGTCTGTTTGATGCTTTACAGCCTCTGTATCTATCTTTTTATTCATCAGGTTATAATGCTCTTTATTATCCATAAATGAGTTAGATCATGTGGTATCTTTTTTTCATTGACTGGCTTATTTCACTTAGCATAATGCTCTCCAGTTCCATCCATGCTGCTGCAAATGGTAAGAACTCCTTCTTTTTTATAGCAGAATAGTATTCCATTGTGTAGATGTACCACCGTTTTTTAATCCACTCATCTGCTAATAGGCACTTAGGCTGTTTCCAAATCTTAGGTATGGTAAATTGTGCTACTATGAACATAGGGGTGCATATATCCCTTCTGATTGGTAATTCTAGTTTCTTGGGATATATTCCTAGAAGTGGGATTGCTCGGTCAAATGGGAGTTCCATTTTTAGTTTTTTGAGGAAACTCTATACTGTTCTCCACAGTGGCTGCACCAGTCTGCATTCCCACCAGCAGTGCATGAGGGTTCCTTTTTCTCCCCATCCTCGCCAGCACTAGTCCTTTGTTGATTTGTTGATGATTGCCATTCTGACACGTGTGAAATGACACCCCATTGTCGTTTTGATTTGCATCTCTTGGATAATTAGTGACTTTAAGCATGTTTTCATATGTCTCTTGGCCTTCCTTCTGTCTTCTTTCGAAAGGTATCTATTTAGATCTGTTTCCCATTTTTTGATTGGATTGATTATCTTCCTTTTATTAAGTTGTATGAGTTCCCTGTAAATGTTGGAGATTAAATCTTTATCAATGATAACATTTGCAAATATTCTCTCCCATACAGTGAGCTTTCTTGTTGTTTTCTTGATTGTTTGTTTTGCCATGAAAAAAGCTTTTTATTTTTATGTAGTCCCATTTCTTTATTTTCTTTTTAGTTTCCATTGCCCTAGGAGCAGTATAAATGAAGAAATTGCTTCGGCATATGTCTGAGATTTTTCTGCCTGTGGACTCCTCTAGTATTTTTATGGTTTCCTGTCTATGTTTAAGTCCTTTATATATCTTGAGTTTATTTTTGTGTAGGGTGTAAGTTTGTGGTCTAGTTTCATTTTTTGCATGTATCTGTCCATTTTTCCCAATACCTTTTATTGAAGAGACTGTCTTAACTCCAGTGTATGTTCATGCCTCCTTTGTCAAATATTAATTGAACATAGTGGTTTGGGCATATTTCTGGGTTCTCTATTCTATTCCATTGGTCTATATGCCTGTTCTTGTGCCAGTACCAAGCTATTTTGAGAACAGTAGCTTTGTAATACAGTTTGAAATCTGGTATTGAGATCCCCCTACTTTATTCTTCTTTCTCAGGATTGTGGTGGCTCTTTGGGGTCTTTTTTTTATTCCAGATGAATTTTTGGAGAGTTCTTTCTAGGTCTGTGAAATATGCTGTTGGTATTTTACTGGAGAGTGGGTTGAATCTATAGATTCCATGAACATGGTATGCTCTTCCATCTATTTATGTCTTTCTCTATCTCTTTATTCAATGTCCTATAGTTTTCTGAGTAGAGTTCTTTTATCTCCTTAGTTAACTTTATTCCTAGGTATCTTAATTTTTTGGTGAGATGGTAAATGGGATTGTTTTCTTAGTCTCTCTTTCTGTAAGTTCACTGTTGTCGTATAGAAATGCCAAATATTTCTTGGCATTAATTTTGTATCCTGCTATATTGCCAAATTCATTTATTAAGTTTAATAATTTCTTGATGGAGTCTTTAGGGTTTTCTATGTACAGTATTATGTCATCTGCAAATAATGACAATTTTACTTCTTCTTTTCCAATTTGGATGCTCTTTATTTCTTCTTCTTGTCTGATTGCTGTGGCAAGCACTTCCAGTACTATGATGAACAGGAGTGGTGAAAGCTGGCATCCCTGTCTTGTTCCTGTTCTTTGGGGAAATGATTTTAGTTTTTGCCCATTGAGTATGATGTTGACTGTGAATTTGTCATACATGGCTTTTATGATGTTGAGGTATGATCCTTCTATTCCCACCTTGGTGAGAGTTTTTATCAAAAATGAGTGTTGGGAGGAGAAAAACCAAGATGGCGGAATAGGTAAACACCATACTGCTGCCTCGCACAACAATTTCAAAACTACAACTAAAAGACAAAACTGACATCATCCAGAACCACCAGAAAGCTGGCTGAGTGGAAATTCTACAACTAGAAAGAAAGAGAATAGGACACTGAGACTCAGATGAGCTGTGGAGGGCAGAGGTGCGGAAACGCAGAGACACGCGTGCATGGAAAGGGTGGGCGGCTGAATACGCAGCTGGCTTTCTTGAATGAAAGGGAGACAAAGGCTCCCCACTGTGCTGAACTCCAATTCAGGGTGAGACTCGGGGAACCCAGACTGATATGGGGTGAAACTGCACTGTCAGGAGGAAGCACACTGAGACTCAGGGGAGAGCTGTGGAAGGCAGAGGTGTGGAGGTGCACGTGCACGCACATGGAGAGAGCAGGCAGCTGAGCACGTGGCTGGCTTTCACTTTTGAAAGGGAAACAAAACCTCCCGACTGCACTCTACGACAGTTCCAGGTGAGACTTTGGGTACCCAAACTCATTTGGGAAGAAACTGGATTGTCTGGCAGTGGGCAAAACTAGAGAGCAGTTTTCTCTCAGAGGTGGGTACAGCCATTGCTGAGGGACACTGAGACCCAGGGGAGTCTTAGGGCGGAGCTGATGGGAAACCAAGGCTGTATGCTCCACCCTGAGACTCTGCCCCATCCAAGCTGAGCACAGAAGCTCTCCCAGTGGAGACACAGCTGATCCTCACAGCCAATTGGCCTGGAATTCAATTCCTCCCAGGGATACCCTCAACAATCTAGGTTTAACTACAATAAGACTGTACACACAGCCCACAAAGGGGTGCACCAAGAGTGTCCACCTCAGGTTAACTGGGGAGGCTGAGCCACTGGGCCCTATAGGACACCTAGCACACAAAGCCACTGTATCAACTCAGGGAAGCAGCTAAAATGCAGAGACAAAGAGGCAGGTCACAAATGAAAGCAATGGAGGAAAGCAAATGACTGGATATAGAGTTCAAAACCACAGTTATAAGGCTTTTCAAGAATTTTCTAGAAAAGGCTGATATATTTAGCAAGACCCTCAAGGATATGAAAAAGGATCAACTAGAAATTAAGCATACACTGACTGAAATAAAAAAAAATATTCAGAGACCTAAAAGCAAACTAGAGGATCACAAGAATCAAGTCAAATATTTGAAATACAAAGAAGCAAAAAACACTCAACCGGAAAAGAAAAAAGAATCCAAAAATAAGAAGCTAGTGTAAGGAGCCTCTGAGACAACTTCAAGTGTACCAACATCAGAATTATGGGGGTCCCAGAAGAAGAGAGAGTGCAAGATACTGAAAACCTATTTGAAGAAATAGTGACTGAAAACTTCCCCTACCTGGTGAAAGAAATAGACCTACAAGTCCAGGAAGTGCAGAGAACCCCAAACAAATGGAATCCAAAGAGGACCACACCGAGATACACCATAATTAAAATGCCAAGAGCAAAAGACAAAGAAAGAATATGAAAAGCAGCAAGAGAAAAACCTTTAGTTACCTACAAGGGAGCACCCATACAACTGTCAACTGATTTCTCAACAGAAACTATGCAGGCCAAGATGGGAGTGGCAAGAAATAGTCAAAGTGATGAACAGCAAGAACCTACAACCAAGATTACCCTACCCAGCAAAGCTATCATTCAGAATTGAAAGGCAGATAAAGAGCTTCACAGATAAAAAGCTAAAGGAGTTCATCACCACCAAACCAGTATTTTATGAAATGCTGAAAGGTATTCTTTAAGAAGAGGAAGAAGAAGAAAAAGATAAAGATAAAAATTATGAATACAAGTACACATCTATCAACAAGTGAATCTAAAAAATCAGGTGAATTAAAAATCTGAGGAACAGAATAAACTGGTGAATATAATAGAATCAAGGGCATAGAAAGGTAGTGGACTGACAATTCTCGGGGGGAAAAGGGGTGTCGGGGGTGCGGGAAGAGACTGGACAAAAAAGCGTACACCTATGGATGAGGACAGTGGGGGTGGGGTAAGGGCAGAGGGTGAGGTGGGAACCGGGTGGAGGGGAGCTATGGGGGCAAAAAGGAGGAACAATTGTAATAATCTGAATAATAAAGATTCACTTAAAAAATGGGTGTTGGATTTCGTCAAATGCTTTTTCTGCATCAATTGATATGACTATGTGTTTTTTATTTCTAAATTTGTTTATGTGATGTATCACGTTTATTGATTTGTGGATATTGTACCATCCTTGCATCCCCAGGCAAATCCTACTTGGTCATCGTGTATGATCTTTCTGATGTACTGCTAGATCCGATTTTCTAGAATTTTGTTGGGGATTTTGGCATCTATATTCATGAGGGATATTGGCCTATAATTCTCTTTCATTGTGTTGTCTTTATCTGCTTTTGGTATTAGGGTGATGCTGGCTTCATAGAATGAGCTTGCAAGTGTTCCTTCCTCTTGAATTTTTTGGAATAGTCTGAGGAGGATAGGTTTTAGTTCTTCCTTGAATGTTTGGTAAAACTCCCCTGTGAAGCCGTCTGGCCCCGGGCTTTTTTTTTTGCTGGGAGCTTTTTGATGACTGCTTCAATTTCTTCCATAGTTATCAGCCTATAGAGATTTTTAGATTCTTCCTGATTGAGTTTCGAAAGGTTGTATTTCTCTAGGAATATTTCCATTTCCTCCACTTTGTCCAGTTTGTTGGAATAGAGTTGTTCATAGTATTTTTTTAACAATCCTTTTTATTTCTGTGGAGTCTGTTGTTTTTTCCCCTCTTTCATTTCTGATTTTGTTTATTTGGGTCCTCTCTCTTTGCTTCTTGGTGAGCCTGGCTGTCCTGCTCCCATCCACAGCCTCTCCCCAGACTCCTCAAATCTATACCTCCACCTCACCACAGCCTTGGGTAAGTGTCTGTAATTGAAAGGTCCTATGAACTGTGTTTAGCAAATAAATGCTAGGACAAAACTGAGGCAAAACAACCACATGCCTGTGAGTTTCCCTCTCCCCTGGCACCACGTGGCTCTGGCAGCTCTTCACACCACCCTTCTGGGTGAAGCCTCTCATGGCTGTAGACTTAGATCTAGACTACTCAGCCTTCAGCATCCCTGTGTACTTCCTTTCTATTGTCAGTTTTTACACCTGACCATAAGTGATGCAGCCTTGGTGCTGTGAAACTTCTTTCTGAGCCTCTCGGCCTGGTGGTCTCACACCTCTCTCTAGCCCAGATCCCTGATTTCACTGTTCTTCAGGCATCTTCTGCCCTTTCTAGCTGTGAATTGTTTCATCAGCTGTGTCTAACTCACTAATTCTGGGTGGATGTATTTGATTTAGTTGCTCCCTCTGTCTGCTCTGTGACAAGGCATGGAACATCTGCCCATTCAGATGCCATTTTTTTTTCTGTCCTCTTTCTTTTTAATTTTTTTTTCTTTTTGGTTCTCTGGTTGAGTTATTTTTTTCTACCCTATCTTCTAATTAACTGCTCTGATCCTCAGCTTCTTATATGCTGTGTATTCCTTCCAATGTGTTCTTTATTGGTGCTGTCATTTTTTTATTTCTGACTGTTCTTTTTTCATAGTTACTATAACTTTTCTCATACTGTTAAGAATCTTTACCATCATTATTCTGAAGTCTATGTCTGATAAATTTCTTATCTCCATTTCATTTATCTCTTCTTCTGGAGAATTCTCTTGCTCTTTCATTTGGGGGTTGTTGTTTTTTTGTCTCCTCATTTGGGTTGCTTGTTTGAGTTTGTGTCTATTTCTTAGGTAGATCTGCTATGACTCCCAATATTTAGTGCAGGACAATGTCAGGTGCTGTTTCCGAGTACCCTATTTGTGGCTATCAGTAATCCAAAGCTTCTGGCTCCCTCTGCTGGGATTGGATGCCTTTGGAAAAGACCAAGATGTGCCCCAAAGTCTGCTTGTCCTAGCCCCAGGTCCAGAAGCAGATTAAGCAAAGACTCAAAGCCTCCAGAAATACACCTTTGCCTGCAGTCTGATTGTGTCAGCCCTGATTGGCCTTAGGCTATGTGGGGCAAGAGATCATCCAACAGGTTGTGGCAACTGACTTTTCCTTGGTCCTAAAAGACCTGGATACCAAAAGTCCATAGGTAAAAGATGTCCTCTGCAGTGTGAGAGAATGAGTCAGCAGAGGAAACAGAGTTGGTTAGCCTCTGCGTTCCAAACCCTGAGTCCCCAAAGTTGGACTCTCCTTACAGAGCTTTAAACCACCCTGCCCTCCTTTTGTCAGAACCCAAGGTGAGTGACTTCACACTAAATTTTGTGTGTTGGCCTTTTAAGAAGGTTCCTGCATTTCCAACTGTCTCTGGCTGTGATACAGCATCCTTGCTGCTTTTCACAGCCAGTGTTGTGTGGGCACCTTTCTCAGTTCTGGTCCTCTGGGCTGGGGAGCCAAGCTTGGAATTTAGACACAAGTGTTCTCAGTTGGAACCCCCCACAGCTGAGATATACCTCCAGACCTTCAGCTGCTCTGCGTGGAAGCCCGGCCAGTCCTTTTGCATGTTCACATCCCTACCAATCTCTATGTGGTCTCCACTTTCTGTCCTTGGTTATAAGGATTCTCTCCATCTACTCTTCATTTTATTTTTCAAGGTGGTTTTTCTGTATTTTAGTTGTATTTCTAGTATGTCCCTGGGAGAGTTTCACTGTTGCTTCCACTTACTCTGCTGCCATTTTAAATTCTGTTTTGATTTTTAGATTCAATTGTTTATAGATATGTATTTATTTATATTTTATTGTTCATATTTCTTCTCCTCCACCTCCTTCTTCTTTTTCTCCTTTTCCTTCTTTTTATTCTTATTATTTTTTCAACAAGACCTTTCAACATTCCATGTAATACTGGTTTGGTGGTGATGAACTCCTTTTGTTTTTCATATCTGTGAAGCTCTTTATCTGACCTTCAATTCTAAATGATAGCTTTGTTGGATAGAGTAATCTTGGTTGTAAGTTCTTGGTAATCATCACTTTGAATATTTTTTGCCACTTCCTTCTTGGCCTACAAAGTTTCTGTTGATAAATCAGCTGACAATCATATGGGTGCTCCCTTGTAGCTAATTAACTGCTTTTCTCTTGCTACTTTTATTATTCTCTCTTTGTCTTTAATTATGATGGCATTTTAATTATGATGTTTCTTAGTGTGGACCTCTTTGGATTCATCTTGTTTGTGACTCTCTGCACTTCATGGATTTGTAAGTCTTTCTTTCACCAGTTAGGGGAAATTTTCTGTCATTATTTCTTCAAATATGTTTTCAATATCTTGCTCTCTCTCTTCTCCTTCCAACATCCCCATGATACAAATGTTGGTAAGCTTGGAGTTGTCCCAGATGCTCCTTACACTATCTTCATATTTTTGGATTATTTATTATTTTTGCTTTTCTGATTGGATGTTTTTTTGCTTTCTCATATATAAATGGTTGATTTGATTCTTAGCAACTTCTACTCCACTGTTGAATCCCTGTAAATTATTCTTTATTTCAGTTAATGTATCCTTCATTTGACTGGTCCTTTTTCATCTTTTTTATGTTCTCACTTAGATCCTGGAAGTTCTCATTAACTTCCTTGAGCATCCTTTTAACCATTGTTTTGAACTCTGTATCTAGTAACCTGCATGCTTCCATTCCATTTAATTCTTTTTCTGGAGATTTCTTCTGTTCTTTCATTTGTCACATGTTTCATTATCTTTGCATTTTGTCTACTTCCCTGTATTTGTTTCTATGTATTAGTTTAATCTTCTATGTCTCCTGGAAGTGGTAGAGTGGCCTTTTATATAAGTGTCCTATCTGACCCAGTGTCTCAACCTCCCCATTCACCTGACCTGGGCACTCTACGTGTGCCCCTGTGTGGATTGTGTGCACAGATTTTTGGATCTGAGCCTTGATTGCTGTTGGTGTCATTTGTAGAAATTGCCTTACAGGCTAATTGGCTGTGAGGAAGAGGTGTGACTACAGCAGAAAAGCTTCTGTGCAAGAGACTATGGAGCGGGACTTGCTTCAGTGCTCACTGAGTCTGTTCTTTGAGTGTATAGCTTTTGGATGTGTACTAGTATAAATATAATCTGGAATGGTCTGAAGCTGCCCATCAGGTACACTGGCTCTGGGGTCTCCCAGGAGGTGCAAAGTCAGCCACAGTCTGTGCCCTGCCTGGGGCCACCCTGGCACAAGTTACAGAGCAATCTGCAGATGCCTGCTAATTGTATTGGGTTTGTCAATGACCAGGAGAGGCCAAAATGTGAACCAAGACAGGCTGCTGCTAGTCCCAAGCCTGAGGTTACTTATAGAGTGGTATAGGCCATGTTGAGTCTGGCTCTACTCGTTTGAGATATTTTAAAAATCTGAGCCAGGACAGGCAATTTATATGGAAAAACCACTGCAAAGAGCTTAGGTAGGGCTACAAATTGGGCGGGGTGAGGTCTCAAGGAATCACCAGGGTCAGACGTACAGTGTGTGTCAGGTTAATAGAGACTCAGATATGGTGCCTGCCAGTCAGATATGTGGCAGTGAAGGTTTCAGCATAGGAACAATGACCTTTGAGAACTCTTTTTCTAGGAGAAAGCTGCTCCTTAGTTCTTGCGCTGTTGCCAGATAATTTAGTTACTCCCATTATGTCCCTGGATCCTTTTAAGTTGCTGCTCTAGTGCTGGAGCTCAAAGGGAGTCAGTCCAATTAGTCTGTACACTAAGCCTTTAAGAGGAACTGTCTGGATCTCCAGCAGCTTCTGTTTCACTCAGGCACAATCCCCAGTTTTGTATAACCTCCGTGTATGGGGACTTCTCTTTCTAGCAGTGAAATCCTGGGCTGAGAGATCGGTGTGGTGTTTGGACCCCTTGTTCCTCACAGGAGTCCTCTGAAGCCAAGGTATTCCTCCCTATTAAAAAAAATAAACCTTCATATGTGTGTATTGGACCAGCCTGTTCTAGGCCTCTTCCCCTCCCACCAGTCTCAATATGTTTTATCTTTTACTTTTCTAGTTGCAGGACTTCCATTCTGGCAGCTCTGAGTGATGTTATTCTGTATGTTATTTGGAAATTTTTATGTTTTTTCCTTTTTATCATAATTTTTTTCAAGTCTCTTCTTCCCTGTGTGTTGTTTCTAGATCTCTATGTTTGATATCACTAATTATTTTCCCCATCTCATTAGCTCTATTTTCTGAGCTTGCTAAATTAATCTTATCTTTTTTACTGAGTTCTTTATCTTTAGAATTTCTATTTGGTTCCCTTTAAAGTGTCAATATTTTTTATAAAGTATTGGTTTTGTACATTGATTTTTTTCTGAATCATTAATCAGCCTGAGTTTTCTTAATCTTGTTGAGTTCTTTCAAAAGACTACAATCTTCCATTCTCTGTCATTTAAATCACATATATCTATATCTTATGTTTAGTTATTTTTATTTTTTGAAAAAGTTTCATTTGCTTTCTGAGCTGCCTTTTTACATTGCTTATTCGTGGTTTTTGATGGATTACTTCTCTGTCTTGGCATCTATGTATGAATTGCACTTCCTTAGTTAGTAAATTTATAAGGAGTCTTTCTATTGTTTTCTAGTAGGTAACCATGAAGCACATGTTTTAAGTTCTTAGGCACTACTCTTCCTTTTTAGATTTCTGAAGTAAGGTTAAATATGTCCTGTGATCCGTGGAAGGTGGGCATCTCCTTTGTGATCAAGTTGTTTTGGACTCAATGGGCCAACCTCAGAAGGGAATAAGGTAGGCAATGGGTTTCCAAATCCATGAAATCCCAATGCTGTCCCCTGCAGTGCAGCCAAAATGGGTGGTATTGAGGTTACCAGGGGAAGCTAATAGATGCCTTTGTTTCTTTGCTCACCCAAGAAATGGTGACTGGCAGACCTCAGTGGCCTCCTTTCTGCACCTCCACCTGACCCTGGAATTAGTTGCAGAGTATGCCTTTTGCTCAGGAAAAATAACGTTTCTGTAAGACCAGGTCTCAGGTTTGCCGATGATGTGCTCTGAAATGCAAGACTCTCTGCTACTGCTTCTTGTGCCCACTAATAGCTCTCATAGGGTAAGAGAAGGCAATCTCTGGAAGGGTGAGGGGAGATGGCAAGCTTCTGTGGCTTTGTTTTTCTGTCTGGAATTTCCAAACAACTTTTGACACATTGCTGTGCTTTGTCTCTGCCCTGGTCACTGGGTTAATTCACAGAACATACTGACTATTCCTACAGAAAATCTCACTGTATCTCTCTGCTCTTCCAGGCTGAAGAGAGTGCTGGCTGCAGCTTCAATTTTTCTCTCTCCTGGCTGATATCCATAGTGATTTCCAAGCTGGAAACTCTGGGCTGTGTCCTCAAAAACCCTTTCAGCTCTCCTTCCTTCCCACCACCCTGATTCACTCTCATTTGCCCACCTTCAGATATTTAAATGAATGTATAGTCATATTTGTGAGTTGACAGGAAATCCTTTGTTAAACTTTGTTGCAACTTTGAAAGGAAAGACCAATGGGATCTTTCATGCTGCCATTCTACTGATATCAATTAAGACATCTTTAACAGGGCTCTTGCACTATTCTCCATGCCTTAAATTCCCTTTCCTTATGTTTTAAAATGTTTTGCTCTTTCTCATCATTTAGGTATCATTTTAACAGTTATATCAGTAAAGAGGTCAATGATAACCTTTTAATTTTAAACAGCCTCTATGTTTATCTATTACAAAAACATGTTTATTCACCTTGTTTTAGTCAGGATATTTTCCATTAGCTCATATCTTCCTTGTATAGTCATGTACTGGTTTGTCTTTTCTCTTTAGAACATAAACTCCATGGAAGTAGGTGTATATCTGTCTGTTATCTACTATCTGTTTAGGAAAATGTTTCTCAGCTTTTAAAATATTGCACTTGATGTAAATTCTTTTGCGATTTTTTCTTAAATTATTTTTACCCTGTGAAATTTTAGTACTTTTGGAGGTTTACAATTTATATAATATCAAATTTTTAATGCCTTCCTCCTCCTTAGAACAAGTTTTGCCACTTTAGGTACATTATTGCTCTCATTGAGCATGTGTGATTCAGAAGAAAAGAAATATGTCTTAGATGTGCCTGATGTATGACATATACATATACATATATATTCCTTTTAAAAAATATTTACTTTAAAAAATATTTGTTTGCTATTAGTTTGATTTATTGTAATGACATTTGTTCACAAAACTATACAAGTTTCAACTGTACAACTCAATAAAACATCATTTGGATACTGCATTGTGTGGCCATCACCCAAGCAAAGTCTCTTTTTATTCTTATTTTTTTTTGCCCCTTTGCTCTCCTCTACCTAGCCCCCACCTTCTTTCCCTCTAGCTATTACAACACTGTTGTTTGTGTCTATGTGTCATATACATGTTTTTTGCCTAATCACTTCACATTCTTTCATCCAAGCCCTCCACCTTCCTCCCCTCTGACAGCTGTCCATTTGTTTCATATATGTATGCATGCCTGTTTCCTTTTAGTTCATTAGTTTATTTTTTCATTATATTCCACACATAAGTGAGAACATATAGTATTTGTTTATTTTTAGACAAGAAAATCCTCATTTAAAAAGCAAATATTCAGAGTTTTATTCATTTATGAATTATTGAGAATTACAAGGAGTACTAAAAGGTGGTGGCAAGAATATAAAAAGTCATTCAGAAATTTTATGTGTGAGAGAGTGCTAAATAAATAACTGAGTACAACATAGGATAAAATGAAGTAAGAGCAAAATAAAGGCTGAAGAACAAAGAGAAAGAAGTGATTGACTAAAAAGGATAAGAGAATGCCTAATGGAAGGAAGGGCAGATGAGTAGAATTGTATTGGAGAATCAAATAGACTTTTTTTCTAGATAAGAGAAAGAGTCTTGTGGTTCATATAGTCTGGCTTGAAAAACTAAACTGCACTAATAAATGATCCTGGGAAACAGAATGGAATATCTTATAATGGCAAGGATCTTCTTTTAAATGTTGTTCTATTGGATTTAGTGAGTCTCTTAAAGTTAAACCACACAGAGCTTCAAAAAGAAAATTATCACTCTTGTTTTTGTAGCTTCTTTTAGAATAAGAAAATCGGTTACTATTTCACATTTCATATTTAGGCTTCCACATTGCCATGACATTAATTTATCTAAAGTATGCATCCAACCTTGGCAGTTCTCTGTTTAAAATAATTTAATGATTTCATAGCACATCCCAAATAAAGTATTAGCTTCTGAGTTGAGAAGAGATTTTTATTTTCCATAATCAGGCCCTTTCTTACATGCTAAGTTTCTATCATCACTTCCTTCCTCAAACTCTACTCACCAGGAAGTACTAGTTTCTGATAGTTTGCATTGGAGCTTGCTAATCCCCATCTAATTTTTCAGGTATTAGAGCTCTGGTTAGTTGCATTTTACATGGAAAAGTAATATTCCCTAGAACAAACTCTCCAAAAATTCATCTGGAATCAAAAAGGACCCCAAATAGCCACATCAATCCTGAGAAAGAAGAACAAAGTTGGAGGGATCACAATACCAGATATCAAGCTATATTACCAAGCCATGGTTCTCAAAACTGCCTGGTACTGGCACAAGAACAGACATATAGACCAATGGAACAGAACAGAGAACCCAGAAATCGACCCAAGCAATTATGCTCAATTAATATTTGACAAAGGAGGCAAGAGGATACAATGGAGTCAACACAGTCTCTTCAATAAATGGTGCTGGGAAATTTGGTCAGAAACATGCAAAAAAATGAAACTAGATCACCAACTTACACCACACAAAAAACAAATTCAAGATGGCTAAAGAACTTAAATGTAAGATTAGAAACCATCAAAATCCTATAAGACTCCAGAGGCAGCAAAGTAGCAGACATATTTTGCAGCAATATTTTTATAGACATACTCCTAGGCAATGGAGACTAAGGAGAAAACAAACAAATGGGACTACATAAAAATAAAAAACTTCTGCACAGCAAAAGAAACCATTAACAAAAGAACAAGAAAGCCCACTTCATGGGAGAACATATTTGCCAATGATATTTCCGATAAGGGTTTACTCTCCAAAATTTACAGAGAACTCATACAACTTAACAAAAGGAAGATAAACAATCCAATCAAAAAATGGGCAAAGGATCTAAATAGACACTTTTCAAAAGAGGATATACAGAAGGTCCAGACACATATGAAAACATGCTCAAAGTCACTAATCATCCAAGAGATGCAAATCAAAACAATAATGAGATACCATCTCACACCTGTCAGAATGGCTATCATCAACAAATCAACAAATGGCAAGTGCTGGCAAGGAGCCCTCTTGCATTGCTGGTGGGAATGCAGACTGGTGCAGCCACTGTGGAGAACAGTATGGAGTTTCCTCAAAAAGTTAAAACTGGAACTCCCATTTGACCCAGTAATCCCACTTCTAAGACTATATCCCAAGAATCCAGAAACACTAATCAGAAAGGATATATGCACCCCTATGTTCATAGCAACACAATTTACAATAGCTAAGATTTGGAAACAGCCTAAGTGCTCATCAGCAGATGAGTGGATTAAAAAAACTGTGGTACAGCTACACAAGGTAATACTATGCCACTATAAAAAAGAAGGAACTCTTACCATTTGCAACAGCATGGATAGAACTGGAGAGCATTATGCTAAGCGGAATAAGCCAGTCGGAGAAAGATAAATGTCACATGACCTCACACTTATGTGGGATATAATGATCAACATAATTTGATGGACAAGAATAGATCCAGAGACAAATGGCAGGGGTGGGGGTTGGGGTTAGAGATCAACCAAAGGCTTATACGCATGCATATTAGCATAACCAGTGGACTCAGACACTGGGGCAGTGGGGACTTGCCCGGGGTTGGAATGGCTGGGGCGCAGGGGTGGGTCAGTGGAAAAAAATAAATAAAAAGCTTATTTCATTAAAAAAGTAAAGTAACATTCCCTCTAGTAAAATATTCAATACAGTACTTAATCAAAATAGTAACTTTGTTAGGGCCATTTATAAGTATATCAGAGATTTAAAGTCCAGGTTAATGACTACTCTCTGATTCAGAATGGCATAGTCTTGTTTTTTGTTGTTGTTGGGTGTTTGGTTTGTTTTTGTTTTTGTTTTTGTTTTACCGCAACCCTGACTTATTAAATCCTACCTGCTTCTTTCCTCCTGCCCAGGTGCTAGAGGCATTGGCCTTAATCTTCAGGCCCCAAATGTCATGCTTTCAGATAGGTATTAGTGAGTTTCTGATAACCAGTAATGCCTGATTGTTAGCCTCTCAGAAGAATTAAGTAGTTTCCTTTTTCTTGATATCTCTTGAGATTCTGTAAAAAAAAAAAAAAAAAATTCCACTACATAAAGGGAAATATTTTTTACATTGAAATCCTATAGTGTGATACCCAGAGCACTGTTTCCACCTTCCCACTGGAATGCCCTCATGTTTCTCTTGCTCTATGATATTTCCTTATAAATCCAGCCCACTGGCCTTTAGTATTTCCAGGATTTCTCTCAATATCTTGTTTATTCTAAGGTTTCTTGCTTTTATTTTATTAATTTTTTTTAATTCTTTATTTTTTAAAGTATTACATACATCCCCTTTTTCCCCCATTGACGTCTCCCAGCTGGTCCTGGCCTAATAGCCCAGGCCTTCACACCCTATTGTTTATTCTTACCAGTATATGCACACAAGTTCTTTGATTGATCTCTTACCCTCCTCTCCGCCCCTCCAGCCCATCCTCTACTGCCTTCCTTCTGAGGTTTCATGGTCTGTTCGATGCCTCTATGTATCTGGATCCATTATTGTTCATCAGTTAATGCTGTTCATTATATTCCACAAATGAGTGAGATCATGTGATATTTATCTTTCTCTGGTTTAGAATGCCATAGATTACTGGATGTTAACTTTTTATCCTGCTATGTTGCCAAATTCATTTATTAAATCTAGTAGTTTTTCATGGAGTCTTTAAGGTATTATATGTACAATATCATGTCATCTAATAATAATGACAGTTTTACTTCTTTTCCTATTTGGATGCCTTTTATTTCTTCTTCTTTTCTGATAGCTATGGCTAGCACTTCCAATACTATGTCAAACAGGAGTGGTGAAAGTGGGCATCTCTGTTCCTATTCTTAGGGAAAATGGTTTTAGTATTTGCCCATTGAGAATGATGTTGGCTATAGGTTTGTTATAAGGCTTTTACTATGTTGAGGTATTATCCCTCTATTCCCACATTATTGAGAGTTTTTATCAAGAGAGGGTATTGAATTTTGTCAAATGTGTTTTTCTGCATGAATTGATATGACCATGTGGTTTTGTCTTTCAATTTGTTCATGTGATGTATCATGTTTATTGATTTGCAGATATTGAACCAGGCTTGTATCCCCGGAATAAATACCAAATCATCATGGTGTATGATCTTTTTAATGTATTGCTGGATGGGATTTGTTCATATTTTTTGAGAATTTTAGCATCTATATTCATCAGGGATATTGGCCTGTAATTCTCTTTCTTTGTATCCTCTTTATCTGGTTTTGGGATTAGAGTAATGCTGGCTTTATAGAAAGAGCTTGTAAGTGTGCTTTCCTCTTGAATTTTTGGAATAGTCTGAGGAGGATCAGTATCAGTTCTTCTTTGAATGTTTTGTAAAACTGCCCTGTGACGCCATCTGGACCAGGGCTTTTGTTTGCTGGAAATTTTTTGATTACTGCTCCAATTGCATTGATAGTTATCAGCCTATTCAGGTTTTCTGATTCTTCCTGATTGAGTTTTGGAAGATTGTATTTTTCTAGGAATATGTCCATTTTGTCTAGGGTGTCCAGTTGGTGGGAATAGAGTTGTTTGCAGTATTTTTTAACAATGCTTTGTATTTCCATGGGGTTGGTTGTCACTTCACCTCTTTCATTTCTGATTTTATTAATTTGGGTCCTTTCTATTTATTTCTTGGTGATACTGTCTATAGGATCATCAATCTTTTTGTCCTTTAAAGAACCAGATCTTGGTTATATTAATATTTTGTTGTTGTTTCTTTGTTTGTTTGGTTGGTTGTTGGTGTTTTTCTTTGTTTTTGTTTTGTTTTTTATCTCTGTGTCATTTATTTCTGCCCTGATCTTTATTATTTCTTTCTTCTGCTTACCCTGGGCTTTTATTATTGCTCTCTTTCTAGTTCTTTAGGTTGTTGGGTTAGATAATTTTTTACCAGGTTTCCTTGTTTTTTGAGGTAGGCCCATAAAGCTATGAACTTCCTCTCGGGACTGCTTTCACTGTGTTCCATAGATTTTGGATTGTTGTGTTATCATTTTCATTTGTTTCAAGAATGATTTTCATTTCTTTTTTATTCTCTTTGTAACCCCTTCATTGTTTAATAGCATGCTATTTAACCTCCATGTGTTTGATTGTTTTGGACTATTTTATTGTAGTTAATTTCTAATTTTATGTCATTGTGATCTGAGAAGAGCTTGATATGATTTCAATCTTCTTGAATTTATACAGACTTAGCCTAATATGTGCTCTAGCTTTGAAAATGTCCCATGTGAACTTGATAAGAATGTATATTCTGTAGCTTTGGGGTAAAATGTTCTGAAGATGTCAGTTAGTTCCATCTGATCCCACTGAGTTAAGATTGCTATTTCTTTCCCGATTTTTTTTTTTTTTTTGTACAGAGGATTTATCCAGTTTTGTCAATGGGTTATTAAAGGCTTCTGCTATGATTGTATTGCTGTCAATCTCTCCCCTGATGACTTCCAGAAGTTTATTTTGTGTGTGTGTTTTTGTTTTTGTTTTATGTATTTGGGTGCTCCTGCATTGGGTGCATATATGTTCACCAGAGTTATAGCCTCTTGTTCTATCAATCCCTTTAGAATTATGAAATGGCCTTCCTTGTCTCTTGTTATGGCCTTCACTTTGAGGTCTATTTTGTCAGATAACAGTATTGCTATCCCAGCTTATTTTTCATTTTCATTTGCCTGAAAAATATTTTTTATACCTTCATCTTCAGTTTGTGTGGGTCTTTTGCTCTGAGGTGGGTCTCTTGTAGACAGTGTATATATGGGACATGTTTTCTTATCCATTCATCTAACCTATGTCTTTTGATTGGAGCATTTAATTCATTTACATTTTAGGTTATTATTGATAGGTACTTGTTTGTTGCCATTTCTTTCTTTATGCCTATGTTCCTCCTTCCCTTTCTAGTTCTTCTTTTTACAGCAGTTCCTTTAGCATTTGTTGCCTTGTTGGCTTGGTGGTAATATACTCCCTTACCTGTTTTTGTCTGTGAAGTTCCTGATTTCCCCTTAAATTTTGAATTATAACCTTGCTGGATAGAGTATTCTTGGATGCAATATCTTGCTATGCATCCTGTTGTATGCTTCATTCCATTCCCTTCTGGCCTGAAGTGTTTCTATTGAGAAATCAGTTGATAGTCTAATGGGAGATCCCTTGTAGGTAACTTTCTGTCTCTCTCTGGCAGCCTTTAAGATTCTTACTTTGTCTTTGACATTTGCCAACTTAATTATGATGTGTCTTGGTGTTAGTCTTTTGTTGTTCATCATGTTTGGGACTCTGTGTTCTACTTGGACTTAAGTAACTATTTCTTTTCCAAAGTCAATGAATTTTTCTGTTATTATTTCTTCAAATAAGTTTTCTATTCCTTGCTCAGCTTCCTCTCCTTCTGGCACCCCTATTATGTGGACGTTGTTTCATGTTGCACTGTCCCAAAGCTCCCTTAGATTTTCTTCCTGCTTTTTAACATTTTTGCTTTTCTTCCAATTGCTGCTCTGCTCGGGTGTTTTGTTTTATGTTTTTGTTTTCTTTTCTACTTTATCTTCTAACTAGCTAATTTGGTCCTCAGTTTCTTCTAGTCTACTGTTGTAACCTTCCATTGTATTAGTTATTGCAGATATGTCATTCTTCATTTCCTCTTGATTCTTATACATATTGTTGAATTTTCAATCCAGCCGTTTTAACATCCTTATAATCATTACTCTGAATTATTTCTCTGATAAGTTGCTTGCCTCCATTTCATTTAGTTCCTTTTCTGGTGAGTCCTCCTTTTCTTTCATATGGGGGTTGTTTTTTGCATCCCCATTTTTGCTATTTCTTTGTGATTATTTCTATGTATCAAATCTAACTGCTATGCTTCCCAGGTTTTTTAAAATTTGTCTTATGTAGTAAATGTTTTCTGGGTCCCAGTGGTGAAATCTCTCAGGTCTTCTAAGCTGGGTGTCCTAGAGATGACCCCTACCTGAGATATTTGGATTCTCTTGATGTAGTTGGATTTTGAATATCATTGTCTTAATGGTGGATGGAGTATTCTCTCAGGATGTCTGGTTATGTGGCTAACTCTCTTCCACATCATGCCAACTGTTGTGGAAATGTTGACCATACAGAACAAAATACAGCATGACAAGATGTGACACAAAAGGGACAGAACATGAATGTACACAAGACACCTATGATCTCAATACAAGTGAGCACCAGAGAAAAGATAATTAGGAGAGAGAAAAGAGAGCAAAAATGCTAGCTAAGAAAGAAAAAAAAGAAAAGAAAAAAAAGGAATAAAAAAAAAGAAAAAACATGCAGAAAAATACACAACAAAAACAAATAAACCAAGAAGCACAAATGGAAAGCACCCTAAAAAGGAGGGGGCAGAATCTGTAGAGGCAAACCAGCCACCCTGTGGCTTTTCTTTTTCACTGTTGGTTGTTATGCCTGTCTCCAAGGATGCATATGGCTTTAGTGCAATGCAGCTTCCTCCTCACCCTCTCGACCTGGTGGCTGGGTGTCCCTCTCTAGCCCAAATCCTCATTTCTACCATTCTTCAGGCATTCTCTGCCCTTCCTTGTTGTAAATTGTCTCCTCAGACGTGTCTAATTTGTTAATTCTGGGTTCATGTTCTCTGATTTAGTTGCTTTCCAGTCTGACCCTGGGATAAGGTGCACAACATGTCTGCCTATTCGGCCTCCATTTTCTTCTTCCCTTTACTATCATTTCTTAAGATAGAATGAGTATTGGCCTCACAGGTAAAGAAATGTAAACTTCCCAAATATTTGGAAATAGTGGGAACTGAATTGTTGTGAGCAGTTGTAATACCTTCCAGAATTCCTAATTGAAGTTTATTAGGTAATATTTTAAATGAATAGAAAATGAATGAACCATAAAACCAGTTTGAGGAATTTAAGTTTAACCTAATAATAGAAAATGAATGAACCATAAAACCAGTTTGAGGAATTTAAGTTTATTAGGTAATATTTTAAATGAATAGAAAATGAATGAACCATAAAACCAGTTTGAGGAATTTAAGTTTAACCTTATAAAATCTACATTGTAGATTTTAAAGAAAATGACTTATACTAGTGAATCCCTTTTATCATTTTATCAAAGAGCTTATAGTCACATGTTCTCATTTTAAATGTCCTTACTGTTACCCATGGTAGTGAAATAATAACAGAAGCAAAAATATTACAAACAGTTAATTCACACTATTAATACGTGTTTTGTGTGTTTTTTATAAAATATTTTCAATGTATCTGTTACTTATCTGTAATTAGCAAATATCCTTGTATGGACTGGTTTGATAGACTCAATAATTGAAAACACTTGAATTTATAATAAATAAATCTTTGTTTTGCTTTTCTTTTCAATTATTATATACAGTGCATTTCAATATTTGAGGCCAAGAAAACCTTTTTTGTATGTAATGACTCTCAGTCTTTTGTTCATATGATAAACATTTACTTAGTTCTTCCTTTGTGCAATGCATTTCTCTAGGTAAAAACTGGGGATTTCGTGTAGGCAAAAATTTTTAATGCTTCAACAAATATATATTCTTAAGTTTATCCAGATTTAGTGTTTTGTTCAGAAATAATTATATTTTCTTTTAAAATAAGTTTTCTTATTTTGACATACTTTAATGGTTATTTTGTTGCTGCTAAAGTAAAAAAAAACACTTCAATTTTGAAGTTCAGGAAAAATTTGTCAATATCTGTACATTCTTCTTAAATAAACACACTTTCTAAGCATGATTCAGAGTCTAAAACATGTCATTTATTCCTTGTTAGTGGCCTATACTTAAAAAGAAAATAAAAACAAACTAAAATAAAAGAGTAATTTTAGTAACTTTAAATAAGTACCACTGAATGACTTTACTCAATCATTTGACTTTATGATTTTAAAAAGGCATTTTAAAACATTTGTTCTGTCAAATACAATATAATCAAACAAAAAAAATTACCTCATACTTTGTTGATATACTATTATAAAATTTAAAAAAAATAATAATATTTTAGATAGGAATATTTTGTTACATACCTTTGTTATAGGCACCCCTCTCTGTCACCAGAGAGGTGTTGCCAGACAGTGCCCTGAGTCAGTGGGAGAGGGATGTTCCCAACCTCAATCTTTGTCTTGTCATGGAAATGAATTTATATGAGAGACCTTAACTATACTGTGAAAACCCAATTTATTAAAGCAATTAAAGTATGCACCGTTATTGAAAAAGCAAAGCAAGTAAAGCTATATATCCAGCTTATGAAGCACAAACGGGTTTTCAGCTAACATGAAGAGCAGGTTGGCCGGGGTGGGGGGGGGGGGGGGAGAGGGAGGTGGGGGGAGGCGGCGGTCCTAAGGCACTATATATACCTTCCTGTATATAGGTTTTAAAATTCCTCTGCTGACAAATTCCATGTCCCTTTTTTATACTTTGTTGTGGCCTTCCCAGAATTCATGAGAAGCACCTGGCAACTTTATCTTGCCAAGCCTTGAGTCTGCTGGCTTCTGTGCTTAGGGAGTAAAACTGGCCTTTTTTCCTTTCCCCTTTACTCTTCCCTTTCTGCATTCTCTCATTAGGGAGGTTTTTAAATCATTTTCTATCATGTCCTTGCTTGGAGAAGATATGGTTTGTTAGTAACAAGCTGGCTGCAAATTGCCCACACTGTTTGGCCTGGTTTTAACTTTTCCATCTCAGTTTCGATATTCCTCCTGCCCTGGAATCCTCTAACATTTTAGACTTCAAATCCAACCGAATTCATCTGTGGTACATATCAAGGATATTGTCATGGTAAGCAGTGAGAGAGATATAGGGGCTGTGTCCAGAAACTATAATATCCAGAAAGCAAATGAAAGAATAATCTTGCCCTGGTCTGGTGTGTCAGTTGCTGTGGGGCATCCTCACATTCACCAAAGGTTTGGAGTTCCATCTAGAGTCAGGGTACATACTTAGGTTGTGGGTTTGATGCCTGCTTAGGGCACGTGTGGGAGGCAGCCAATCAATGTTTCTCTCATACAATGTTTTGCTCTCTCTGTGTGTCTCTCTCTGAAATCAATAAAAATATATCCTCAGATTAGGATTAAAAATAATATTAAAGTTTATGTCAGTTTCTAAAGAAACTTACCATAACTTGATCAATTTTGGTCACAGTAGCAGGAACATATAAGCATAATAAATAATTTTGTAGCCAAGTGAGTAACTTTTTGCCTTGATTTTAAAAAGTCTACCTAGTTTGAATAGTCACCTTGGGCAACTAGGAGGAATAATATGATCAAGGATGCAGCGTAAAGATGCTTAGTATAAGGATAGGGACTACTTAATAGGGCCAGTTTCCAAATGAAATTACATTTGAATTTTTTAGTATCCTTTAAAAACTGCTGAACAATTCTGGCCATAATGGATAGTATAGAAAAGAAGTTATGCAGAAACCTCTAGATAAATGGCTTATGAAGAAAGGCTCCACATTGTTAATGTAAGAAACATTCAAATCTGTAAAGAATTTTGTGAGTCTATTTGAGCCAAACTGTTGACAATTTCCAGGAACCAGAATCTCAATGTATTGAGACAATGCTCCAGAGAAGGACAGTTTTTTACCTTGTTTTATAAATTACAAACAAAGGCAGAAACTTATGTGGGTTACATGAAATCCACTGGTGATAGATTAGGGAGGTTGGAGTAAGCAAAACTGGATGAGGTAGGGGGAGGGAACTTCTGGGATGTAATAAAAAGTAAAATGATAGACACATATTTCTTTTACACAGGTGGGCACTGAATAGTTAAGTCAGCAATTAACATAATAATAATAATGAGAGAATTTGTGGTCTCCTCAGCCCTGGTGCATTGGTTGTGCCTTGAGGGGTCTGGAAAAAGGGAAGTTGCAAGTTATACTGACATTCCAAAGGTATGTTATCACAGATGCAAAAAGACAATAGGCTCAATTAAGATCAAAGTTGATCTTTTCAGGGAAGATATCAGCCTAGGACATGGCTACCCACAATAGAGTGCTTTTTAATTAAAAAGTTTTAATTTCAGATCATCCTTTGTGGCCATTTTAGACCTCAGAGTTTGCATGCCAATCATGTAGGACTTCATTATAGAAGCCACAACATCATAGAATAGGTATTTAGAATATTGGACCTAGAACCAGAAATACATGCTTACTGAGATTTAATCAAAGGGTCATGCACAATTAGAGCATTAGATATACATTTCAAATCTTAAATGCACTAGCTTAGAGATTATTGAAGCCCAATATGAGAGGTACATATGAAGCAGAAACAAAGATATGACTGTTAGGTCTGATAAAATATTGAATCAATATCCCCTCCCTGGAAAACTGACCTTTAGGTCATTTCACAACTGATATTCCCTTTCTCTTAGACCACATTCTATTTGCTAAGACCAGTAAATTTCCTCTCCAGACTTGCCCAGGATCCGGACTTGCCCAGAGAATCACCCCCCCCACCCCGCAATGAAAAAAGCCACCTAGAGTCCTTTAAAATTCTGGTCCCTGGGTGCTGGTCCCTGGGTGCTGGTACCATTTGGGGGCTTAGCCCATTTGATTTATAATTCTTTACCACTTTCAGCCTTGTGTGTTCTTCCTTCAGCATCCCTAACATTTGCTGCCCAAAACCCAGGATGGTTCCACAGGGAAGCGGAGCCATTGCTCCAGCTTTGATCACCCCCAGTTTGTTATTTGGAGAGCCATAGGCAGCAATAGCTCGTCCTGGGCTTTCTACTCAGGTGACAGGATCACTGGCCTCAATTAGATCTCCCTCCCTTTGGAGACCTCCCAAATCAGCCAAGGAGGATGCTGGGTCTGGAATCTCTCCTCCACTGCTGAACCTCCATCCCACACCAGCCAATCTTCTCTAGTGACATTCCCTCGTCTCTAGTCTTCTGTCCAGTTACTCTTGCTAACTTCTCGAAAATCCTCTCTTCTTGAAAGTCCTAACATTAGGCCATAGGACTCCCATTCAGCCTTGGGTTCTTCTGCACTGTGGACACCCAGTCTGGCGAGTTGCCCCTTGCTTCTTGTGGTGTTTTATTTAGTGGTGGGGTCACCTGACTTTGAAATTGTGATCTGTCACTTACCCTCTATCATAGGCATGCTTATTCTTCTTATCATGGGGACTCCTTCTGTATCCCCTTAAATCAACCCCTGTTGGCTGTCTCCTTAAAAATCTCGACCACTTTAGGCTCATGGTGGAGATCATGCCCAAACACGTCATTTTCTTTTTTTTCTTTAATAAATCTTTATTCAGATTATTACAATTGTTTCTCCTTTTTCCCCTCATAGCCCCCCTCCACTCAGTTCCCACCCCACCTTCTGCCCTTACTTCTCCCCCCACTGTCCTCATCCATAGGTGTACGATTTTTGTCCAGTCTCTTCCTGCACACCCCCATATCCCTTTGCCCCTGAGAATTATCAGTCCACTCCCTTTCTATGCCCCTGATTCTATTATATCCACCAGATTAGTCTGTTCCTCAGGTTTTTAATTCACTTGATTTTTAGATTCACTTGTTGATAGATATGTATTTGTTGTTCATAATTTTTATCTTTACTTTTATCTTCTTCCTCTTCTTAAAGAATACCTTTCAGCATTTCACATAATACCGGTTTGGTGGTGATGAACTCCTTTAGCTTTTTCTTATCTGTGAAGCTCTTTATCTGCCATTCAATTCTGAATGATAGCTTTGCTGGGTAGAGTAATCTTGGTTGTAGGTTCTTGCTATTCATCACTTTGAAAATTTCTTGCCACTCCCATCTGGCCTGCATAGTTTCTGTTGAGAAATCAGCTGACAATCGTATGGGTGCTCCTTTGTAGGTAATTAACTGTTTTTGTCTTGCTGCTTTTAATATTCTCTCTTTGTCTTTTGCTCTTGGCATTTTAATTATGATGTGTCTTGGTGTGGTCCTCTTTGGATTCCTTTTGTTTGGGGTTCTGTGTGCTTTCTGGACTTGTAAGTCTATTTCTTTCGCCAGGTGGGGGAAGTTTTCAGTCATTATTTCTTTGAATAGGTTTTCAGTATCTTGTTCTCTCTCTTCTTCTGGCATCCCCATAATTCTGATGTTGGTACGCTTGAAGTTATCCCAGAGGCTCCTTACACTATCTTCAACTTTTTGGATTATTTTTTCTTTTTGCTTTTTCAGTTGAGTGTTTTTTGTTTCTTTGTATTTCAATTCTTTGACTTGATTCTTGCATTCCTCTAGTCTGTTGTTGGGGCTCTGTATAATATTTTTTATTTCAGTCAGTATACGTTTAATTTCTAGTTGGTCCTTTTTCATGTCTTTGAGGGTCTCGTTATATTTATTGGCCTTTTCTAAGATATTTGAAAAGCCTTATAATCGTGGTTTTGAATTCTATATCCAGTTGTTTGTTTTCCTCCATTTCTTTCGTTTGTGATCTGTTTCTTTGTCACCACATTTTCACTGCTTCCCTGAGTTGGTAGGGTAGCTTTGTGTGCTAGGTTTCCTATATGGCCCAGTGGGTCGGCCTCCCCAGTGGACACTCTTGGTGCACCCCTTTGTGGACTGTGTGTACAGCCTTGTTGTAGTTAAGTCTTGATTGTTGTTGGTATCACTGGGAGGAATTGACCTCCAGGCCAGTTGGCTGTGAGGATCAGCTGTGTCTACACTGGGAGAAGTTGGTGCTGGAGACAGCCTTATAGAGTTAGACTTGCCAAATTGCAAAAGCCTCTGTGCTCAGCTTGGATGGGGTGGAGTCTCAGGGCAGAGCAGACGGTCTTGGCTTCCTGTGAGCCCTGCCCTTATCCGCGCGTGCCTCCAGACCTCTGCCTTCCCCGGCTCCCGAGCCTCCGCCCAAGAGTCCAGATTCCCCCCGCAAGAGCGTGGGTCCCCAGGGGCTCGCCTGGAACTAGGGTTCAGTGCAGTCAGGAGCTTCCAACTCCCTTCTGCTAGGGAAAGCCTATGGCAACCTCCCCAGTCTTTGTGCACACTCATGCACGCACGCGCGCCTTCAGACCTCTGCCTGCCGGGGCTCCCCCAGGTCTCCCCCAGGTCTCCGAGTTTCCTAGTGCCTTTCTCTCTACCTGACAGTCCAGACTTCCCCTGGGTCCACAGGGTTTTGTCCAGAACTGGGGTTCAGTGCAGTCGGAACTGGGGTTCAGTGCAGTCGGGGGCTTCCTTCCCCCTCCCACCAGAGAAAGTCAGCCAGGCTCTCAGCTGCCCTTCCTCTCTGCGTGCACAAAGACCCTTTGCCGTACCTCAACCCTTTGCCTTTCCTCCAATTCTCTGTGAGCTATTCTCTTTCCTTCTAGTTGTAGAATTTCCTCTCAGTTAGCTTTCCTATGGTTCTGGATAGTGTCTGTTCTGTCTTTTAGTTGTAGTTTTGAAATTGTTGTGCGAGGCAGCAGTTTAGGTGCTTACCTATGCTGCCATCTTGGTTTCTCCTCTTCATTTTCTTTTGTAACAATGTTTTACCACAATATGAACTAGATAATAAGTTTCAATGGACTGAAAATGAAACTTTCAATGTTAATACATTGTGTAATTAAGATAATTTCTGTCACTGCAATGGAAAATAATCAGTGATTCCCTCCAGACCTTTTTCATCCTTCAGTCTCAACCCTCTCTCTGTCACTCCTGCTCTGCCTATCAGATCCTTCCCTTTCACAAAAACATCATACCCCTAACATATTTTATTCTGAATCTACTTTGACCTAGTAAAACACTGACCTCCACTCCCTTATGCACCCCTCCCTCACCTGCAGTAGATTCCCAAAATCCAGACCCTCCTAACCAGCAATCACCTTTCCCCCTTGTCCCTGAGAGCACAAATCTTGAGAAAACGAGTTCATTTTCCCCATCTACATTTGCTCTTGGGCCACCAAGACCCTGCCTTCCTCAATAGCTACTTCTATTCCTATGCCCAATCTACCCCTGAGGGAGGTAGCAGAAACCAAGTGTTTCTGAGTCCACATCCCATTCTCCATGCCCCACCTTTCCCAGATTGAAAAAAAGACTAAGTTCTTTTTCCACCAACCCAACCACCTTTGCCAAGGAATTTGAGTACTTGACCCAGTCCTATGACATGATCTGGCATGACATCTATGTCATCCTGTCCTTCTCTTTAACCCCAAAGGAGAAGGAACACATCTGGCTAGCATCTAAGGACCATGTCAATGCCCTCCATAGACAGGATGCAGCCAACCCAGTTGGTACTGACACAGTCCCCCTAACTGACCCAAGATGGGACTATCATGTTTATTCTCCAGGGTACCAGGCTCTATTGTTGACAGACTCAAAAAGGAGGCCCATAAGGTGGTCAACTATGACAAAATCACTCAAGGCCCTGAAGAAAACACAGCTCTCTTCCTCTCCTGCCTCACGAAGGCCTTATAGAAATTTACCACCTTAGACTCCCACCTCCCTAGAGGGAACTCTTCTTCTGAACACCCATTTTAGATCCCAAGCAGCCCTTGATATACACTGTAAACTTCAAAATATAGACACAGGTCCATAAACCCTTCAAAAAGACCTTGTTAACCTGGCCTGCAAGGTCTTTAAAATAGAGATGAGGAGAACCAAATACAAAAACAAAAGCAAGATCAGACTAAGGCTGAGGCCCATCAGCCCCTAGCCACCACTCTCACAAACCCCAAACGAAGTGCCGGTACTCCAATCAAGGGTAAGTCAGGGGCTAAACCACCTCTGTACCTATGCTTCAAATGCAACAAGGAAGGATACTGGGCCAATTCCTGTCCAAACCCGAGACCCCACCTGGCCCCTTTGCAAGGTGCAGAAGGGAAGGTCATTGGAAATTAGACTGTAATCTTGCCCCTCCAGGTCAGACCTCAGCCAGTCCAGCAAGGCTCCCTCTGGATCCAGTTTGGAGCCACCAAATACTGAAGCTACCCAGGCACTGACAAAACCCCACAGACTTACATCACCAGGACAGAGCCTTGGGTAGCAATTGTGGTAGGGTGTAAGCCAATCTCCTTTTTAATCTCCTGGGGCCATTTATTCTGCCATCTCTGAATTCACTGGGTCCCTTGTCCCCCCTCAGTCTCTATTATGGGGGATGACAGATTAGCCTCGCGCCTTTTTGCCACCTCACCTCTATACTGCATCTTACTAAATATCCCCTTTATCCACTCTTTTTTCATTCTATCTCAGTGCCCAACTGGGGCTACTGCACATCTCCTCATAAAGCCCAGCTGTCCTAAACCACAGACCTACCTTTGTTTCACTCTCATCTCACAAAGTCAAGCCATTACTTTAGACCATAAATGCCTTACCTCCTCCATGACTATCTCCTCCTCCAGACAAGAAATACTCTCCTACCCTAACCGGTTTGGCTCAGTGGATAGAGTGTCAGCCTGCGGACTCAAGGGTCCCAGGTTCGATTCCGGTCAAGGGCATGTACCTTGGTTGCGGGCACATACCCAGTAGGGAGTATGCAGGAGGCAGCTGATTGATGTTTCTCTCTCATCGATGTTTCTAACCTCTCTCATCGATGTCTCTATCCCTCTCCCTTCCTCTCTGTAAAAAATCAATAAAATATATTTTTGAGAAAGAAAGAAAGAAAGAAAGAAAGAAAGAAAGAAAGAAAGAAAGAAAGAAAGAAAGAAAGAAAGAAAGAAAGAAAGAAAGGAAGGAAGAAAGAAAGGAAGAAAGAAAGAAAGGAAGAAAGAAAGGAAGAAAGAAAGACTCTCCTTTCTCAGGCTTGCTGGGTTCCCAACTTTAGTCTTCTCCCAAAGCCTCTCTATGACTCACTGAGGGGATCCTCACTATTCACTGATCCTTTAGATCCCAAGGCCAGCATTCTCAACCCCTTTAATGCTCTGCTTTCTCAACCCCCACTCTTTGCAAAGCACAAACTTATTTTTTCTTAATTGTCATCATTTTATTTTTATTTCTTGAAACATTTTATTGGGTATTAATTGACATGTAGGATTATATTAGTTTCAATTGCACAAAATAATTATTCAATACTAGAGGTCCATTGCACAAAGATTCATGCAATAGGCTTTCCTTTCCCTGGCTGCTGGCACTGGTTTTCCTCCAGCACCTGGGACCCAGGCCTTCTCTCTGGCCACAGCAGAGAAGCCAAGCCTCTTCAGTCTTCAGTCTTCAGTCTTCAGTCGTCTTCAGTCTTCAGTCTTCGCTCCGTTCCTGCATATGCAAATTAACCTGTCATCGTTGTTGGGTTAATTTGCACACTCAGTCCTGATTGGCTGGTGGGCATTGCAGAGGTATGGTCAATTTGAATATTTCTCTTTTATTAGTGTAGATATGTATAGAATACAAAATGATCACCACAACAGATAGTTAATAGCCATCACCACACGTACAATTTTTTTTCATGAAGGGGACTTTTAAGTTTTATTCTGTTAAAGTTTCAAATATACAATACAGTATTATCAACTATAGTCACCATGTGGCCACTATAGTTACTTTAGGAAAGCCAGTAAGAAGATGGACTCAAGGTCCATCCATGTTGTTGGCAAATAACAAGATTTCCTTCTTTTTTAAAAAAATATATTTTTTATTATTAATAGTATTACAGATGTCTCCCACTTTCCTCCTTCCTCCCCCTCCTTCCAGCCCCTATCCATCACCCCAGGTCTTCACCACCCTATTGCTTGTGTCTATGGGCTATGAACATAAGTATATAAGTTCTTTGGTTTATCTCTTCTTGTCCCTCCAATCCCCACACTGAGTTATGTCAGTCTGTTTCATGCATCCATGCTTCAGGTATTATTCTGTTGTTCAATTGATTTTGTTCCTTATATTCCACAAATAAGTGAGATCTTGTGATATTTTGTCATTCTCAGATTGGCTTATTTCACTTAGCATAATAGGCTCTAGGTCCATCCATACTGTCCCAAAGGGTAAGAGAACCCTCTTTTGTACTGTGCATAGTATTACATTGTGTAAATGTCCCACAGCTTTTTTAATCCATTCATCTACTAATGGGAACTTGGATTTTTAAAAATCTTAGCTAATGTAAATTACACTGTTATGAACATAAGTGTGTATATATTCTTTCTGATTGCTGTTTTGAGGATATAGTTCAAAAATTGGGAACACTGGGTCAAATAGAAGTTCCATTTTTTATTTCTTGAGGAAAGTCCATTCTATTTTCCATAATGGCTACACTAAACTGCACCCCACCAGCAGTTACTAGGGTTTCCTTTTCTCTGCGTCTTCAACAGCACTTGTTTGTTGATTTTTTGATAATAGCCATTCTGACAGCTGTGAGGTGATATCTCACTGTGGTTTTAATTTTAATCTCTCTGATGCTTAGTGATTTTGAGCATTTTTTTTCATGTTTCTTGGCCATTTGTATGTTCTCTTTGGAGAGATGTCTATTCAGATCCTCTGCCCATCTTTTATTGGATTTTTTGTCTTCTTTTTGTTGTGTTGTATGAGTACTTTATGTATTTTGGAAATTAACCCATTATCAGATGTATCTTTAACAAATATGCTCTCCCATACAGTGGGTTCACCTTTTCATACTGTTGGTGTGGGGATTTTTTGCTATGCAGAAGCTTTTTATTTTGATGTAGTCCCATTTGTTTATTTTCCCCTTAGTTTCCCTTTTCCTAGGAGCTGTATCAGTAAAAATATTGCTACAACATATGTCTGATATTTTATTGTCTATGTTTCCCCCCTAAGATTTTTATGGTTCCATGCTTTACATTTAAGTCTTTTATCCATCTTAAGTTTATTTTTGTGTATGTTAGAAGTTGGTGTGGTCTAGTTTCATTTTTTTTCTGTCTATCCAATTTTCCCAACAACATTTGTCAAAGAAACTGTCTTTACTACATTGTATGTTCTTGCCTACTCTGCTAAATATTAATTGACCATAACGGTGTGGGTCAATTTCTGGAGTCTCTGTTCTGATCCACTGGTCTATATATTTGTTCTTGTGCCAGAACCAGGTTTTGATTATAATAGCTTTGCAGTACAGTTTGTGATTCCTCCTACTTCATTCTTCTTTCTCAAAATTGCTGCAGCTATTTGGGGTCTTGTATGGTTCCATATAAATATTTGGAATCTTTGTTCTAGCTCTGTGAATTATGCTTTTGGTATTTTAACGGGGATTGTGTTGAATTTATAGATTGTTTTGGGTAGTATAGTCATTTAAATTATCTTAATTCTTCCAATTCATGAACATGGTATGTTTCCATTTGTTTGTATCTTCCTCTATTTTTTTTTTCAATATCCACTGTTCCAAGTACAGACCTTTTACCACCTTGGTTAACTTTATTCCTAGATATCTTATTTTTGTTTTGTTTCAGTGGTAAATGAGATTGTTTTCTTAGTTTCTCTTCCTCAGAGTTCATTATTGGTGTAAAAATAATGTCATTGATTTCTGAATGCTGATTTTGTATCGTACTACATTGCCAAATTAATTTATTAAGTTTTAAGTTTCTGGTGGCGTCTTTAGGATTTTCTATTACAATATTGTCATCAGCAAATAACAACAATTTTACTTCCTTCTTTCCAATTCGGATGCTTTGTATCTCTCCTTCTTATCTGAATGCTGTGGCTAGGACTTCCAGTACTATGTAAGAATGGTGTTTAGTTCTTGTTCTTAAGGGAAATTATTTTAGTTTTTGTCCATTAAGTATTTTTTTCTTATTATTATTTTTTTATTGTTTGAAGTATTACAAATAGTATTAATATGTCTCCATTTTTTCCTCCCATTGACCTCCCCCCGGCCTCTCCTACCCCCCAGTACATGCCTTCACCTGCTTGCCCTCCGGCTCCCCGCCCCCAAGTGTCTTGTATCCATTGGTTATGCTTATATGCATGCGTACAAGTCCTTCGGTGGATCTCTTACAGCCCCCCTTGTCCAGCCTCACCTGCCTTCCCGATGTAGTTTGACAGTCTGTTCAATGCTTCTTTGCTTCTGTATCTATTCCCCCCCACCCATTTCTTTTCCTTTAAAAAGTTTTGCCTCCGCAGACTAGAAATAAACATATAATAACAAACAAAAAAATGTTTGAGTCCCAATTTCAAGGTCCAACAGTTCTGAGTCCCCATTGCAATGTCTAACAGTTCCTTATGTGTACATGTCAGCAATGATATCTGGATGGTGGGCACATGGTGACAATGCAGGTCTGACCCTCTCTGGTTTGGTCTATGGCAACCTGCAGCGGTGCACAGCTGCTGACTGCTCACGTGGCAAGGCATTGTCAGCATCTTCCGTCTCTGGATTGTTTTTCCTCTTGTCTTCGTGGTTGGAGCAAACCTGTCAATTCCTCTCTGTTGCGGGAATCCACATGGTCTTAGAGTTGTTCATAGTATTTTTTAACAATCCTTTGTATTTCTGTGGGGTCTGTTGTTATTTCACCTCTTTCATTTCTGATTTTGTTTATTTGGGTCCTCTCTCTTTGCTTCTTGGTGAGCCTGGCTAGAGGTTTGTCAATCTTGTTTATCCTTTCGAAGAACCAGCTCTTGGTTTTGTTGATCATTTGTATTTTTTTTTTTTTTTGGTCTTTATGTCATTCATTTCTGCTCTGATCTTTATTATGTTCTTCCTTCTGCTCACTGTGGGCTTTTCTTGTTGCTCTCTTTCTAATTCTTTGAGTTGTTGAGTTAGAAGATTTAATACCATTTTTTTCTTGTTTTTTGAGGTAGGCCTGTAGAGCTAATAAACTTCACTCTCAGGACTGCTTTCATTGTGTCCCATAGCATTCGCATTGTTGTGTTTTTATTGTCATTATTCTCCAGGATGTTTTTAATTTCTTCTTTGATCTCGTTGATCACCCAATCATTGTTTAATAACATGCTATTCAGTTTCCAAGTGTTTGAATTTTTTGGAATGTTTTTATTATAGTTTATTTCTAATATTATGCCATTGTGGACTGACAAAATGCTTGATATGATTTCAATCTTTTTGAATTTAGGGAGGCTTTGCTTGTGAGCCAATATGTGGTCTATTTTTGAAAATGTCCTATGTGCACTTGAGAAGAACATATATTCCATGGCTTTGGGGTGAAATGCTCTGAAGATGTCAATTAGGTCCATCTGATCCAGTGCGTCATTTTGAATTGCTATTTCTTTGCTGATTTTTTGTCTAGAGAATTTATCCAGTGATGTCAGTGGTGTATTAAAGTCCCCTACTATGATTGTATTGTTGTCGATCTCTCCCTTGATATCTTCCAGGAGTTTTGTGTTGTTGTTTTTTTTTATGTATTTGGGTGCTCCTGCGTTCGGTGCATATATGTTTACCAGAGTTATATCTTCTTGTTGAATGGCTCCCTTAGTATTATGTAATGGCCTTCCTTATCTCTTGTTATGGCCTTTACTTTGAGGTCTATTTTATCAGATATAAGTATTGCTACTCCATCTTTTTTCTCATTTCCATTTGCCTGAAAAATATTTTTCCATCCCTTCACTCTCAGTCTGTGTGAATCCTTTGCTCTGAGATGGGTCTCTTGTAGACAGCAAATATATGGGTCATGTTTTCTTATCCATTCAGCTACCTTATGTCTTTTTTTTTTTGGTGCATTTAATCCATTTACGTTTAATGTTATTACTGACAAGTACATGTTTGTTGTCACATTTTTCCTTAGTGTTTGTGTTTCTTTTTGCCTTTATCTTTCTTCTTTTTACAGCAATCCCTTTAGCATTTCTTGCATTGCTGGCTTGGTAGTGATAAACTCTCTTAGCCCTTTTCTGTCTGTGAAGCTCCTGATTCCACCTTCAATTTTGTATGATAGCCTTGCTGGGTATAGTATTCTTGGATTCAGTCCCGTGCTTTGCATCACTTTGTATATTTCATTCCATTCCCTTCTGGCCTGGTGTGTTTCTGTTGAAAAATCAGTTAATATTCTAATAGGAGATCCCTTGTAGGTAACTTTCTGTCTCTCTCTGGCAGCCTTTAAGATTCTTACTTTGTCATTGGTGTTCGCCAATTTAATTATGATGTGTCTTGGTGTCGGTCTTTTGAGGTTCAACGTGTTTGGGACTCTATGTACTTCTTGGACTTGCATAGTTTTTTTCTTGCCAATATCAGGGAAGTTTTCTGTCATTATTTCTTCAAACAGGTTTTCTATTTCTTGCTTCTCTTCCTCTCCTTCTGGTATCCCTATTATTCGAATATTGTTTCATTTTGTGTTGTCCCAAAGCTCCCTTAGGCTCTCCTCTTTCTTTTTAAGTCTTCTTTCCAGTTGCTGCTGTGTTTGTGTGTTTTTTTCCTACCTTGTCTTTTAATTCGCTGATGCGGTCTTCAGCCTCTTCTAGTCTACTGTTTAAGCCTTCCAATGTGTTCTTTATTGCAGCTATGTCATTCTTCATCTCCTCTTGGTTTCTTTTCATGTTGGTGACATTTTCATTCAGCTCCTTATAGTTCTCATTGAGTTGTGTATATTTGTCATTGAGTTGTGTGTATTTGTCACCAATCAGTTTAAACATCCTTATAACCATTACTCTGAATTCTCTCTCTGTTAAGCTGCTAGCCTCGATTTCATTTAACTCCCTTTCTGGTGATTCCTCTGTTTCTTTCCTTTGGGTATTGCTTTTTTATCTCCCCATGTTTTCCTGTAATGTTTTAATTGTAGATCCAATTGCTTTGCTACCCAGGTTCTTTTGGTGATGGTGCTATGGGTGAAATCTCTCAGGTCTCCTGAGCTTGGTAATCTTGTGTAGCTCCCTACTTGAGCTATTTGGGTTCTCTTGATGTAGGCCTGCGAGCTTGAGAGGCACAACTGTGGTGTCTAGATGTCAGCAGCTGTGGAGAGGAGTGTCCCTATTTTTTCTGTCTTGCACCCTTAATTGAAATCACGTGTGTCCAGTGGGGGCTCACAGTGGCACCAAGGAACCGTCTGTCAGGGTGGTGTGGCTCAGGGGGCTACACTTTGGAAAGGGGTAACTGTGTTGCCCAGAGGTCTGTAGTTGTGGGGTGTGCAGACTCAACTTTCGCTGCTGTGTCTGTGGTCGATAGGCGCTTCCTCCCTGTGGCGGCTCACAGGAGCACCCGCAGTAAGTTTGCCAGCAAGGCACACTGAAGCACTCTGAAGGGCCCTGGCAGTGTAGCCCTGTAATTGAGGTGCCTAGCTTCTAAAGATTCTCTTTAGGACAGATCCTATGGTCTCAGGGAGTATTCAGATTCCATGGTGTTAATCAGGGTGGAATCTGGGTGTGGCTATATTGGTTGCCTGGAGACTGGAGGGAGGGGCTATCTCTCAGGAGAAAATGGCTTCTGGGGCTTATATGTGACTCAGCACCAGACTCGCTACCACCTCTCCTGGACTGTCTGCTGCTTACTCTCCCCAGATTCCACAGCTCCACCTTCTCCAGCACTTCAGCCACAGGTAAGTGTCTGTCTCCGAAAGGTCCCACGAATTAGGTTCAGTGGGGAAAGGCGCAGGCCCCAGCATGAGGAAGGACCACATCTCTGCAAGTTCCTCTCTTGCCGGCACTGCACGGTCCGGCAGCTCTTTAGGGCTGCCTTTGAGCTCAAATCCCAAATCCAGACTCCAAGGTCTAAAATCCACTACCTCCTGCAGTCCTGTTGACCTTTTTTTTTTTTTTTTTTTTTTTGGTCAGATGCTTTGCCTGTCCTTAGGGACATGTCTTGGTGCTGTGTAGTTTTTCTCTGACCTTCTGGGCACAGAGGTCTGGCAGATTCTACTGCCTAGATCTTTGATTTTACCTTTACCCCGGGGATCCCTGCCCTTCCCGCCTGCAAACTGTCTCACTAGCTGCGCCTCCTTCGCCAATTCGGGCTGGATTCCACTCATTTCAGCTGCTCCCTCTATTTGCTCCAGGACAAGGGTCAGGACACGTCCTTCTATTCTGCCGCCATTTTGTCCTCTTGCCCATTAAGTATTATGTTGGCTGTAGGTTTTACAGATATGACCTTTATTATGTTGAGATATACCCCTCTATTGCCACTTTACTGAGAGTTTTTTTTTTAACAAAAATGAGTGCTTTATTTTGTCAAATGCATCTATTGATATGATCATCTGATTTTTATCACTCATTTTATTTATGTGATGTATTTCATTTATTGATTTGCAAATATTATACCAGCCTTGCATCACTGGAATAAATCCCACTTGATCATAGTGTATGATCTTTTTAAAATGTTGCTGGATCCAACTTGCTGATATTTTGTTGAGGATTTTAGCATGTGTTCATCAGGAATAGTAGCCTACAATTTTCTTTTTTTTTTTTTTTGTAGTGTCTTTATCTGGTTTTGGAATTAGGATAATGTTGGCTTCATAAAAGGAGCTTGGAAGTGTTCCTTCCTCTTGAATTTTTTGGAATAGTTTGAGGCAGATAGGTGTTGTTAGTTCTTTGAATGTTTGGTAGAATTCTTCTGTGAATCTATCAAGTCCAGGACTTTTGTTTGCTGGGTGTATTTTAATTGCTGCTTCAATTTCATCAGTGGTTATTGTTCTACTCATACTCTTCCTGTTTGAATTTTGGATGATTTTATGTTTCTGAAATTTGTCCATTTCACCCAGGTTGTTCACTTTGTTGACATAGAGTTGTTCATAGTATTTGCTTATGATCCTTTTTATTTCTCCCTCTTTCATTTCTGTTTTTATTTATTTGGGTCCTCTCTCTATGTTTTTTGATTAGTCTGGCTAAGAGTTCATCAATCTTGTTAACCTTTTCAAAGAACCAGCTGCTGGATTCATTGATTTTTGTACTTTTGTTGTTGTTTTGTTTTGTTTTGTTTTGTTTTGTTTTTTAGTCTCAGTGTCATTTATTTCTGCTCTGATCTTTTTTATTTCCATCCCTCTACTTCCTCTGGGGATTTCTTGCTATTCTCTTTCTAGTTCATTTAGTTGTAGAGTTAGATAGTTTATTAGAGCTTTTGCTTGTTTCTTGAAGTAGTTCATAAGGCTATGAATTTCTCTCTCAGTACTGCTTTTGCTGTGTACCATAAGTTCTGGGATGTTGTGTGTTCATTTTCATTTGTTTCCATGAAGTTTTTAACTTCTTACTTCATCTCATTGCTAACCCATTCATTGTTTAATAACATACTATATTACCTCCATATGTGTGATTGTTTTTGTTCTTTGTTTTTTTCAGTTGATTTCTAACTTTATGCCATTGTGATCTGAGAAGATTCTTGGTATGATATTAATCTTTTTAAGTTTGTATAGACTTGATTTGTATCCTAACATGTGGTCTATCTTTGAGAATGTTCCAAGTACACTTGAGTAGAATGTATATTCTGTTGCTTTGGGGTGAAATGTTCTGTGAATATTGGTTAGACCCATCTGATCTAGTGTGTCATTTAAGGCCTATGTTTTCTTGATTTTTTTTTTTTTTTTTGGTCTGGGAGATATGTCCAATGATGTCAGTCTCCCACTTGAAGTCCACCAATATTTTTTATGTATTTGGTTGTTCTTATATTGGGTACATATATGTTTACAAGGGTTACTGTTGGAGAGTGGGAATTTTTGAGCACTACTGAGGCTGTGGACTATGCCCCAGATAGAGTTGTCAGTGCTGACACCAAGCCAGGCCTTGAGATACGGTCTCATGGCTCCTTCCCAGCACGTAGGCCTTCTTTCATAGAACACTGTCAGCTTTCTGAAGAACAGGATGACCCTGTGAATAACATGGTCGTCAATGGCATGACTCTGACGTTGCTTGGGAAAAACTGTTTTGTCTTGGGTTACTTGCTCTGCAAGAACAGGATGTGGTTAATGTGCTTAAAAAGTGGTCCTGCACAAAGGGTAGGGGTGGCTGCTCTCTGGACTCCCTGCATGGAGAATGGCAGAGCAGTCGCCCGGCTGGCTAATAAAGGATCTTTGCTATTGCATCCGACTCAGCTCCTTGGTGGGTTTTTGGGGATCCTAAACACTGGGCATAACTTTTGGGGGCTCCTCCAGGATCCCCAAGACCCATGAGGGACCCCAAACTGGAAAGCCTGACTGACCGCGGTAGGTGTCTCTGTGTTTGTGTGTTCTGTGTGAGCTCATTTCTCGAGGGACATGGAATCCCCTCACTTTCTGGTAGTGCCCGAGGCGGTCTAGGTGGACGCACTGGTGGACCAAGGGCCAGAGGACTGGGAAGACGTTCCAATCCTTAAGGGATGTGGAATTCCCTCACTGGAGGGACGAGGCATGAGGCCTTCGTCCAGCTTTCAGTTTTGCTTCCGCAGGGTTGGAAGGCTGTGTTGGGTGCCTTTGTTTGTCTGTGTTTGTGTTTCTCTGTTTTATTCTGTGGACTTATCTGCTCAGCTCCAGTTTGGGATAGCCTACTGAGAGAGTGTGAGTATGGATGTTTGTCTGTCTTGGCATAATTATCTGCTCATTAACTGGTCTGTGTGAAGTGAAAGCTACTTTGTGCCATCTGGCTGTACACATGAGAGTATTTGTTATCTCTTTCTGTTGTGTAATTTGTTTAAAGAGAGTGCACCTCCCTGCTTTAGAGGGAAGACAGTAGAGAACTTTTAATTGCTTTTCCTTGATTTATAATTTTGCTGTGTTAGTTTAAAATTTTGCAATTCTAGGGTTAATTTGTGAAGGTTGTCAATCCAGAGAAGTTTAAACAGAGGCTTGTTGGGTTAAGATTAGTCATAATTAACTGCTTTGTAGGCTGCCTTTTTCAGCCCTGCTAGCAAACAGAAAATCATGTGGTCCTGAGAACTGTGACCTGCCTGCCCTTCCTGATAGATTTACAGTGGGTCTCTCTCTCTCTCTGGGGGAAGAAGAGAGCCGAAAACTGCTCCAGAGCAGGTATGTGAAAAGGTAGAAGATTTAAATTAATATTACCTCACACCTACCAGAATGGCTTCTATTAATAAATCAACAAACAATAAGTGCTGGCAAGGAGGTGGAGAAAGGGAACCCTTGTGCACTGTTGGTGGGAATTCAGACTGTGCACTATGGAAAACAGTATGGAGTTTGCTCAAAAAATTAAAAATTGAACTTTTGACCCAGTAATCCCACTTCTGGGAATATATCTTAAGAATCCTGAATCACCAATTTGAAAAAATATATATCTATCCCTATGTTAATGACAGCATTATTTATAATAGCCAAGATCTGGAAACAGCCAAAGTTCCCATCAGTAAATGAGGAGAGAAAAAATTGTGGTGCATTTACACAATGGAGTACAACATAGCCATAAAAAAGAAAAAAAGCTCTTACCTTTTCTGACAGCATAGATATACCTGGAGATTTAATACCAAGTAAAATAAGCCAGTCAGTCAGAGAAAGACAAATACCATATGATCTCACTTATATGTGGAATCTAATAAACAAAATAAACTGCTGAACAAAATAGATACAGAGGCATGGATATGCACAACAGACTGACAGCTGTTAGAAGGGAGGGGCATTGGGAGACTGGATAAAAGAAGGTGAAGGGATTAACAAAAAAATAAAAATATGTAACATATAGACATAGACAATAGTGTGGTGATAGTGAGAGGAAAAGAAAGGAGGTGGATAGGTGGAGGTGGGCAAAGAGTGGGAATGGTGATGGAAAGACACTTTGCTTGGGGCTGTGAGCACACAATGCAGTGTGCAGATGATATTTTATTGAGTTGTATCTTTGAAACCTATTTGGTTTTATGAACCAATGTCAATCCAATAAATTCAATTATATATATAGCATCCAAAGGAATAATTGGTTTTTAGTGGGAGATGGAAGCCCCCAAAATATCTTAATTTTGCAATGATTTTTTAAAATATTTTTTGTTGAGATTATTACAGATGTCCCTCATTCCACCCCGCCCACCACTGTTGCTCCCCTCCACCTGGTTTCCACCCCATCTCAGGCCTTCTCCACCCCATTGTCTGTGTCCATAGGTAACGCATACATGCACACAAGATCTTTGTTTAATCTTTCCTCGTCCCCTCACCCCCCTTACCTCTAAGAGTCCTCTGTCTACTCCATTTCCATGCCTCTGATCCTATTTTATTCATCAGTTTATTCATTAGATTCTTGTTTATTTTGATTTTTAGATTCAGTTGTTAATAGATATGTATTTGTTGCCATTTTGTTGTTTATATATTTTTTCTTTTTCTTCTTCCTCTTCTTAAAAAATACCTTTCAACATTTCATATAATACTGGTTTGGTGGTGATGAACTCCTTTAGCTTTTTCTTGTCGGTGAAGCTCTTTATCTGACCTTCAATTCGAAATGATAGCTTTGTTGGGTAGAGTAGTCTTATTTGTAGGTCCTTGCTATTTCATAACTTTGAATATTTCTTGCCATTCCCTTCTGGCGTGCATAGTTTCTGTTGAGAAATCAGCTGACAGTTGTATGGGCATTCCCTTATAGGTAACTAGTTGCTTTTCTCTTGCTTCTTTTAAGATTCTCTTTGTCTTTAGCCCTTAGCATTTTAATTATAATGTGTCTTAGTGTGTCCTCATTGGGTTCCTCTTGTTTGGGACTCTTTGTGCTTCCTGGACTTGTAAGTCTATTTCTTTCCCCAGGTAGGGGAAGTTTTCTGTCATTATTTCTTCAAATAGGTTTTCAATATCTTGCTCTCTCTCTTCTTCTGGCACCTCAATTATGCAAATGTTGGTAAGCTTGAAGTTGTCCCAGAGGATCATTACACTATCGTCATATTTTTGGATTCTTATTTCTTTTTGTTCTTCTGGTTGGGTGTCTTTTGCTTCCTCATATTTCAAATCATTGATTTTATTCTCAGAATCCTCTACTCTATTGTTGAATCCTTATATATTATTCTCTATTTCAATCATTGTATGCTTAATTTCTGATTGGTCCTTTTCCACTTCTTTGGCATTCTAAGGTCCTTGACAGTCTCACTGAGTCTTTTGATGTTTCTAGAAGATTAATTCTCTAGTTGTAGGACTTCCACTCATCCAGCTTTACAGCAGTTCTGGATGATGGTTGTTCTATATTTTAGTTTTAATTTTGATGTGGTTGTGGAAGGTGGTGAATACAGGTGTTTACCTACTCCACCATCTTATTTCTCCTTGCAATGATTTTCGGCCCTCAGAGCTCAAACCTATTTGGAAAAGTCTAATTTCTTAGTATTTGATTTCATAGGAGAGAGACGATTGTTAAATAACATATAAAAAGGCTTTTTAGAAGGGTGAAAATGAAAAAAAAAGTTCAGAAACACTGTTATAAACCCTTATTCTTTTAATTAATGATAATTACTGAGCACTATGAATGTGACAAGCACATTGTAGAGAATGGGGACAGAGCACAAAATAAAGCAGTAAAAATCCTTCCCTAGTACAAGACATCTCAGGATCTTTGTAATATTTTTTTTCTTTAGCCAATTTGGGTAGATAATGTTATTTGAAAGCAAAGTCTCCTTGACTAAGGCAATGAACCATCCTTCCAGTCAGGCAGGAAGATATTTAATCAGATTTTACATGTAACATCTAAGTTGTTTGCATATCTTAGCTATTGTGATTAATGATGCAATAAACATGGAAGTATAGATAAAGATACACTATATACATACAATATAATATTATTTACATGAGAAAGAAGGAAATCCTGCCATTTGAGACAACTTTGATGAACATTGAAGGCATTTTAATAATTGAAATAAATCAGATAGAAAAAGACAAATATTGTGTGATGTTATTCATATGCGGAATATTTTTAAAAAACAACAAAATAGTGAAGACTGAGACAAATTGGTGATTGTCAGGGGCTAGGAGATTGGGTAATTGGGGAAATCCTGTTTAAGGTTGCAAACTTTATACTAGAAGATAAATAATCCTAAAGATCTAATGTAAAACATAGTAATTACACACAACAGTACAGCATTCTAAATTTCAAAGTTGGTAAGAAGGTAGATCTTAATTCTCATCACACACACACACGATAATTATGTGATGTGATGAGTGGGGTGTTAGCTAGCTATGTTGGTAATTATGTTATAACTAGAAGTCCAATGCACGAAATTTGTGCAGTGGGCGGGGGGAGGGGGCTGTCCCTCAGCCCAGCCTGCACCCTCTACAATCCAGGACCACTGGCTCCTAACCACTCTCCTGCCTGCCTGATCGCCCCTACCTTGCCCTCCCCTGCAGGCTTGATCACCCCCAACTGCCCTCCCCTACCAGCCTGATCGCCCCTAACTGCCTGTGCCTTGGCCCCCAGTCTGGACTCCCAATGTGGGAGGCAACCTGGTGGATCAGGGGAAGGCACCGCACCCATTACCTTGTTGCTGCTGCCACTGCCATCCTGAGCCTCAGCCCTTTGCAGCCGCCCACGGCTGCCTGAGCCTCGGCCCTCACAGCCACAGCAACTATGTCTGGAAGGACATCCAGAAGATAACCACTCTAATTAGCATATTACCCTTTTATTAGTATAGATTTGGAGACCATTACAACCATGCAGAACTCAAAACACATGGCCCTGGCTAGTTTGGCTTAATGGAGAGAGCATTGGCCTGTGGACTGAAGGGTCCCAGGTTTGGTCCTGATTAAGGGCACATGCCTGGGTTGCGGGCTCAATCCCCAGTAGGGGGCATGCGGGAGGCAGCTGATCAGTGATTCTTATCATTGATGTTTCTATCTCTCTCTCCCTCTCCCTTTCTCTCTGAAATTATAAATATATATATATATATATATGTATATGTGTATATATATATATATATATATATATATATACATACATATATACATTTTTTTTTTTAAAGAAAACACATGATCTTCACTTTGGGCTTTGTCATTTTACAATATCCTTTGTGCAGTATTTTAACTTCCCTTAACTTTCCTTTACCCACTCTTAAAATGCAATCTATCTTGGGGAAGATGATCAGGAAAGTGATTCTAGTGGGTAGAATATTTTTTGGAGGGGATGGGGTCGTGAATATATTTAAAAATTTAGCATGGTGATGGTTGTACCACTCTGAATTTACTTTAAAAACCCAGTTCATTGTACACTTTAGGTGACATGTACAGTATATGAATTATATCTCAACAAAGCTGTTCTTGTATTTCTTTTTAAATAAAGACCAGTCTTATAATCAATTGCAGATATTTTCAGAGGCCCCCAGGATTTGCTTACCATGTCCCAAACCACAGCTGTGACTCCCAGTTGCTCCAGTCCTGGTGGATCTGGATGGTGTGGTTTGCAAAGGAGAAGGTGGCAAGAGGCTTATGGAATTTCTGAAACCCTATTCCCTCGGGCACCAGGCCATTTCCACTGTGCCAGCTCTCTGCTTCCTTTAACCTGTTGGGCAAAAGAATCCTGCATGCTCTGGCCATAAAGTGCATTCTCTCTTAGGTTGCCTGAATGCTTCTTTTAAGGTCATTTTATGGATTCAAAAGAATAAACAGAGATGTGGAAAGCTTTTGTCAAATTCTTTTTACATGGTTCTTCCAGTCTCATGGGAAGTGAGATGTGGCTCTGAATTCATTCCAAAGGGTGTCTTTGGGCAAAAGCACCCAAAACAGCACAATCCTTCATGATGCCCTATACACTTCGCTGTCAGGACTCAGGAGGGCTTCGGGGTGAGTGAGGCGGTGGTGCCAGCACAGGACCCGGGAGAAGGTAGTGCTTTCTACACTGCCCAGGCCCATGTGGACTGCAGCTGCACCCACTGAGGTGGGCAGGGTGTTTCTGCTGTTTTTGTTTTGGTCTGGCCTCCACCCTGTCAGCCACAAACCTGTGCCTACACTGAGATTGTGAACTGTTTGATGGTCCTACTTTTTGTGGACAGTGGATGCACTCCCACCTCCCAGAGACTGGCAGTTAGACACTGGCGGCTTCTGAGTCACTCACGGGGAGATCCTGGCCCTAGGTCCACAACAGACTTGGACGTCCTTGGCCAGGAGACCTCCTTGGGCTATGGGCTGCTGCAGTTTGAAGGCTGGTCACACCCCTTATCCTGGCGGGGATCTCCTCTGGGGCACTGGCTGGCCTGGACTAGGAATGCCTGCAGTTTGGAGGCCAGCCACACCCCCCGATCCTGGCAGGGATCTCCTTACGGTGACCGGTCGTCTGTCTGGTCATGAGGGCCCTAGTCTATTATTAGTATAGATATATAAATGTGTCAAAATGCCCAGCCAGCAAGGCTCAGTGATTGAGCAGCTACCTATGAATCAGGAGGTGACGGTTCAATTCCTGGTCACGGTGCATACCCAGGTTGTGGGATCCATCCCCAGTGTGGGGTGTGCAGGAGGCAGCTGATCAATGATTCTCTCTCATCATTGATGTTGTTCTCTCCCTCTCCTTTCCTCTCTGCAATCAATAAAAATATATATTTTAAGACATATATATATATATATAACTGTGTCAAATCAATATGCTGTACACTTAAATTTATAAATGTTAATGACAATTACATCTCAATAAAAAAAACACAATTCTACATATTTCAAAAAGATAAAATATCTAGGTCTCCTCATCCTCTCAGTTTTGCAAGACTGAGTTTCAGTTATTGCATCCATAAAAATCTGGGAAATAATGTCAAAATGTGGCAGATGATATCTTTTTTTTTTTTTTTGTTTATGAATTTTTTAATAAGTATCCTTCTTTTTTTTTTAATTTTATTTTATTTTTATTGTTTTAAGTATTACAAATAGTAGTACATATGTCTCCTTTTTTTTTCCCCTTTGATCTCCCCCCGACCACCCCTACCCCCCAGGACCTGCCTTCACCTGCCCACCCTCCCCCCCCCACCCCAGTGTCTTATATCCATTGGTTGTGCTTATATGCATGCGTACAAGTCCTTCGGTTGGTCTCTTACAGCCCTCCTCACCCAACCACCCCTGTCTTCCCAATGTAGTTTGACAGTCTGTTCAATGCTTCTTTGCCTCTGTATCTTTTTCCCACCATTTCTTTCCTTTAAAAAGTTTTGCCTTTGCAGACTGGAAATAAACATATAATAACAAAACAAGACAAAACAAAAAAATGTTTGAGTCCCAATTTCAATGTCCAACAGTTCCTTATGTGTACATGTCAGCAGTGATATCTGGATGGTGGGCACATGGTGGCAATGCAGGTCCGACCCTCTCTGGTTTGGTCCTAGGTAACCTGCAGCGGTGCACAGCTGCTGACTGCTCCCATGGCAAGGCGTTGTCAGCGTCTTCCATCTCTGGACTGTTTTTTCCTCTTGTCTCCGTGGTTGGAGCACTCCTGTCAATTCCTCTCTGTTGCAGGAATCCATCTGGTCTTGGGGTTGTTTTCTGAAAATATACAAATATATTCTCGACCACAAGTTAATAAAGGAATCTTTTCTATATAATTGATTTGGGATCCTTTTTATTTTTGTTCAAACGATTTTCCTTTGTCTTATTTAGACACCATGTGTGTTTTTAATGGCCGTCTTGCTGTTAGCATTGCGAATGAACCTTAATTTGGTAAAGTAAAAATTTTGTAGATGTAATTTACTTATAGGATATTTTTCCTTACATGATATTGCCCTACCATCCCCCCCCTTTTTTTTTAATGGAGGTTTTTGTAAATTTTATAATGCAGTCTTGATAACTTTAAATTAAAAAAAAAAAATTTTTCCCCCCACACATATGACTGCTTTAGGTTCATTGCATATTCAGGAATTTTTACCATGAGATGAACTACCAATAGAAATTTTAGTTATTACTTTAAGAATAGCTTTTTGTCCAGTACTTGAATATTCACTTATTTCAATTAGCCTATTTAAATTAATCTGAAAACTCGATTACTATTTTACTGTCAAATTTAATACTCTACCAACAATCTTAGTTTACCCTGTAAATATTAGTGGGAAGGATTATTTGCATTCTTGAGTGGGCCCTGAGCGTTCCAAATGCTCAGCTGAATTTAGATATAGGGCAACTGCTGTCGGCCAAGTCTCTTGTCTGTTACCTGGGTCCCGATCTGAGCTGGGCCAAGTCTCTGTCTGTCACCTGTATCTCTATGTGAGCTGGGCCGGGTCTCTTTCTGTTGCCTGGGTCCCGATCTGAGCTGGGTGTGGGAAGCGCGAAGCAGCCATGGGGGTAGGAGACCTCCTTTAGAAGGGGGTGAGGGTTCAAGCCCCTGCAATGTTGGGGGGGGGGTGAGGGTCTGTGCCCCACTTCTGTTGCCCCCCCAAGTTCTCTCCTGATGTCCCTTCTGCGACTGTGCCTGTCTTAGGTTGTTCCTTCCTTGAGGAATCTTACCCGTCTCTGGCTAACCAGCCATCCTCCGGGGCCAAGCAGGGTGCTGTGAGGTTCAGTTCTGTCTCCTTGGTAGCCTATGACCCCGTGGCCTCCACACCCAGCACCTGCCTTGGGAACCCCTGGCCTGCTGGCAGGGTCCCGGTGCTGATCACATATCTCGGGGAACTCGGGTTTCTTCTCCAGTGAGGGCCCAGCTCACACAATTGGATGTGAGACAGATCCCTGGTATCAGCCCCCACGAGGCTTCAAGCTCAGCATGAACAGAAAGCTCAGGTAACAGCTGAGGGCAATTGGATTGTGAGAAGAGGGTCCCTCTTGGCACAAAGGGCAAGAGGGGCCAATATAGGATGCTCAAGTGCCTTCCCAGTGCCTTAATTCCTTCTGCAAGGGATTAAATCCTTTCATGTCCCTTTTTTTAAATTGCTGCCCACCATTCAAAGAATTAGTTTATAAGTTTGTTTGGGATAATTGTAAAGTATGCTGTTGTAAAATATCTAAGATTATAATGAGATTGTAGAATAATATCATGTAAGGATATTCTTTGCCCTAGGCCCTGGCAATTCCATTTCAAACTGGCTGTCAATTTCTTTTTGTAGCTTTATATAAACTTTGTCAGGGAGGCAAAAACACAAATTACTTACTTTAGTTCAAGAGGCCAAATATATTTACTTTCAATTACAATCCTTATGACTTTTGAAGGAAACTTCTCTTTGTTTCCTTCCAAAATAATTTTCAGTCTACAGAGAGTTTCATTTAAAAATTTTTGTCACATGAAACAATTTCTCTTAATGCCCCGCCCCCTTGTTGTCTGTGTCCATTGATTAGGTTCATATGCATGCATACAAGTCCCTTGGTTGATCTCTCCACCTTACCCCCACCCTCCCCTACCTTACCTGAGGTATGATCTTCTAATTGACGTTTCTCAGCCTCTGGATCTGTTCTTGTTCATCAGTCTATGTCGTTCATTATATTCCACAAATGAGCGAGATCATGTGATATTTATCTTTCTCTGCCTGGCTTATTTCACTCAACATAATATTCTCCATCTCCATCCATATTGTTGCAAATGGTAGGAACTCCTTCTTTTTTACTGCAGCGTAGTATTCCATTGTATAGATATACCACAGTTTTTTAATCCATTCATCTGCTGATGGGCATTTAGGTTGTTTCCAAATTTTGGCTATGGTGAATTGTGCTGCTATGAACATAGGGGTGCATATTTCCTTTCTGATGCATGTTTCTAGATTCTTGGGATATATTCCTAGAAGTGGGATCACTGGGTCAAATGGGAGTTCCATTTTTATTTTTTTGAGGAAACTCCATACTGTTCTCCACAGTGGCTGCACCAGTCTGCATTCCCACCAGCAGTGCAAAAGAGTTCCTTTTTCTCCGCATCCTCGCCAACACTTGTTGTTTGTTGATTTGTTGATGAAAGCCATTCTGACAGGTGTGAGATGGTACCTCATTGTTGTTTTGATTTGCATCTCTCTGATGATTAGTGACTGTGAGCAGGTTTTCATATGTCTCTTGGCCTGCCTTCTGTCTTCTTTCGAAAAGTGTCTACTTAGATCATTGCCCATTTTTTGATTGGGTTGTTTATCTTCTTTTTGTTAAGTTGTATGAGTTCTCTGTATATGTTGGAGATTAAACCCTTATCATTGATATCATTGGCAAATATGTTCTCCCATGCAGTGGGCTTTCTTGTTGTTTTATTGATGGTTTTCTTTGCTGTGCAAAAGCTTTTTATTTTGATGTAGTCCCATTTGTTTATTTTCTCTTTAGCTTCCATTGCCCTAGGAGTAGTATCAGTGAAGAAGTTCTTTCGGCATATGTCCGAGATTTTGCTGCCTGTGGATTCCTCTAGTATTTTCATGGATTCCCGTCTTATGTTTAAGTCCTTTATCCATTTTGAATTTATTTTTGTGTATGGTGTAAGTTGGTGATCTAGCTTCATTCTTTTGCATGTATCTGTCCAATTTTCCCAACACCATTTGTTGAAGAGACTGTCTTGACTCCATTGAATGTTCATGCCTCCTTTGTCAAATATTAATTGAGCATATTGATTTGGGTCAATTTCTGGGTTCTCTATTCTATTCCATTGATCTATATGTCTGTTCTTGTGCCAGTACCAGGCTGTTTTGAGAACAGTAGCTTTGTAATACAACTTGATATCTGGTATTGAGATCCCACCTACTTTGTTCTTCTTTCTCAGGATTGCTGTAGCTATTCGGGTTCTTTTTTTATTCCAGATAAATTTTTGGAAATTTCGTTCTAGGTCTGTGAAATATGTTGTTGGTATTTTAATGGGAAGAGCATTGAATTTATAGATTGCTTTGGGTAGTATGGACATTTTGATGATGTTGATTCTACCAATCCATGAACATGGTATGTTCTTCCATCTGTTTATGTCTTCCTCTATCTCTTTTTTCAGTGTCATGTAGTTTTCTACGTATAGGTCTTTTACCTCTTTAGTTAAGTTTATTCCTAAGTATCTTAATTTTTTTGGTGCGATGGTAAATGGGATTGTTTTTTTAGTCTCTCTTTCTGTAAGTTCATTATTGGTGTATAGAAATGCCATAGATTTCTTGGCATTAATTTTGTATCCTGCTACATTACCGAATTCAGTTATTAAGTCTAATAATTTTTTTATGGAGTCTTTAGGGTTTTCTATGTACAGTATCATGTCATCTGCGAATAAGGACAGTTTTACTTCTTCTTTTCCAATTTGAATGCCTTTTATTTCTTCTTCTTGTCTGATTGCAATGGCTAGTACTTCCAGCACTATATTAAACAGGAGTGGTGAGAGTGGGCATCCCTGTCTTGTTCCTGTTCTTAGGGGAAATGGTTTTAGTTTTTGCCCATTGAGTATGATGTTGGCTGTGGGTTTGTCGTATATGGCTTTTATTATGTTCAGGTATGATCCTTCTATTCCCACCTTGCTGAGAGTTTTTATCAAGAAAGGGTGTTGGATTTTATCAAATGCTTTTTCTGCATCAATTGATATGACTATGTGATTTTTATCTCTCAATTTGTTTATGTGATGTATCACGTTTATTGATTTGCGAATATTGTACCATCCTTGCATCCCTGGGATAAATCCTACTTGGTCATGGTGTATAATCTTTCTGATGTACTGCTGGATTCGATTTGCTAGAATTTTGTTGAGGATTTTGGCATCTATGTTCATGAGGGATATTGGCCTATAATTCTCTTTCATTGTGTTGTCTTTGTCTGGTTTTGGTATTAGGGTGATGCTGGCCTCATAGAAGGAGTTTGGAAGTGTTCCTTCTTCTTGAATTTTCTGGAATAGTCTGAGGAGGATAGGTTTTAGTTCTTCCTTGAATGTTTGGTAAAACTCCGCTGTGAATCCATCAGGCCCTGGGCTTTTGTTTGCTGGAAGCTTTTTGATGACTGCTTCAATTTCTTCCATAGTTATCAGCCTATTGAGATTCTTAGAATCTTCTTGTGTGAGTTTTGGAAGGTTGTATTTTTCTAGGAATGTGTCCATTTCCTCCAGATTGTGTAGTTTGTTAGAATAGAGTTGTTCATAGTATTTTTTAACAATCCTTTGTATTTCTGTGGGGTCTGTTGTTATTTCACCTCTTTCATTTCTGATTTTGTTTATTTGGGTCCTCTCTCTTTGCTTCTTGGTGAGCCTGGCTAGAGGTTCATCAATCTTGTTTATCCTTTCAAAGAACCAGCTCTTGGTTTTGTTGATCCTGTGTATTGTTTTTTTGGTCTCTATGTCATTCATTTCTGCTCTGATCTTTATTATGTCCTTCCTTCTGCTCACTGTGGGCTTTTCTTGTTGCTCTCTTTCTAATTCTTTGAGTTGTTGAGTTAGAAGATTTATTACCATTTTTCCTGTTTTTTGAGGTAGGCCTGTAGAGCTATAAACTTCCCTCTCAAGACTGCTTTCATTGTGTCCCATAGCATTTGCATTGTTGTGTTTTTATTGTCATTATTCTCCAGGATGTTTTTAATTTCTTCTTTGATCTCGTTGATCACCCAATCATTGTTTAATAGCATGCTATTCAGTTTCCACGTGTTTGAATTTTTGGGAATGTTTTTATTATAGTTTATTTCTAATATTATGCCATTGTGGTCTGAGAATATGCTTGATAGGATTTCAATCTTTTTGAATTTAGGGAGGCTTTGTTTGTGACCCAGTATGTGGTCTATTTTTGTAAATGTCCCATGGGCACTTGAGAAGAACGTATATTCCGAGGCTTTGGGGTGAAATGCTCTGAAGATGTCAATTAGGTCCATCTGATCTAGTGTGTCATTTAGAATTGCTATTTCTTTGCTGATTTTTTGTCTGGAGGATTTATCCAGTGATGTCAGTGGTGTATTAAAGTCTCCTACTATGATTGTATTGTTGTTGATCTCTCCCTTGATCTCTTCCAGGAGTTTTTTTATGTATTTGGGTGCTCCTGCGTTGGGTGCATATATGTTTACCAGAGTTATATCTTCTTGTTGAATTGCTCCCTTTAGTATTATGTAGTGGCCTTCCTTATCTCTTGTTATGCCCTTTACTTTGAGGTCTATTTTATCAGATATAAGTATTGCTACCCCAGCTTTTTTCTCATTTCCATTTGCTTGAAAAATATTTTTCCATCCCTTCACTCTCAGTCTGTGTGAATCCTTTGCTCTGAGGTGAGTCTCTTGTAGACAGCAAATATATGGGTCATGTTTTCTTATCCATTCAGCTACCCTATGTCTTTTGATTGGTGCATTTAATCCATTTACGTTTAATGTTATTATTGACAAGTACATGTTTGTTGTCATATTTTCGCCCTTAGTGTTTGTGTTTCTTTTTGCCTTTCTCTTTCTTCTTTTTACAGCAGTCCCTTCAGCATTTCTTGCATTGCTGGCTTGGTAGTGATAAACTCTCTTAGTCCTTTTTTGTCTGTGAAGCTCCTGATTCCCCCTTCAATTTTGAATGATAACCTTGCTGGGTATAGTATTCTTGGATTCAGACCCTTGCTTTGCATCACTTTGAATATTTCATTCCATTCCCTTCTGGCCTGGTGTGTTTCTGTTGAGAAATCAGTTGATATTCTAATAGGAGATCCCTTGTAGGTAACTTTCTGTCTCTCTCTGGCAGCCTTTAAGATTCTTACTTTGTCATTAGTATTCGCCAATTTAATTATGATGTGTCTTGGTGTTGGTCTTTTGGGGTTCAACTTGTTTGGGACTCTATGTACTTCTTGGACTTGCATAGTTTTTTTCTTGCCAATATCAGGGAAGTTCTCCGTCATTATTTCTTCAAACAGGTTTTCTATTCCTTGCTTCTCTTCCTCACCTTCTGGTATCCCTATTATTCTAATATTGTTTCGTTTTGTGTTGTCCCAAAGCTCCCTTAGGCTCTCCTCTTGCTTTTTAAGTCTTCTTTCCATTTGCTGCTGTGTTTGTGTGTGTTTTCCTACCTTGTCTTCTAATTCACTGATGCGGTCCTCAGCCTCTTCTAGTCTACTGTTTAAGCCTTCCAATGTGTTCTTTATTGCAGCTATGTCGTTCTTCATCTCCTCTTGGTTTCTTTTCATGTTGGTGACATTTTCATTCAGTTCCTTGTAGTTTTCATTGAGTTGTGTGTATTTGTCATCCATCCGTTTAAACATCCTTAGAACCATTACTCTGAATTCTCTCTCTGTTAAGCTGCTAGCCTCAATTTCATTTAACTCCCTTTCTGGTGATTCCTCTTTTTCTTTCCTTTGGGTATTGCTTTTTTGTCTCCCCATGTTTTCCTGAAATGTTTTAATTGTAGATCCAATTGCTTTGCTACCCAGGTTCTTTTGGTGATGGTGCTACTGGTGAAATCTGTTCTCCTGGGCTTGGTTATCTAGTGTAATTGAGGTGCTTAGCTTCTAAAGATTTCTCTTTAGAGTAGATCCTATGGCCTCAGGGAGTATTCAGATTCCTTGGTGTTAATCAGGGTGGAATCTGGGTGTGGCTATATTGGTTGCCTGGAGACTGGGGGGAGGGGCTATCTCTCAGGAGAAAATGGATTCTGTGGGTTTAGATATGACTCAGCACCAGACTTGCTACCACTTCTCCTGGACCGTCCGTTGCCCACTCTGCCCAGGTTCCACAACTCTACCCCTTCTCCCGCACTGCTGTCACAGGTAAGCGCCTGTCTCCAAAAGGTCCCACGAACTAGGTTCAGTGGGGAAAAGCGCAGGCCCCAGGGCGAGGAAGGACCGCGTCTCTGCCAGTTCCTCTCTTGCTGGCACTCCGCGCGCGGTCCGGCAGCTCTTAAAGGCTGCCTTTGAGCTCAGATCCCAAATCCAGACTCTATGGTCTAAAATCCTTCAGACCTTGGCAGATGATATCTTAACCTAAAATTATTAGTTTTCTTATAATTCTATGACACAACTAAACAATCAAAACATAAGGGACCTCAGCAACAGTTCTTCAATGTAACACCACTCACATAAATGTCACCTTGTAATGTAAGAATTTTACCTTTGAAAAGGAGAGCAACATTATTACTTCAGTTTTATAAGTTGATTACTGGTATAGTTTATCTGATGTTCAATTGGTTTTGCATGGTATATAAAATTGTTTTGTAAGCCTTATATAATTATACATTTTTTCAAGACATACTACAATACCTCATTTGCATTTGGATAATATTTTAAAATGTTAACAATATTTTTGCTTTTAAGTAAAAAACTTGTATGTATATATGCATAACCCTTGGACACAGACACTAGGTTGGTAAGGCCTGGGGCAGAGGGGCAGAGGGTCAGGGTGAGTTAGAAGAAGTAAATGGAGGGAAAAGGTGGAAATATGTAATATTTTCAACCATACAGATTTTCTTAAAAAGAAACAGAAAACATCAGCATACTAGAAAAAAGTCAGGAAAATGGATGATGGACAAGAAAACTGCTCTCTCTTTCATTACTTTCTCCTCTTTATTTATTATAAAATACTAGAAGCCTGGTGTACAAAATTCGTGCATGAGGGGGTTCCCTCAGCTCGGCTTGCATCCTCTCTAATCTGGGAATGCTTGAGGGATGTCCGACTGCCTGTGGGATTGGGCCTAAACTGGAAGTCAGACATCCCTTGTGCAATCCAGGACTGCTGGGTCCTAACCGTTCGCCTGCCTGCCTGCCTGATCGCTCCTAACTGTCTCAGCCTGCCAGCCTGATTGCCCCCTAACTGCTCCCCTGCCAGACTGATCACCCCTTAACTGCCCTCCCCTGTTGGCCTGATAACCCCTAACCGCATCTGCTTTGGCCCCCACCACCGTGGCTTTGTCCGGAAGTATGTCCAGAAGATGTCCAGTCTAATTAGCATATTACCCTTTTATAGATATAGATAGGGGTGCAAGAAAGCACTGTACAAAGTTGCTGTCATACAGGGTGTGGAATGCAAACACAAGTGTGCAGTAAAACAAATTGGGGGCCCACAGTGCCCCAGCAGCAACATAACCCATGGCTGAAGGTGGAATTGCACACCCACGAAGAATCAGGCTCCCCCCTCTCTGGTTCCGGGGTGTGTCACCCGAGAACCACCCCAACTCACCGCAGCTCAGCAGATCCTGCATTGAGCGTCTGCCCCCTGGTGGTCAGTATGTATCATATGTACCATATAGTCAGATGGTCACTTAGCCTTTTATATATATAGACTAGAGGCCCGATGCACAAATTCATGCACAGGTGGGATCTGGCCAGCTACCCCAATCAATCCGGGGCTGATCAGGCCAGACAGGCAGGGGAAAGAGGATTCGGGAGGTCGGCCACCAGCCCCGCCCTTGATCGGGGTGATGAACTCCTTTAGCTTTTTCTTGTCTGTGAAGCTCTTTATCTGGTCTTCCATTCTAAATGAGCTTTGCTGGTTAGAGAAGGGCGTGGCAAGAAATATTCAAAGTGATGAAGAGCAAGGACCTGCAGCCAGGGTGACCTTCCTTTTGAAAGGACGCAGCTACTCCAGGGGCTGAGGGTTCGGTCTCTGTGAAACCTGGATCAGTCTTTTCATTGCGTGAGTGGAATTGCTGAGGCCTATTTGAGAATCACCAAAGCTGGGAGCGTGATCTCAGAACAGTTAAAAACACGTTTATGAAGGGGTGTTATGGGTTCTCTCTCATCAAAAAGCCCACGGGTCTGTGCTACATCAACAGGGTTGCTTTAACACTGAAGCCTCCATCCACAAGCCCACCAACCTCCAGGAGCTGGTGGGAGATTGAAAGTGGCTGCATAGATGAGGTCTCTGCCAGGCGACCTGGCAGGTGTCAGTGGCTTGGCCCTCTGAGCCCCAGGCATGGGGAGACAAGCTCTGACATCACCACTGTGCAGAGGATTTGACGGCAGCAGCAGCAGCTTCAGAGCATGTTGCTATTTTGTTTTATTTTTATCTCCTTTTCCCTTTAAACCTGTCCAAGTTGCATGCATTCAAGAGAGGAGCAGCCTTTGCAGCCTCCTTAGCAGAGAGCACACCTTCGATCTAGGTTCACAGACAGAGAACCTAGACAGAGTCCTGATTAGAAACACATGTAGGTCTTGCATTATTTGCACTATTACCAATAAAGAGGTTTTTAGATTCTGGCATGTAAATGTTTCCTGCTTATCCACAAGGGCAGGAGACCAAGCACAGTCACAGGCACAGCCACAGTTCTTCACTCACTCACAGGCTTCTGTCCAAGGGTGGTGATGCAGACACTTCACACATGGAGATGGCTGGGAGCAGGGTCAGACAGCAAATGCAGAACACAGCCATTCACAGCTCTACTTTCCCCAGACCTTCTGTCTCAGTCCCAATCTTATTGCTCTGGGTTTGTAGCATCTTCCTCTTGAGGTATCTACAGGACATGATGTTTATCACATGCTGTTTCTCCATGTGGGTGGTCAGCACAGGGGTTGCCTGAATCAGGCTTCCTTCATCATTGTGATGGTGGGGGGAGCACAGCATGAAGGTGTGAACACAAAGAATGCTGACTCCACGCTGAGTGCCTTCTGTATACCTTCTGTATAGCTGGTGGGCATCTCCCCTCAGAAGGGGTGCCAACAGCTCAGTTGCGTCTGCAACCAGCAGGTGCGGGGGGCAGATTGGAGGTAGGGCCAGTCAGGGGGAGGGGTCTCAAGAGGTTGGGGGAGGGGATTAATTGGGTCCATATCAGGCTGGTTGGCTGCTGCAGTGCGTGTTATAGCCACCAGTCATTCCACCATAATGGTTGCTGGACTTTTATATATATAGACTAGAGGCCTGGTGCATGAAATTTGTGCACGAGTAGGGTCCCTAGGCCTGGCTGGAAATCAGGGCCAGCCTGTGCCTTCCTTCCCTTGGCTGCCAGCTGCTGACCAATCCTTCCTTCCCCTGGCTTCCAGAAGCCAGCCCAGCCCCCCACTCACACCTGCCTTGACCCGGCGCCGCCCACATCTGCCACCACCCATCCCCAGTTCTCTGATCCCAATCGGGCGAGTGAGGCCTGCCAGCGGGGGTGAGGGACCAGGAGGCTGGCTTGCCAGGGTCTTCATTTCCCTGGCTGCCTGTGGGGCCTTCCTTCCTCCAGCTGCCAGCAGCTGGACCTGCCCCCCACCCACACCCGCCTGACCTGGTGCCGCTTGCGTCCACCACCTCCCATCCCTGCTTCCTAATTCCTCATCAGGTCATTGGTGCCTGCCAGCCAGGGGGGAGACCAGGAGGTTAGCCAGCAGGCCCCGATCAGGTGATTGGGGTGGTCAGGGGACGTCATAGCGACAGTCATTCTGATGTTTGGTTCCTTTTATATAGATAGATGATAGATAGATACTAACTCTAACATTGACCTTGTATCTATGATGAATATTATTATCTCTCTATTTAATAGAAATGCCAAGATATTAAGACACAAGAGGTTAAGTAACTAATTTATTAATTATCAGAGCTAAGATTTAACTGTGTGACTGAGTAGCTCTAAAGCCTATTTTCCTTTCTACTGAAACACAGTCTCCTAGAGGCTTATGGAATTAAGCCAATGAAAAATATTCTCCCTACAAAAGGGAGACTTTTCCTCTTTTGCTCAAAGTTATATAACATCAATTTTCTATGATACTTGAATTTATGAAATTAAATTCCTTCTTATGCCTACATTTGCATTTCTTTTTATTTCATTCAGCTCATAAGCAAAGCAATTTATGGTAGAAGCAAGAGTAACATTTTCCCTTACATTGTTTCATGACAGTCATTTCTCTGAGAAATATATAATACAATACAGAAATTGGATATGCTGATTGTATTCTTACTTGTGTTTACAAGGGTAAGGTAAATTTTAAAGGGGAAAAAAACTTCCTTTTCAAGACACCCCCTTTAATGGCTCACCTCCTTCCAGAAGGGATAAGTTTTTCCAATTCTATAGATATCCAGGCTTTACAGTGATTACCAAAAGGTGATTGCTCTGACTTTCATCCATCTTGCCCCAAAACATATGGAAATACATCCATCTTGCCCCAAAACATATGGAAGTATTTTCTTTTTATAACTGTTAGCATTTAAAGAAAGAAATGTGTTGTATTAATTCTACAGGAATGGTATCAACTGAATAATAGTTTATTATGCAGTTTCATTTTATAAACTCTATAGATTTCATAAATGACTCGCATTTCATTATATTACTCATTTCTCTTTTTATGAGCAATTGTTGATAAAGTTTTCCCTCAGTTCTTTTTCTAAAAAAGTCTAACCAGAGGATATAACCTTTGTAAAAATTTATGCATCCAACACAGGAATACCTAAATATATAAAGCAGATATTGATGGAGATAAAGAAAGAGATCAGGAGGAATCCAAGATGGTGGCGTAGGTAAACACCTAAACTGCTGCCTCGCACAACAATTTCAAGACTGCAACTAAAAGACAAAACGTCTATCACCCAGAACCACGGGAAAGCTGGCTGAGTGGAAGTTCTACAACTAGAAAGGAAGAGAAAAGAGCACTGAGACATGCACAAGCGCTGAAAAGCTGAGGTACGGAGGCGCGGGATCTGGGCTGGCGGCAGGCGTTGCTTTTTTCAACCCAAAGGGGAGGCAAGCCCCTGATTACTCTGAAACACAGTTTCTGGGGAGATGCGGGGGACCCAAACTCCTACAGGGAGAAGCTGGATTGTCTGCTACCGGGTCGGAAAGTGAGGGGGGCCTGCTTGCAGAGCTGCCCACAGGAATAATTGTTTATCTGCGCTGGGGCACGGGACGGGACGCAGTCGGAGACACAGAGCCGGCTAACTAGCAGCCATTGCTGTTTGCCATGCCCTAGCCTAGTGACACCCTGAGACCCCACCCCACACAACCTACAAACCCTCCCAAGCTCCAAGCAGCGGCTTTTGCATATGAATGGACTGCCCTATCGCAGCTTAACCTAACAAACTTGCAGCCCGGGTCAGACAGCTCCAAAACCTCCAAACCCCAAGCAAAGAGGAGAAAACTGTAGCTCTCACTGTAGCTCCTGCTGGGTGGATTCAGACAATAGCTGACCTGCACCCCATTGGAGATCCAGAAGCCAGTATACCTAGTGGTCAGTGTGAGAAACCAGATTTCAACTCCTCACATCCATAAGTGACATATTCAAGAGGCAGACTCAGCAAGCACCAAAGCCCCACTGAAACAAGTCCTGCACCATAAACATGTCTCCAGCACAGCAGTTCTTATAGACACAGCAAGTCCTCACAGCCGATTGGGCTAGAGGTCAATTCCTCCCAGTGTACCAACAGCAATTAAGGCTTAACTACACCAAGACTTTGCACTCAGCCCACAAAGGGGTGTGTACCAAGAGCGTTCACATCAGGTGATTGGGGAGGCTGAGCTACAGCCCCCTATAGGTCACCTACCACACAAAGCCACTCCATCAACACAGGGAAGCAGCCAAAATGCGGAAACAAAGAAACATGTCACGAATGAAAGAAACGGAGGAAAGCAAACTACTGGATGACATAGAGTTCAGAACCACATTTATAAGGTTACTCAAGAATCTTCTAAAAACCGCCGAGAAACTTGATGACACTTCTGAGGAGTTTAGTGAGACCTTCAAGGACCTTAATGAGAATGCCAAAAAAATGGAAAAGGAGCAGTCAGAAATGAAGCATACACTGTCTAAAATAAAGAATATACAGAAACTCAACTGTAGATCAACGTACCCCAAGAATCAAACCAAAGATCTGAAATATGAGGAAACAAAAAACACCTAACCAGAAAAACAAAAAGAAAAAAGAATACAAAAATATGAAGATAGTGTAAGGAGCTTCTGGGACAACTTCAAGCGTACCAACATCCGAATTTTTGGGGTGCCAGAAGAAGAGAGAGAGCAAAATACTGAAAACCTATTAGAAGAAATAATGACAGAAAACTTTCCCTACCTGGTGAAAGAAATAGACTTACAAGTCCAGGAAGCGCACAGAACCCCAAACAAAAGGAATCCAAAGAGGACCACACCAAGACACATCATAATTAAAATGCCAAGGGCAAAAGACAAAGAGAGAATCTTGAAAGCAGCAAGAGAAAAACGGTTAGTTACCTACAAGGGAGTACCCATACGACTGTCAGCTGATTTCTCAGCAGAAACTATGCAGGCCAGAAGGGAGTGGCAAGAAATATTCAAAGTGATGAACAGCAAGAACCTACAACCAAGATTGCTCTACCCAGCAAAGCTATCATTCAGAGTTGAAGGTCAAATAAAGAGCTTCACAGACAAGAAAAAGCTAAAGGAGTTTATCGCCACCAAACCAGGATTACATGAAATGCTGAAGGGTATTCTTTAAGAAGAGGAAGAAGAAAAAGGTAAAGATAAAAATTATGAACAACAAAATGACATCAAATACATACCTACCAACAAGTGAATCTAAAAATCAAGTGAATGAAAAATCTGAAGAACAGAATGGACTGGTGAATATAATAGAATCAGGGACATAGAAAGGGAGTGGACTGATGATTCTCAGGGGAAGCAGGTGTGAGGGGTGCTGGAAGAGATTGGACAAAAATCTTACTCCTATGGGGAAGACAGTGGCGGGGGGTAAGGGCATGGGGTGGGGTGGGGAATCAGGTGGAGGGGAGCTATGGGGAAAAAAAAAAGAGGAACACCTGTAATAATCTGAACAATAAAGATTTATAAAAAAGAAAGAGATCAGTGGTAATACAGTCATAGTGGGGGACATTAACACTCCACTGACATCAGTGGGTATATCTTCTGGACAGAAAATGAACAAGAAAACATTGCTTTAAATGACACATTAAAGCAGATAAATTTAATTGACAATTTTAAAATATTTCACCTTAAAGCAGCAGAGTATACACTCTTTTCAAATGCACATTTGACATTTTATAGGTTAGGCCACATATTAGGCCATAAAAGAAATTTAAATAAATTTAAGAAGATTGAAATAATATCAAGCATTTTCTCTGACCCCAATGGTATAAAACTAAAAATCAATTACCAAGACAAAAAGAGATGCACACAAACACCTGGGGGCTAAATAACATATTACTGAACAATGAATGGTTTAACAATGAGATCAAATAAGAAATTAAAAATATCTTGAGACTAATGAAAATTAAAATATAATAACTCAAAATCTATAGGTCACAGTTAAAGCAGTTTTAAGAGAGAAATTCAAGCAGGGCTGCTGGGGCTCAGTTGGGTAGAGCATCCTCCTGTACACTGAGATTGCCAGTTCGATTCTGGGTCAGGAGACAACCTTGATTACAGGTTTGATCCCTGGCAGGGATGCATATGGGAGGCAACCGATCTGTGTTTCTCTCATCCATCGATGATGTTTCTCCCCCTTCCTCCCTCTCTTCTTCCCTCCCTTCCCTTCTCTCTAAAATAAATAAAACATCTTCAATGGAAAAAGAATTAAAAAAAAAAAAAGAGGGAAATTCAGGTCCATCTCAAAGAACAAGAAAATTCCCCAAATAAAAATTTAACCTGACACCTAAATGAACTTTAAAAAACAATAAAAAACAAAGCCCAAAATGAATGAAAGGAGGAAAATAATAAAAATCAGAGCTGGAATAATCAATATAAATTGTAATTAAATATCAATTGTAAAAATCAATGAAACCAAGAGCCAGTCTTTCAAAAAACAAACAACAGGAGAAACCAAGATGGTGGCATAGGTAAACACCTGAACTTGCTGCCTCGCACAACTACTTCAAAACTACAACTAAAAGACAAAACAGATATCATCCAGAACCACAGGAAAGCTGGTTGAGTGGAAATTCTACAACTAGAAGGAAAGAGAAAAGCACACTGAGACGAGGAGGAGGAACGGAGGTGCAGAAGTGAAGTGCAGAGGTATGAAGGTGTGCACAAAAAGGGCTGGCAACTGAGTACACTGTGGTCTTTTTTAATCGGGAGGGAGATACAAGCTCCCGACTGCTCTGAACTCCAGTTCCGGGTGAAAATCTGATGAACCGAATAAACTGGTGAATATAATAGAATCAGGGGCATAGAAAGGGAGTGGACTGACAATTCTCAGGGAGAAAGGGGTGTGGAGGGTGTGGGAAGAGACTGGACAAAAATCATACACCTATGGATGAGGACAGTTGGTGGGGGGGCATTAAGGGCAGAGGATGGGGAGAAAAAGAGGAACAGCAGTGATAATCTGAACAATAAGGATTTATTAGTAAAAAAAAAAAAGACAAACAACATTGGTAAACCTTTAAACAGTCATCAAAAGAGAGAGAGAGAGAGTGAGGATCCACATAAATCAATCAGAAATGAAAGAGAAGTAACAACAAATTCCACAGAAATACTAAAGGAAATAAAAAGTATTATGAATGCCCTGGCTGGTTGGATCAGTTAGTTGAAATGTCATTCCATACACTGAAGGGTTGTGGGCTCAATTCTCAGTCAGGGCCTCGGTTGCACTTTTGATTCCCAGTCGGGAAGGCAACCAATTGATGTTTCCCCTCACACTGATGTTTCTCTATCTCTCCCTTACCTTGTTCTCTCTAAAATCAATAAAAATCTATCCTCAGGTGAGGATTTTTTTTTTTGAGTATTATGAACAATTATATGCCAACAAGTTAGACAATCTGGAAAAAAAGGATAAATTCCTAGAAACATACAATCTTCCAAAACTGATCAGTAAGAAACAGAAAAACTAAACAGACAGATTACAACAAAGAAAAGAATTTTAAAAAACTCCCAACAAACAAAAGCCCTGAAGTGGAAAGCTTTAATGTGTATTTTACTGAACACTAAAAGATTAACACTTATTCTTCTCAAAATAATTCAAAAAATCAAAGAGAAGAGAAGGCTCCCAAGTGTATTTTTATGAAGGGCCCATAAAATTGATTTTCAAACCAGACAAAGACATTACAAAAAAATTAAATTATATGCCAATATACTTGATGAATATAGATGTAAACATTCTCAACAAAATATGAGCAAACATAAATTAGAACTATATTAGAAAGATCATATACCATTTTATAGAATTTAGTCCTGGGATGCAATGATGGTTTACTATTCAAAAATCAATTAGCATCTGGAATGCTCAGGGCCCACTCAAGAATGCAAATAATCCTTCCCACTAATATATAGGGTAAACTAAGATTGTTGGTAGAGTATTAAATTTAACAGTAAAATAGTAATCAAGTTTTCAGATTAATTTAAATAGGCTAATTGAAATAAGTGAATATTCAAGTAAAGTTAATTGTACTGGACAAAAAGCTGTTCTTAAAGTAATAACTAAAATTTCTATTGGTAGTTCATCTCATGGTAAAATTCCTGAATATGCAACGAACCTAAAGCAGTCATATGTTTGGGCAAAAAAAAAAAATTTAAATTTAAAGTTATCAAGACTGCATTATAAAATTTACAAAAACCTCCATTAATAAAAAAAAAAAGGGGGGGGGGATAGTAGGGCAATATCATGTAAGGAAAAATATCCTGTAAGTAAATTACATCTAGAAAATTTTTACTTTACAAAATTAATTTTCATTTGTAATGCTAACAGCAAGACGGCCATTAAAAACACACATGGTATCTAAATAAGACAAAAGAAAATCGTTTGAACAAAAATAAAAAGGATCCCAAATCAATTATATAGAAAAGATTCCTTTATTAACTTGTGGTCGAGAATATATTTGTATATTTTCAGAAAACAACCCCAAGACCAGGTGGATTCCTGCAGCAGAGAGGAATTGACAGGTGTGCTCCAACCACGAAGACAAGAGGAAAAAACAGTCCAGAGAAGGAAGACGCTGACAACGCCTTGCCACGCGAGCAGTCAGCAGCTGTGCACCGCTGCAGGTTACCTAGGACCAAACCAGAGAGGTTCGGACCTGCATTGCCACCATGTGCCCACTATCCAGATATCATTGCTGACATGTACACATAAGGAACTGTTAGACATTGAAACAGGGACTCAGAACTGTTGGACATTGAAATTGGGACTCAAACATTTGTTTTGTTTTGTTTTGTTTTGTTTTGTTATTATATGTTTATTTCTAGTCTGCAGAGGCAAAACTTTTTAAAGGAAAGAAATGGTGGGAAAAAGATACAGAGGCAAAGAAGCATTGAACAGACTGTCAAACTACATTGGGAAGACAGGGGAGGTTGGGCAAGGGGGGCTGTAAGAGACCAACTGAAGGACTTGTACACATGCATATAAGCACAACCAATGGATACAAGACACTGGGGGGGGGGAGGGCGGGCAGGTGAAGGCATGTACTGGGGGGTAGGGGAGGTCGGGGAGAGGTCAATGGGGGAAAAAAAAGAGACATATGTACTACTATTTGTAATACTTAAAACAATAAAAAAATCAATTGACATGAAATACCACATAAACAAAATTAAAAATATAAATCATATGATCATAGCATTAAATACAGAAAAATAATTTGACAAAATCTAGTACCTAGTTTATATAATAAAAGCCCAGTGATCAAAACAGCAGAATGACCAGAACAACCAGAATGACCACAGCCGCTTGTCCCTGCTGGCCCTGCCCCCCAATAGCCCCCCACCTTGATTGGGGGCGGGGCTGGCCAGAAAACCACCTGCAGCCCCTCACCCCATCTAGCCCCATACCCCAGCGTGCTCTGGGCCTCTATAAAAATATAAAACCTTACCCCACCACCAGTCTAATCCAACCAACCAAAGGCTCCTGAAACCACAAAATTACATCACTGATTCAGGCTAGCAGTTCAAAGTATAAAACCTTATTCACTCTTGAGGAATTCACATCTTTCTACTTCCCCTTGGACTATGCGTCTCAGAAGAGGCATGCACAGTATGGACGCACAAATGAAAGCTCAGAAAAGTCACTCTTTTGGGGTCCTGTGGCGCATCCAGGCAGAGACAAACTGATCACCAAAAGCCAAGCACCAGACTCTGTCCCTTCCTCATCCTGCAGCCTCAACTCCAGGCAGGCACTCCCAGTGGCAGGATACAAGGAGAGCCCCCTCTTGAATCTTAGCAGAGACAGGAATGCTCAGGAGGCCAAGATAATAGAAACCTAAGGACCCAAATGCTGAGGCCCATGCCACCAGGGCCCACTCAGCACAAGGCCAAAGGGAGCTCAGACCAAGTTCTTGTCCAATTCCTAACCCAGTCCCGACCTGCCATCCCAGGCTGCAGTGCACGCTGGCCTGTGTAATGGGGGGGGGGGGGGGGGAGGCTCTGGAGGTGAAGGGCTCACCCCAACCCCTGGGCCCCAGGGGCTCTCCACCTGCATGCCCTTCCCCAGGTGCTCAGCCCCAGCTTTGCCAGTAAAGCCCCTTTGCTGGGGCAGGATCACAATGAGCAGGCCGGGGGAAGGATAGCTAGCCCGCAGCCTCCTCTGTGGCTGTTTGCAAACATGTAATTAGTTCCAGTTATCCTGGGATTTCAGTTCACCAACTCCAGGCCTAGGAGCTGCGCCCAGGGTGAACTCGCCCATGGAGCTGCTGCTCCACTGAATGAGCCCTCTCCCAAGCTGGGAAGCTCTATCTCCATCCATAGCACCCTGTGTCATGTGTCTGTGTTTGCCCAAATGTCTACACAGCAACCACATGCTTGCTTGGGGATATCTTTGTGTGTCCTCGGTGGTGTGTCTACACTGGCTGCTGGGAAGTTCACAAGTACCAGGGGCCAATGAGGACAGGAAGTGTGTGGGGCAGGGGGGTCGGGGAGTGGAGTGAGGAGCTGGGGATGAACTGGTTATCAGGTGAGAAGGAAGGAAGAGCTAGTGCCCAGTTCTCCCATCTGGGCAAGTCCTACATAAATGTGAGCCCAGGGCAGTGGCCAAGGCCAAATATCCCTGGGATTTCTGATATAACTGCCAAACCGAGGTGTCCTAGACCATGCTCTGTTTCCTCAGCCCCCTGAGCCACTTCAAACCTCAGCCACCAGCGCTCCTGTCCTGCAGGTGGCATAGCCAGGGCTCAGAGAGGTTAGGGAACTCACTCTAAGTGGCATAGCAGGCCAGGGCCACCACTCTCCAGAGCTGCAGCACAGGATTCTGGATTTGGGTTTTACTCAAAAACAGAAGTTGTCGGGGACCTGGGAGGGAATGCCTCCAGGTTCTCCTCTCTCTGACTGGTCTCAGATCCCGAACTCTCAGTGACCCTGGTCCTGCGTACTCAGCCCATTGCACGCCACATCCTTCCAGCCCTTTCCCTGAGTCCAGTTCAGCCATGTCTAAGCTGAATGGAACCAGAGTGCAGAGGAGAGCAAGCTCGGCCCCAGGGGCCTTAGTTGGAGGTGGAGGGATCAGCCTTCTGGAAGCAGGATTTCTCAGCACACTCACTCTGCCCTTAAGGCTGAGTTCCTCCTTTAGCCTTGTGGGGTTCTCTGTGTCTGTCTGTCTTGCCCTGTGCATCTCTCTCCCTGTTCCTTGCTCTCTGATCCTGTTTATTCATTCTTCATGTCTCACTGGGGCTCTTGTCTCTGTCTTTCATTGGATCTCTGCCCATGGAGAATATCCCTGCCACCCCTGCAAAGGAACACACCAGCTGAATCTGCCTTTTCAATAAAAAAACGACAAGTGGGAAACAGCAAATTGAAAAGCATTAACTTGAGAAAACCAAGATGGTGGCATAGGTAAGCACCTAAAGCACTGCCTCGCACAACAATTTCAAAACTACAACTAAAAGACAGAACGGACACCATCCAGAACTACAGGAAAGCTGACTGAGTGGAAATTCTACAACTAGAAGGAAAGAGAAAAAGCTCACGGAGAACTGGAGGAACAGCAAAGGGTTGAGGTACAGCAAAGGGTCTTTGTGAGAACAGAGAAGAAGGGCAGCTGAGAGCCTGGATGACTTTCTCTGGTGGGAGGGGGAAGGAAGCCCCCGACTGCACTGAACCCCAGTTCCGACTGCACTGAACCCCAGTTCCAGGCGAAACCCCATGGATTCAGGCTCATACAGGGGGAGTCTGGACTGTCAGGTAGAGAGAAAGGCACTAGGAGACTCGGAGACCCGGGGAGAGTCGGAAGAGCCCCAGTGGGCAGGGGTCTGGAAGCATGCGCGCGAGTGTGCACAAACACTGCAGAGGTTGCCACAGGCTTTCCCTAGCAGAAGGGGGTCAGAAGCTCCTGACTGCATTGAACCCCAGTTCTGACTCCACTGAACTGCAGTTCCAGGCGAGCCCTTGGGGACCCATGCTCTTGCGGGGGGAATCTGGACTCTCGGGTGGAGGCTCGGGAGCCGGGGAAGGTGCGCGCACACAAGGGCAGGGCTGACAGGAAGCCAAGACTGTCTGCTCTACCCTGAGACTCCACCCCTTCCAAGCTGAGCACAGAGGCTTTTGCAGTTTGGAAAGTCTAACCCTATAAGGCTGTCTCCAGCACCGAACTTCTCCCAGCTTAGACACAGCTAATCCTCACAGACAACTGGCCTGGAGGTCAATTCCTCCCAGTGATACCAATAATAATCAATACTTAACTACAACAAGGCTGTACAGATAGTCCACAAAGGGGTGCACCAAGAGTGTTCACCTCAGGTAACTGGGAGGCCAACCCACTGGGCCATATAGGAAACTTAGCACACAAAGCTACCCTACCAACTCAGGGAAGCAGTGAAAATGCGGTGACAAAGAAACAGATCACAAACGAAAGAAATGGAGGAAAACAAACGACTGGATATAGAATTCAAAACCACGGTTATAAGGCTTTTCAAGAGTATCCTAGAAAAGGCTGATAAATATAATGAGACCCTTGAAGATATGAAAAAGGACCAACTAGAAATTAAACATACACTGACTGAAATAAAAAATATTATACAGAGACCCAACAACAGACTAGAGGAACGCAAGAATCAAGTCAAAGAATTGAAATACAAAGAAGCAAAAAACACTCAACCGAAAAAGCAAAAAGAAAAAAAATCCAAAAAGTTGAAGATAGTGTAAGAAGCCTCTGAGACAAATTCAAGCGTACCAACATCAGAATTATGGGAGTGCCAGAAGAAGAGAGAGAGCAAGATACTGAAAACTTATTTGAAGAAATAATGACTGAAAACTTCCCCCACCTGGTGAAAGAAATAGACTTACAAGTCCAGGAAGCACACAGAACCCCAAACAAAAGGAATCCAAGGAGGTCCACACCAAGACACATCATAATTAAAATGCCAAGAGCAAAAGACAAAGAGAATATTAAAAGCAGCAAGAGAAAAAGTTAATTACCTACAAGGGAGCACCCATATGACTGTTAGCTGATTTCTCAACAGAAACTATGCAGGCCAGACGGGAGTGGCAAGAAACATTCAAAGTGATGAATAGCAAGAACCTACAACCAAGAATACTCTACCCAGTAAAGCTATCATTCAGAATTGAAGGGCAGATAAAGTGCTTCACAGATAAAAAAAAAAAGCTAAAGGAGTTCATCACCACCAAACCAGTATTATATGAAATGCTGAAAGTTATTCTTTAAGAAGAGGAAGAAGAAAAAAGTAAAGATAAAAATTATGAACAACAAATACATATCTATCAACAAGAGAACCTAAAAATCAAGTGAAAAAAAAAACCCTGAGGAACAGAATAAACTGGTGAATATAATAGAATCAGGGGCATAGAAAGGGAGTGGACTGATAATTCTCAGGGGGAAAGGGGTATGGGGGTGTGCAAGAAGAGACTGGACAAAAATCGTACACCTATGGATGAAGACAGTTGCAGGGAGGTAAGGGCAGAAGGTGGGGTGGGAACTGGGGTGTTGGGGAGCTATGGGGGGAAAAAGGAGAAACAATTGTAATAATTTGAATAAAAGTTTATTTTAAAAAATTAAAAAAATAAAATTTAAAAAAAAAGCATTAACCTAAAAACAATCCATGTGTCTGCAAATGCATTCCAAATGGCAGCACTTGGGCGGAGTGGCAGGGGCGGGGCATGTTGGCCACATGATCTGGAACCTCAGACACAAAGTGTAGGGGCTCAGCACCTTCCTATGGACCCCTCCCACTAGCCACTTGGGATGTCAGGGTCTGGGGAGGGGACTTAGTCTACACTCACCCTTGCTGACCCCCACCTGATTCCATAGATCCTTTCCCTTGTTTTGGCATCTGCTGGTCCCTCTTACTCCCACAGTACCTCCAAACCTTCCTATGCTGACTCCGACTCTCTTTCTGCACCAGCCCTCCCTGCAACACACACACACACACAGATTTCACTCTCTCCCTCCCCTACCCACAGTGCTATACCCCATACTTCTTCTTGCCATGCCCTGCCCCACCTCCATTCTGCCCTCCTGTCCCAGACCACCCAACAGCCCTGGATCCATAAGAAATGGTTAGAACAAAGCTTTCTTTGGCCAGAAGAGACTCTCCAGGGAGCTGCATTCAGAAAGTCGCTCCCAGTACTGTACCTGCAACTGCTCTGTCCTGCCAGATGCCAATCAGAAAGTGTGTCTCTGGAGACAGAGGGTAGCAGAAGTAGGCTGCTGTCCTTTGAAACCCCTCATCAGGAGGCAACTCCACCCAAAAAATAAAGTTCACACCTCCCTTATCACTTTCAGCAACCCTACTTTGCCCCTTTCCCTGGAAGTGGAAGAATTGGAGCACATTTATCTATCCTATATAATAAAGAGCTAATATGCAAGTGGTCATCACGCCCTCATGCCCTCATGCCCTCCTGCCGGGGCCAGGGTACCTGAATCCGGGCCGGGGTACCTGAGGCCATGCTCCCTGCCCAATGGGGCTTTATGGGGGTACCTGAGGCTGAACCCCCCACCCTGTGGGGCTTGACGGGGATGGGGTCAGATGGGTCTGGGTCTCGTGCAATTTTGAGGCCAGCACATGGGCGGGGACTTGACTCTGGGTCCTGTGGTGCACCCCAGACTCTGACAGGCCGGAGATTTTCATATACATTTTACTAACTTTCTTTCCTCTCTGACACTTCTATTATAGAGAAAGGTCAAATAGCAATATTAAAATATTTCCTCTAATTAATTATTTTAATATGCACAAATTTCGTGCACCAGGCCACTAGTATATATATAAAAGAGTAATATGCAAATTTACGGAATGGTGGGATGACCAGAATGACCACTTGACCAGCTGCTATGAGGTGCACTGACCACCTCTCGGTTCCTCCCTCGCCACTCCCCCCTCCATGGCAAACGGGGAACCAGGAGTGGGTGGCAGCAGCAAGGGGTGGGGCCGGCTTCTGGCAACCGGGGAAGATGGCCCTGATCACAGACCAGGCCTAGGGACTGTACCCATGCATGAATTTCATGTGCCTGGCCTCTAGTTTATTATAAAAACTCTCAGCAAAGTAAGAATAGAGAAAACATATCTCAACATAATTAAGGTCATATATAATAAACCCATAGCTAACAACATGTTCAATGAAAAAACATTAAAAACATTTTTGTAAGATCAGGAACAAGTTAGGGATGTCTACTTTCATCACTCTTATTCAACATAGTACTGGAAGTCTTAGCAACAACAATGTAAAAAGAAGACAATTAAAGGCACTCAAATTAGGAAAGAAGTAAAACTGTCATTATTTGCAGATGACATGACAATATATAGAGAATCCTAAAGTTCCCACACAAATATTACTGAACTTAATGGATTCAGTAAAGTAGCAGGATACAAAATAAATATTTATAAGGTGGTTGTATTTTTATACTCAAATTTTAATAAACTATAAAAATAAATAAACAAAAAATGCCATTTATCACTGCATCAAAAAATAAAATACTTAGTAATATATCTGACAAAGAAGGTAAAAGACCTATACTAAGAAAATTATAAAACTTTAAAAAGAGAAATTGAATATAAAGATCCCAAATAGCCACAGTAATTTTGAGAAAAAAAGAACAAAGTCAGATATGCCATGTTATCTTATATCAACCTATATTACAAGGCTATAGTAATCAAAACAGCATGGTACTGGCATGAAAACAGACACATTGATCAGTAGAATGGACTAACAATCCCAGAAATAAATACATGGTTATATGTTGGCTTACCAAAAAAGCCAAAGTGACTCTATAATATGGTTTGTAATAAAAATTTCAAGAACTGCTACTTGACATTTGTTACTAAAAATATTTCTTATATGAAATCATATTTGCTAGACTATTTGTTTCAGAAAACTGTCCTTTTCACTAAAAATTGAATATCATTTTCATAGATGTTGATTCTTCCCCAAACCTTAATATTATTAATTTATTATGATCTTGCTCTAATTAACCCTGGTATGAATAAAAATATAGTAGATTTTTATAAAATTAAGACATAAAGACATACTACATTTAAAAATTACACACAAGAAAACATACTCAAACAAAATTACTTTAAAAACTAGAAAGACTAATGTTTTCTATTATAGTAATTTCCTGTGTGCTATATTGACCTAAAGAAGTCACTCTAAGGAGTATATATATGAGATGGCAGAAACCACATTTCCTTGAGGTGTAATTACATATACCTATTTAATGGATACAAATGGTAGGGGATCAAAAAGTACTTAAAGGTAAATATCACATGTCTTAATAAATTGTCAAAAACTGTGAACAAATTATGAATTATAGACTAATTTCTTTGAAAATTGTCTCATTTTATGATTCTTAAATAGATAGGAATTTTATTAAATTTTGAGAACAGAGTATTTGGAGATTATTTCAAGATGGCTGCAAAGTAGGTGAAGCTACACTCATCTGCACCAGACCCCAAATCAGATTTACAGCTAAATTATAGAGAAATTAACCTGAATAAGCAACTGAAGGCTAGCTGACCTGAAATATTATAACCAAAGATGTACAAAAGAGGCCACATAGAGACTGGTAAGAAGGGAGGAAATTCAGAAATGGCTAACCTCTGTACCCAGGTGTGGTGACTGAGAAGCCGGAGGGATATCACAGTTGCATAATTCCATCCCACCAGGAGGGTGGGCTTTCAATCCAATGCAGGGATCTCCAACCCAGAGAACAAAGACAGGAAGAGGAGCCCACCTCAAATCTGGTGGTAAAATCAGTGGGGATTCAGTCTGCCTGGGAGACCCAGACACCACCTTCCCAGAGAGGAGTACTCCTATCGTTACAGCACCAACCTGGGTTTCCACTGCCAGCAAGGTCACACCACTGTACTTGGATCATGCTGAGGGGTCTGCTGACTGTACCCAGCAGTGACTTTTGGGGCCCCCTCTTTCTGAGGAGGCTTTTGGTAAAGACTCGGTGACTAAACTGTGGGGCTTTGGAAAGAGAACCATTCTCCCCCACCTCAAGTGCATAGCCAGAGCCTCTCCCTGGACTTATTATATTGTAAATCAGGGAGCCGACATGAGATGCCTTCACAAGCCAAATTTTGGAGTCCTTTATTACACCAGCAGGCTTAGAGGAATATTGTGTCCAAAGTCTAAGCAAAACATGGACGAAGCTTTCTCTATTCATACTTTTTCAGTATTTTGTTTTCCAAATTTGGAATGAGACTTCCGGACCTTCTGAGAAGGAAGCCCTCCCTGTGTGCTGGGAAGGGGCCATGAGACCATATCTCAAGGCCTGGCCTGGTGCCAGCACCGACAACTCTGGCTGGGACACAAGAGCCAGAAACACAAGCACATCCACAACAGCTTGCACAATGAAGCCAGAGGTGAGTCACATTTGTTAGGCAGCCTGTGATGAGACTTAATCCCTGAACAAGAAACTAACATTCAAACCCAACTACATTAGGAGAACACAAGTAACACAAGTAGGGGGCTCACTAGAACACCCAGCTGAGTAGATCAGAGAGACTGCACCACTGGATCCCACAAATCACCAACTACATAGGACCACCCCACAAAGAACCTGGGTAGCATAACAGTTGATTCTAAGACATAGAAACGATTACAATGGGACAGCAAAAATGGTGAGTGGTGGGTGGGCGGGGGGGGGGGCACGAGGGAAGCAATCCCCAAAGGAAAGAAAAAGAGGAATTACCAGAAGAGGAATTAAATTAAATGGAGGCAAGTAATTTGTCAAAGAAAGAATTCAGAGTAATGATTATAAGGATGCTCAAAAGTCTGGATAACAAATTCACACAACTCAATGAGAATTATAAGGAGCTGAACAACAATTTCATCAACATGAATACGAATCAAGAGAAAATGAAGAATGATGTAGCTGCAATAAAGAACACAATGGAAGGCAACAGAACACTTCAACAGTAGACTAGAAGAAGCTGAGGACCAAATTAGCGAGTTACAAGACAAGATAGAAAAAAAAAAAAAAACACCCAAGATGAGCAGCAACTAAAACATTTAAAAAATAAAACAGGCGGAGAGTCTAAGGGAGCTGTGAGACAATATGAAATGCATAACAGATGTGCTATAGGGAAGGAAGCTGAGCAAGGAATAGAAAACCTGTTAGAAGAAATAATGACAGAAAACTTCCCTGATTTGGGGAAGAAAAAAGTGACACAAATCCAAGAAGCACAGAGAATCCCAAGCAAGATGAACCCCAAAATACCCATACCAAGACACACTGTAAAATTAAATTGGTAAACATAAAAAAGAAAGAACCTTAAAGGCTGTAAGAGAGAGACAGAAAGTTACCTACAAGGGATCTCTCATTAGACTACCAACTGATTTCTCAACAGAAACACGTTAAGCCAGAAGAGAATGGAATGAAGTATAGAAAGTGATGCAAAGCAAGGGACTGAATCCAAGAATACTCTATCCAGCAAGGCTATCATTCAAAATTAAATATGAAATCAGGAGCTTCACAGACAAAAAAAAAAAAAAAGGCTAAGGTAGTTTATTACCACCAAGCTAGCAATACAAGAAATGCTAAAGGGCTGAAACTGGTTTGGCTCAGTGGATAGAGTGTCAGCCTGCAGACTGAAAGGTCCCAGGTTCTATTCCGGTCAAGGGCATGTACCTGGGATGCAGGCACATCCCCAGTAGGGGGCGTGCAGGAGGCAGCTGATCGATGTTTCTCTCTCATGGATATTTCTAACTCTCTATCTCTCTCCCTTCCTCTCTGTAAAAAATCAATAAAATATATTTTTTAAAAAAAGAAATGCTAAAGGGACTGCTGTAAAGAAAAAATAGACAGGGAGAAAGGAAAATATGCATAAAAAACAAAGATGGCAATAAACAAGTACCTAGATATAGTAATAAAAGGGTACTATGCTAATTAGACCAGACATCTTCTGGACATCCTTCCAGATAAAGTCATAGTGGTAGGGGCTGAGGCAGAGGCGGGTAGGGACAATCAGGCTGGAAGAAGAGTAATTAGGGGGTGATCAGGCTGGCTGGGGAGCAGTTAGGGGGCCATCAGGCTGGCAGTAGAGAGCAGTTAGGGGTGAACAGGCCAGCAGGCAGAGTTAGTTAGGAGCGATCAGGCAAGCAGGCAGAAGGGTTAGGGGTGATCAGGCAGTGTGGTTAGGAGTCATCAGGAAGGTAGGCAGGTGAGCGGTTAGGAGCCAGAGGTCCCGGATTGCAAGAGGGATATCTGACTGGGATCAGACCTAAACCAGCAGTTGGAAATCCCCCGAGGGGTCCTGGATTGGAGACCAGGGACCCCCCTTCTGTGCACGAATTTTGTGCACCAGGCCTGTTGAGGGACCCCCCTTCTGTGCACGAATTTTGTGCACCAGGCCTGTAGTCAATAATAATCTTAAACATAAATGGATTAAATGCTCCAATCAAAAGACATAGGGTAGCCAAATGGATAAGAAAACATAACAAATATATATGTGATCTATAAGAGACTGACCTCAGAAGAAAGGACTCATACAGACTGATAGTACAGGTATGAAAAAAAAATTATTCAGGCAAATGGAAATGGAAAAAAAAAAAAAGCTGGGGTAGCAATACTTTTATCTGAAAAAATAGACTCAAAGTGAAGGCCATAACAAGAGATAATGAAGACCACTACATAATACCAAAGGGATCTATACAACAAGAGGCTATAATTCTGGTAAACATATATGCACCAATAGAGGAGCACTCAAATACATTAGAAATTTCTGGAAGATATCAAGGGAGAGATTGATAGCAAATTAATCATAGCAGGAAACTTTAATACCCATTGACATCAATGGATAAACCCTTTATACAAAAAAAATCAAAAAGGAAACAGCAATCCAAAATGACTCACTGGATCAGACTCACTTATCATCAAAAGAACATTTCAACCCAAAGCTACAGAATATAGTTTTCTCAAGTGCACATGAGATAGTTTCAAAGATAGACCACATGTTAGGACACAGACTAAGTCTTTACATATTCAACAAGATTGAAATCATATCAAGCATCTTTTCAGATCAAAATTGCATAAAACTGGAAATCAACTACAATGAAAACAATTAAACATCTGTAGGCTAAATAGCAATCTGTTAAACAATGAATGGGTTGCCAAAGAGATCAAAGAAGAAATAAAAAGCATCCTGGAAACAAATGACAATGAAAAATCTATAGGACACAGTGAAAGCAAGCCTGAGAAGGCAGTTCCTAGTACTACAGACTTAACTCAAAAAAACAAGAAATACTTGTAATAAGTTATCTAAACCTACAACTTAAATAATAATAAAAGCCTTATGTGACAAACCTAGAGCGAACATCATACTCAATAAACAAAAGTTAAAAGCATTGCCCATAAGTACAGGAACAAGACAGGGGTGACCATTTTTACCACTCCTGTTCAACATAGTGCTAGCCATTGGAATCAGAAAAGAAGAAAAAATAAAAGGCATCCAAATTGGAAAGCAGGAAGTAAAACTGTCACTATTCACAGATGACCTGATACTGGACATAGAAAACACTAAAGACTATCAGAAAACTACTAGATTTAATAAATGAATTTATAAATTGTTGTGCAGCGAACGTGAGTGAACGACCATTGGAGTCCAGACCAAATTAAAATCTGGGGAGCCTTTAATAGCCAGCTGATGACTGCTCTCTCTCCACGCAGGGAGTCCAGAGAGCAGCCCGACCCTTTGTGTGGGACCACCTTTAAGCACATTAACCACATCCTGTTTTTGTAGAACAAGTAACCCAAGACAAAACAGTTTTTCCTTAAGCAATGTCAGGATTATGCCATTGACGACCATGTTATTTACAGGGTCATCCTGTTCTTCAGAAAGCTGACAGTGATCTATGAAAGAAGGCCTACGTGCTGAGAAGGGGCCATGAGACCGTATCCCAAGGCCTGGCCTGGTGTCAGCACTGACAACTCTATCTGGGGCATAGTCCATGGTCTCTCTGGAATGGGCAAAAATTCCCACTCTCCAACAGAAATGTAGCAGGATAGAAAATTAATACTCAGAAATCTATGGAATTTTTATACACCAATAATGAACTGTCAGGGAGGATCCAAGACGGAGGCCAATGGGACTGCAAGCTGCAAGATAGTGTGTGAGTGAGAGAGCAAAAGGAGAGTGCATGGACGTGTGGTGAGTGTCTGTATTTGTGAGTGAGGGACAGCTATATTCCACAGGACTGTTGGGGACTGGCAGACCAGGATCCCCTGGCCAGGAAGCTTCTATTACTGCTGAAATCTCTCCCTGAGTTGCTGGTTCTGCTGCAGAGACTGCGCCATCTTGAAGGGGAGAGTGGCTGTGATCAGAAGCCCAGCCTTACCTTCACCTGGGGAGACCTCGGATACCTCCCGGGACCCTACAACCACAATGCCCAGGGAATACCTGCCTCAGCTGCAAACTCACAAACACTGAGACTACAGCTTCCCCAGTCATGAGCAACTAAAAGTTTGTCAAGGGGGAGACAAAGTGGCACTGAATACTCAGATAGGTCCTGCACCTTCTCACAGAGTAGATAGAAGGAACAGTTGAATCGAATAACATCTTCCCAGAATTGATGAATTAAACACAGCTGGTGAGGCAATCCATGGATGAAAAGATCAGAGATTGCCTAGAGCAGTGGTCAGCAAACTCATTAGTCAACAGAGCCAAATGTCAACAGTACAACGATTGAAATTTCTTTTGAGAGCCAAATTTTTTAAACTTAAACTTCTTCTAATGCCACTTCTTCAAAATAGACTCACCCAGGCTGTGATATTTTGTGGAAAAGCCACACTCAAGGGGCCAAAAAGCTGCTTGTGGCTCACAAGAAGCAGTTTTCTGACCACTGGCTTAGAGAGAGGTGAGATCTGGGATCCAGGCTGGAGGGGAAAATGCCTGCATCGGGGACTAGAGGCTCAGAGGGAGACTGTGCTCCACCAAACCCGTGGCCCTTGGGGTGACTGTAGTCCTCAAATGTGGAAGGGGGTCCACAGGGCTGCTGGCAGAGGAGGCCTCTAGATTTAAGCCCACAGCTATGGGAAACTGTTCTAGGAAAGGCAGCCTGAAGTTCTATACCAGCCACGCAATGCCAGGGGAAAAAGATGTGAGTCAGCAAGGTTCCTTTATCTTTTTTTTTTTTTTAACCTCCATGTTTTTGCTTGCTAACTCTAGTACATAGGACCTCCAATTAAAAACACTCACTGAGACTGCAGGGGAAAGTTGTTTTTGTGGAAACTGGGGATCAGAATAAGGAGAGATGAGAAGGAAACTACATCTGGGTCAGTCCCTCCCTCCAAACCAGTATTAAGTGTGGCAGGGAAAGAAGAATCTAAACACTGGGTAAGGGAGCCATTTAGTCCCAGAAATTAATACCAAAACACCGCGACCCAGGGGTTGTATCAGAAATTGACTCTTGTGTAAATACAACTGAAAGCAGGCAGAGAAACAAAGTGAGCAGAGAGATCCTGTCTGCTTGAAACCAAGGTTGTGGCTTATGACACAGAAGTGCAGTGGATCACAGGGAACTTCAACACTGCCAACTACCTGACAGGAAACAGACATGCCAGGCAGAATAGTAGAGGAAGTGAATGACTTTCACTACTTCACTTTTTTATTTATTATCTTTTCCTTAAGAAACTAAAAAATTGTTTTCTCGCTTAATTTTACTTTTTTATTATTATATTTTTATTTTTAATTATTATTACTACTATTATTTTACCTTTTTTAAATTTTATTTTATTTTAGTTTTTCTTTATATCATTTTATTTTATTTTGGGATTAGTGTTCTATATTCTATTTTTCTTTTTCTTTTAGCATTATTTTACTCTATCTCAATTTTTCCTTTATGTGAACACTCTCTTCCTCACTTTCCCCGTTTCATCCTGTTTCTTTTACCTTGTTCCTGCTTAAGTTTTTCTCTAACTTTTCTTTTTACTCCCTGTTAAAAATTGTTCTTACTCATATACCTAATTTCCTCTCTGCTTCTCCCAGTCCATGCACACTTCTCTTCTCTTTCTTCGCTAGCCAATATTTTTCCTTTTTCTTTCTTTCTGTCTTGTTGTTGTTGTTTGTTTAATTGTTTTTTAGTTTCTTTCTTTTTGCTTTTGCTTTTTTTTCCTTTTTTTGTTTCAGTTTTGCTTCTCCTCACTTGTTCTCTTCTTCGACTAATAGCTTAATTAATTCCAATCACCAACTCAGGCCTATCTACTCTTTAATCTCTTTTTCTAATAATAGATGAATACATAGATAGATGATAGATAGATAGATAGATAGATTAAAGAAAGGGGAAAATTATACACACATATATATAAATATAAATTTTCTTCTATATATTTTTTTAATATACATACATATTTTTTTCTCTTTTTTGTATTTTGTTTTTTACTTTTCTACTTACTAGTATACACTCATTTTTTTCTACTTCTTCAATACTGAATTGTGGCCATTTCCCCATTCATTCAATTCCTTGACCTTACCTACTGGAAATAAGCTCTGCCTCCTCAGATTCATCTGGGTGTTTGTTGTTTGGGTATTTGTTGTTTGAATTTTTGGATTAGTTGTTGTTTGTTGTTTGCTATTAATCTCTGGGTATTTGTTGTTTTCATTTTTTGGATTAGTTGTTCGTTTTTGGAGTTTTCTCCACATTTACATATATTTTCACCCTTCTTTTTTCTTCTCTTTCTTTACTCACTTACATTTTTTTTCCTTTTCTCAATATCATTTTTGCACTCTTTTCTCTCCCCTAATTCTCTTTTCTCTAGTGGTCACCTTTATTTGGGGATATTGGTATCATGAATACATTTGTGTTTGGTGTCCTGTGTGTTGTGTCTTGTCATGTTGTATTTTGTGCCTTTAAAACAATGCAGGAGATAGAGAGCTACATACCCAGACACCCTGAGGGGAACAAACAGCCCCCATAGAAAAGAAAAGGAGGAAACACTGGGGAAAAACATAAATGAAATGAAAGCAAGCAATATGTCAGAGAAAGAATTCAGAGCAATGGTCATAAGGATGCTAAAAAGGATGGTAGACAAAATTAACAATATGTGTAAGAACCAAGAGGAAATGAAGAGGAAACTAAGAAGAAATGAAGAGTGACATCACTGCAATAAAGAACACAATAAAAAGTATCAACAGTAGACTAGAAGAAGCAGAGGACCGCATCAGGGAGCTACAAGACAAGGTAGGAAAAAATACCCAAGCAGAGCAGCAACTGAGAAAAAAAAAAAAAACACTTAAAAAACAGGAGGAGAGCCTAAGGGAACTTTGGGACAACATGAAATGAAACAAAATCTGTATAATAGGGGTCCTAGAAGGAGAGGAAACTGAGCAATGAATAGAAAACCTGTTTGAAGAATTAATGACAGAAAACTTCCCTGATATTGGAAAGAAGAAAAAACTCACACAAGTCCATGAACCTCACAGAGTCCCATACAAGATGAACCCAAAAAGACCAACACCAAGACATATTATAATTAAACTAGTGGCTCAGTGCACAAAATTCATGCACTGTGGGGGGGGGGGTTGTCTCTCAGCCCAGCCTGCACCCTCTCTAATCTGGGACTCCTCTGGTGATGTCTGAATGCCAGTTTAGGCCTGATCCCTGTGGGATCAAGTCTAAACAGGCAGTTGAACATCCCTCTCGCAATCTGGGACCACTGGCTCCTAACAGTTCACATAACTGCCTGCCTGATTGCCCCTAACCACTCTGCCTGCTGCCCTGCTCACCCCCAAATGCCCCCCACCCGCTGGCTTTTTTGACCCCAACTGCTCCCCCTCTCTGGCCTGATCGCCCCCAACACCACCCCCCCTGCTGGCCTGCTCAGCCCCCACGTGCCTCCCCAGCCAGCCTGATCACCCCCAACTTCACTCCTGTCCTGACCTGATCACCCCTAACTACCTCTGCCTCTGCCCCGCCACCATGGCTTTGTCTGGAAGGATGTCTGGAAGGTCTCCCAGATGGCCTCCCAGCCTATTTAGCATATTACCCTTTTATTAGTATAGATTGGCAAACACCAACGACTAAGTAAGAATCTTAAAAGTGGCCAGAGAGACACAGAAACTTACCTACAAGGGATCTCCCATCAAACTATCAACTGATTTCTCAACAGAAACACGTCAGGGAATGGAATAAAATACAAAAAAATTATGCAAAGCAAGGGTCTGAATCCAAGAATACTGTACATAGCAAGGCTATCAATCAAAATTGAGGGGGAAATCAGGAGTTTTATAGACAACAAAATAAAAGAACTAAGGGAGTTTATTACCACCAACACAGCAATGCAAGAAATGCTAAAGGGTCTCCTGCAAAAAGAAAAAATAGGAAGGGAAAAAGAAACACAGGCATAAAGAATAAAAATGGCAACAAATAAGTACTTATCAATAATAACTTTAAATGTAAGTGGGTTAAATGCCCCAATCAAAAGACATAAGGTACCTGAGTGGATAAGAAAACTTACCCATATATCTGCTGTCTATAGGAGACCCACCTCAGAACAAATGACTCACACAGACTGATGGTGAAGGGATGGAAAAAGGTTTTTCAGGCTAATGGAAATGACTAAAAAAGCTGGGGTAGCAATACTTATATTTGACAAACTAGATATCAAAGTGAAGGCCATAACAAAAGATAAGGAAGTCAACTTCATAGTACTAAAGGAAACAAATCAATAAGAAGATATAACTCTGCTAAACATATATGCAGTCAATACAGGAGCACTAAAATACATTTTTAAAAAAACAACTTCTGAAGGATATCAAGGGAGGGATTGACAGCAATACAGTCTTGGTATGGTACTTTAATACCTCACTAACACCACTGGATAAATCCTCTAGACCAGTGGTCAGCAAACTGCAGCTCTGTTGATTAATGAGTTTGCCAACCACTGCCTTAGGGAGAAACACTTAAAAACATTTTAATAATGTACTAATGTCTTTAACCTGAAGTCAAAACTTCTGGGTAAGGGTAATGCCTTATGCAATGGTCGGAAAACTCATTAGTCAACAGAGCGGCAAACCGTGGCTCATGAGCTGCATGTGGCTCACGAGCCCCAGTTTGCTGACCACTGCTCTAGGCAAAAAAATCAGCAAAGAAACAGCAATCCTAAATGACTCACTAGATCAGATTAAATTAATTGACATCTTCAGAACATTTCATCTCAAAGAATATACATTCTTCTCAAGTGCACATGGGTCGTTTTCAAAGATAGACCACATATTAGGACACAGGCAAAGTCTCTTCAAATTCAAGAAGACAGATATCATATCAAACATCTTCTCAGATCACAATGGCATTAAATTAGATATCAACTACAATAAAACAATTTAAAAAATCAAACACCTGGAGTCTAAATAGCATGCTATTAAACAATGATTGGGTTACCAAAGAGATCAAAGAAGAAATAAACAGCATCATGGAAACAAATGACAATGAAAACACAACAATCCAAAATCTATGGGACACAGTGAAAGCAGTCTTGAGAGAGAAGTTCATAGCTCTATAGGCCTGCCTCACAAAACAAGAAACAGTGGTAATAAATTGTCTAACTCTAAAACTCAAAGAGTTAGAAAGAGAGAAACAAGAAAAGCCCAGTGTAAGCAGAAGGAAGGAAATAATAAATATCAGAGCAGAAATAAATGACATAGAGACAAAAAAAAAAATACAAAAGATCAACAAAACCAAGAACTTGTTTTTTGAAAGGATAAACAAGATTAATAAATCTCTAGCCAGGCTCACCAAGAAGCAAAGAGAGAGGATCAAAATAAACAAAATCAGAAATGCCAAAGGTGAAGTAACAACCGATCCCACAGAAATACAAAGGATTATGCAAAAATACTATGAACAACACTATTCCAACAAAATGGACAACCTAGACAAAATGGACATATTCTTAAAAAAATACAAGCTCCCAAAACTCAATCAGGAAGAATAAGAAAACCGGAATAGGCTGATAACTATCAAAGAAATTGAATATCTGATAAAGAAAAATCTTCCAGCAAACAAAAGCCCTGGTCCAGATGGCTTTACAGTGGAGTGCTACCAAGCATTCAAAGGAGAACTAAAACCTATACTCCCCAGACTATTCCAAAAAAATTCAAGAGGAAGGCACACTTCCAAACTTATTCTATGAAGCCACCATTACTCTAATTCCAAAACCAGATATAAAAAGCACAAAAAAAGAGAACTACAGGCCAATAACCTTGATGAACATAGATGATAAAATGCTCAATAAAATTCTAAAAAATTGGGTTAAGCATTACATTAGAAAGATCATACACCATGACCAAGTGGAATTTATTCCAAGGATGGTACAATATCTGCAAATCAATAAATAGGATATGTCACATAAACAAATTGAGAGACAAAAAATCACACAATCATGTCAATCAATGCAGAAAAAGCATTTGACAAAATACAAGACCCTTTCTTAATAAAAACTCTCAGCAAAGTGGGAATAGAGGGGTCATACCTCAACGTGATAAAAGCCTTATATGACAAACTTACAGCCAACATCATATTCAATGGGCAAAAACTAAACTCATTTGCCCTAAGAACAGGAACAAGACAGGGATGCCCACTTTCACCACTCCTGTTCGATACAATACTGGAAGTGCTAGCCATAGCGATCAGATCAGAAGTGAAGTAAAAGACATCCAAATTGGAAAAGAAGAAGTAAACTGTCCTTATTTGCAGATGACATGATACTATACATACAAAACCCTAAAGACTCATCAAAAAACTACTAGACCTAATAAATGAATTCAGAAATATAGCAGGATACAGAATTAACACCCAGAAATCTATGACCTTTTTGTACACCAATAATGAACTCACAGAAAGAGAAACAAACAAAAAAAAATCCTATTTACATTGCACAAGAAAAATTAAGATACATAGGAATAAACTTAACTAAGGAGGTAAAAGACCTGTACTCTGAAAACTACAAGACATTGAAAAAAGAGATAGAGGAAGACATAAACAAATAGAAAAGCATACCATGTTCATGGATTGGTAGAATCAACATCATTAAAATGTCCATACTACCCAAAGCAATCTACAGATTCAATGAAATCCCCATTAAAATACCAATGACATATTTCAAAGATCTAGAACAAACTCTCCAAAAATGCATCTGGAGTAAAAAATGATCCTGAATAGCTACATTAATCCAGAGAAAGAAGAACAAAGTTGGAGGGATCACAACACAAGATATCAAGCTACTTTATAAAGCCACGGTTCTCAAAAGTGCCTGGCAGTGGCACAAGAATAGACCAATGGGAGAGAACAGAGAACCCAGAGACCGATACAAGCTCAATTAATATTTGACAAGAAATGCAAGAGCATAAAATGGAGTCTAGACAGTCTTTTCAATAAATGGTCCTGGGAAATTTGGTCAGATACATGCAAAAAAAAAAAAAAAGAAACTAGATCACCAACTTACACCATAAACAAAAACATACTCAAAATGGCTAAAGGACTTAAATGTAAGACTGGAAACCATAAAAAATCCTACAAGACTCCATAGGCAGCAAAAGAGCAGACATATGTCATAGCAATAACTTTACCAACACAGCTCCGAGGGCAATGGAGACTAAGAAGAAAATAAACAATGGGACTACATCAAAATAAAAAGCTTCTGCACAGCAAAAGAAACCATAAATAAAACAATAAGAAAGCCCATTGCATGGGAGAAAATATTTGCCAATGATATTTAAGATAATGTTTTAATCTCCAAAATTTACAGGGAACTCATACAATTTAACAAAAGGAAGATAAATGATCCAATCAAAAAATGGGCAAAGGGCCTATATAGACACTTTTCAAAAGAGAACATTCAGGAGGCCCAGAGACATATGAAAACATGCTCAAAGTCACTAATCATCTAAGAGATGCAAATCAAAACATTAATGAGATACCATCTCACACCTGTCAGAATGGCTATCATTAACAAATCAATAAATGACAAGTGCTGGCCAGGATGTGAAGAAAAAGGAACCCTCATGCACTGCTGGTAGGAATGCAACTGGTGCACCCACTGTGGAAGACAGTATGAGGTTTCCTCAAAAAGTTAAAAATAGAACTCCCATTTGACCTAGTAATCCCACTTCTAAGACTATATCTCAAGAAACCAGAAACACCAATCAGAAAGGACATATGCATCCCTATGTTCATAACATACAATTTACAGCTAAAATTTGCAAACAGCCTAAATGCCCATCAGCAGATGAGTGGATTAAAAAACTCTGGTACATCTATACGATGGAATACTATGCTGCAATAAAAAAGAAGATACTTTTACCATTTGCAACAGCATGGATGGAACTGGAGAGCATTATGCTAAGTGAAATAAGCCAGTCAGAGAAAGATAAATATCACTCATATGTGGGATATAATGATCAACATAATTTGATGAGCAATAATATATTCAGAGACAAATGGCAGGGGAGGGGGTTAGAGAGCAACCAAAGAACTTGTATGCATGCATATTAGCATAATCAATAGACACAGACACTGGGGTGGTGGGGGCTTACCCAGGATGGAAATGGATGGAGGGGGAATCAATTGGTTAAAAAAGAGACATATGTAAAACATTAGACAATAAATAAATAAAAAATAATGAACTGCCAGAAAGGGAAACCAAACAAACAAACAAAAAAAACCATTTATCATTGCAACAAAGAAATTTAGATACTTAAGAATAGACTTAACCAAGTAGGTAAAAGACCTGTACCTGGAAAACTACAAGACATTGTAAAAAGAGATAGAGGAAAATATGTGCAAGTAGAAGAATATACCGTGTTCATGGATTGGTAGAATCAACCTCATTAAAATGTCCACAATACCCAAGACAATCTACAGATTCAATGCAATCTCTTTTAAAATACCAACAGCATATTTCAAAGAGCTAGAACAAATTCTCCAAAAAGTTATATGGAATCAAAAAATACCCTAAATAGCTACAGCAATCTTGAGAAAGAAAAACAAAGTTGGAAGAATCACAATACCAGATTTCAAGTTATCATACAAAGCCACTGTACTCAAAACAGTCTGATACTGGCACAAGAACTGGCTTATAGACCAATGGAACAGAACAGAGAATCCAGAAATCAACCCAAGTCATTATGTTCAATTAATATTTGACAAAGGAGGCAAGAGCACACAATGAAGTCAAGACAGTCTCTTCAATAAACAGTGTTGGGAAAATTGGGCAGACACATGCAAAAAAAATGAAATTAGACTACGAACTTACATCATACAGAAAAAAACCTCAAAATGATAAAAGACTTAAATGTAAGACATAAAACCATAAAAATTCTAGAAGAAACCATTAGCGGCAAAATCACAGACATATCTCATAGCAATGTTTATGAATACATCTCCTAGGACAATGGAAATTAAGGAAAAAATAAACAAATGACACTATATCAAAATAAAGAGCTTCTGCACAGCAAAAGAAAACGTCAATAAAATAACAAGAGTGCCCATTCAATGGAAGAGCATATTTGCCAATGATACATCCAATAAGGATTTACTCTCCAATATTTACAGAGAACTCATACAATTTAACATAAGGAAGAAAAGCGATCCAATCAAAAAATGGGCAAATGATCCAAATAGACACTTTTTGAAAGAAGATATACCGAAGGCCAAAAGGCATATGAATAAGCGCTCAAAGTCACTGATCATGTGAGAGATAAAAATTATAATGACAATAAGATACCACCTCACACCTGTTAGAAATGGCATCATCAACAAATCAACAAACGGCAAGTGTTGGTGAGGATGTGGAGGAAAGGAAACTCTTGTGCTCTGCTGGTGGGAATGTAGACTGGTACAGCCTCTGTGGAAAACAGTATGGAGTTTCCTCAAAAAAATTAAAAATGTAACTACCATTTGATCCAGTGATCCCACTTCTAGGAATATATCCCAAGAACTCAGAAACACCCATCATAAAGAATGTATGCACCCCTATGTTCATAGCAGCACAATTTACAATAGCTAAGATTTGGAAACAGCCTAAGTGTCCATCAGCAGATGAATGGATTAAAAAACTGTGGTACATCTATACAGTGGAATACTACACAGTTGTAAAAAGAAAGAAATCTTACCATTTGCAACAGCATGGGTGGACCTGGAGAGTATTATGATAATCTAAATAAGTCAGTCAGAGAAAGATAACTGTCACATGATCTCACTCATATGTGGAACTTAATGAACAACATAAACTTATGAAAAAAATAGACTCAGAGACATAGAAACATTGAACAGACTGTCAAACTTCAGAGGGAAAGTAGAGGAGGGTAAAAGGGGGAAGAGATCAACCAATGAACTCATATGCATTTATGCATAACTCATAGACATAGACAGTGGGTGGTGAAGGCTTGGGGGGAGGGGGAGGGGAGAGGGTAATGGAGGAGGAGGAAAACAAGATGTGTAAATACTTCCAACAATAAAGATTTATTTAAAAATTAGATTAGAAATCACAAGAATTTTAGATGAAATGGAGGATAAATTTAAAGGAAAAGATAACATTAAGAACCCAAGCAGAGAAAAAAAAACCAAAATGACGGCATAGGTAAACACCTAAACTGCTGCCTCGTACAACAATTTCAAAACTACAACTAAAAGACACAACAGACATCATCCAGAACAACAGGAAGGCTGGCTGAGTGGAAATTCTACAACTAGAAGGAAAGAAAAAAGCACACTGAGATTCAGAGGAGCTGCAGGAGGCAGAGGTACTGAGACACGTGCGTGGAGAGGACTAGTGGCTGAGTGCGCAGCTGGCTTTCTCAAGTAGGAGGGAAACAAAAGCTCCTGACTGCACTGAACTCCAGTTCCGGGAGAGACTCTGGGAACCCAGACTCATTCAGGGAGAAACTGGACTGTCTGGCAGCTGGCAGAACTCGAGGGCGGCTTTCATTCAGAGGTGCTTGCAGCGATTACCACAGGACACTGAGACACAGGGGCCTATTAGGGCAGGGCTGATGGGAAACCAATGCTGTCAGCTCCTCCCTGAGACTCCGCTCCATCCAAGCTGAGCACAGAGACTTTTGCAAGTCTTGTCTCATAAGGGTGTCTCCAGCACAGAAGTTCTCCCAGTGTAGACACAGCTGATCCTCATAGCCAATTGGCCTGGAGGTCAATTCCTCCCAGTGATACCAACAACAATCAAGGCTTAACTACAACAAAACTGTGCACACAGCCCACAAAAGGGTGCACCAAGAGTGTCCACCTCAGGTAACTGGGGAGGCTGAGCCACTGGGCCCTATAGGACACCTAGCACACAAAGCCACTCTATCAACTCAGGAAAGCAGGCAAAATGCGGAGGCAAAGAAACAGATCACAAATGAAAGAAATGGAGGAAAGCAAACGACTGGATATAAAGTTCAAAACCACAGTTATAAGGTTTTTCAAGAATTTTCTAGAAAAGGCCGATAAATTTAGTGAGACCCTCGAGGATACAAAAAAGTACCAACTAGAAATTAAGCATACACTGACTGAAATAAAAAATAATGTACAGAGATCCAACAGCAGACTAGAGGATCCCAAGAATCAAGTCAAAGATTTGACATACAAAGAAGCAAAAGACACCCAACCAGAACAGCAAAAAAATCCAAAAATGTGAAGATAGTGTAAGGAGCCTCTGGGACAACTTCAAGCATACCAACATCAGAATTATTGGGGTGCCAGAAGAGAGAGAGCAAGATACTGAAAACTTATTTGAAGAAATAATGACTGAAAACTTTCCCTACCTGGTGAAAGAAATAGACTTACAAGTCCAGGAAGCACACAGAACCCCAAATAAGAGGAATCCAAAGAGGATCACACCAAGACACATCATAATTAAAATGCCAAGAGCAAAAGACAAAGAGAGAATATTAAAAGCAGCAAGAGAAAAACAGTTAGTTACCTACAAGGGAGCACCCATATGACTGTCAGCTGATTTCTCAACAGAAACTATGCAGGCCAGACGGGAGTGGCAAGAAATAGTCAAAGTCATGAATAGCAATTACCTACAACCAAGATTACTCTACCCAGCAAAGCTATCATTCAGAATTGAAGGGCAGATAAAGAGCTTCACAGATAAGAAAAAGCTAAAGGAGTTCATCACCAACAAACCAGTATTATATGAAATGCTGAAAAGTATTCTTTAAGAAGAGGAAGAAGAAGAAAAAGGTAAAGATAAAAATTATGAACAACAAATACATATCTATCAACAAGTGAATCTAAAAATCAAGTGAATAAAACAATATGATGAACAGAGTAAACTGGTGAATATAATAGAATCAGGGGCATAGAAATGGAGTGGACTGACATTTCTCGGTGGGGACAGGGTGTTGGGGCATGCAAGAAGAGACTGGACAAAAATTGTACACCTATGGATGAGGACTGTTGTGGGGGTAAGAGCAGAGGGTGGGGTGGGAGCCGGGTGGAGGAGAGCTATGGGGGAATAAAGAGGAACAATTGTAATAATCTGAACAATAAAGATTTATTAAATTAAAAAAATATTACACAGTGAAAAAAAAAAATAACCCAAGCAGAGCATCAAGAGAGAAATGGAGACGGGGAGAGATTAAGAGAGAGAATTTTTCAAAATGAGAAAAGTGTAAGGGACTTCTGGAACAACATCAAGCATAACACAATCCGCTTCATAGGGGTACCAGAATAAAAAACAGAATGAGCAAGGAATAGAGAACCTGTTTGAAGAAAAATGGCTGAAAACTTACCTAACCTGGTGAAGGGAAAAGTCACACTTGTTCAGGAAGTACAGAAAGTCCCACTAAAGTTGAACTTAAAGAGACCTACACCAAGACACATCATAATTAAAATGGCAAAGATTAAAGATAAAGAGATAATCTTAAGAGCAGCAAGAGAAATGTACATGGATATTCCCATAACGTTGTCATCTGATTCATTTTTTTAAATATATTTTTATTGATTTCAGAGAGGAAGAAAGAGGGAGAAAGAGATAGAAACATCAATGATGAGAGAGAATCACTGATTGGCTGCCTCCCGCATGCTCCCCACTGAGGATTTCGCCTGCAACCTGGGCATGTGCCCTTGACCAGAATCAAACCTGGGACCCTAAGTCCTCAGGCCAATGCTCTATGCACTGAACCAGACCAGCCAGGGCATGTCATCTAATTTCTCAACAGAAACACTTCAGGCCAGAAGATATTGGCATGAAATATGTAAGTGATCAAGAGCAAGAACCTCCAACCAAAAATACTCTAAGCAGCAAGGCTATCATTTAAATTTGAAGGCAAAATAGCTTCCCAGACCAAAAAAAAAAAAAAAAAAAGAAGAAGAAGAAGAATAAAAAAGTTCATTAACACCAAACCAGTGTTTCAAGAAATGTTAAAGGGCCTGCCTTAAGAGAAAGAATAAATATATAGAGAGAGGGACATAAGTGTAAAAAATAAAATGACAAAAAATAATTACCAATCAACAATAACCTTAAATGTAAACACAGGAAATGCTGCAATCAGAAGATGTAGGGTAGCTAACGGAATTTTTTTTTTAAATGACACATGTATATGCTGTGTACAGGAGACCCACCTCAGATCAAAAGATTTACATAGGCTGAAAGTGAAAGAATGGAGAAAATATGCCATGCAAATAGAAACAAACAAAAAAGCTGTGATAGTAATACTTATATTTGACAAAATAGACTTCAAAACAAAGGCCATAAAAGAGACAAAGAAGGACACTATATAATACTAAAAGGATCAATCTAAAAAGAGGATATAACTCTTATATACATATATGCACCCAATATAGGAGGACCTACATATATAGACATTTTTGGTGAACATTAAGAGAGAGATAGACAGCAATACAGTTATAGAAGGGTATTTAAACACCCAAGAGACATCACTGGATAGATCTTCCTGACAAATAAATCAACAAGGAAACAGAGACCCTAAATAACACATTGGAGGGGCTGGATTTAATTGATAATTATAGTGCATTTTATCCCAAAACAGCAAAATGTAAATTCTTCTCAAGCACACCTTGAACATTCTCAAAGACAGACCACATGTTAGGACACAAAGTAAATCTTAACAAACTCAAGATTGAAATACTATTAAGCATAATTTCAGATCACAATGGTATGAAACTGGAAATCAACTATAATTTTAAAAAAAACTGAAAAACATTCAAACACATGGAGGCTAAATAGCATGTTATTAAATAATGAATGGGTTAACAATGAGATCAATGAAAAAAATCTAAAATTTTCTGGAAAAAAAATTAATACGCAACAACCCCAAACCTATGGGACACACCAAAAGCAGTCTTGAGAAGGAAGTACATAGCATTACATGCCTATCTCAAGAAGCAAGAAAAATCACAAATAAATAATTTAACCATAAATATAAAAGGACTAGGAAATTAAGAAAATATACAATCTTCCAAAACTCAATCAGAAGGAATCAGAAAATCTGAATAAACTGAATAAAATGAATAAAATTAAAAGATTAATAAAAGAAAACTCCCAACAAACAAAAGACCTCTACTGGATGGCTTCACAGGCAATTTTACAAAACATTCTAACACCTATCCATCTCAAACTGTTCCAAAAAATACAAGTGGAGAGAGGACTTCCAAGCTCTGTTTACAAGATCAACATTATCCTAATTCCAACACCAGATAAAGGCACTACACTACAAAGAAATAAAATTATAGGCCAATATCCATTATGAACATAGATGCTAAAATTCTCGAAAAATATTAGGAAAGTTGATCTAGCAATACACCTAAAAAGATCACACATCACAATCAAGTGAAATTGATTCCAAGGATGCATGGTTGGTGCAATATTCACAAATTAGTAAACATGATATATCAAATAAACAAGATAAAAGTCACATGCTTATATCAATAGATGTAGAAAAAGCATTTGATAAAAATCATCACCCGTTTGTGATTTTTTAAAAAAACCTCTCATCAAGATGGGAATAGAAGGAACATAAAGGCCATATTAAAAAAACCTACAGCCAATATCAAACTCAATGGGCAAAAATTAAATAACTTTCCTTAAGATATGGAATAAGACTTTTTTCCAAGATAGTACTGGAATTCCTAGCCACATAAATCAGACAAGAAAAACAAAAGGCATTCAGATAGGAAAGGAGGAAGTAAAACTCTCATTATTCGCAGATGACATGATATTGTACAAAGAAACTTTTTAAAAATCCCCACTAGGTTTAATAAATGAATTTGACAATGTAACAGGATATAAATTGTTATTCAAAAATTGATGGCATTTTACACACCAATAATGAACTATTAGAAATAGAAATTAACAAAGGAAAAAGTAAATAAATGGAAGTACATCAAACTAAAAAGCTTTTGCAAAGAAAAATAAACCATCAACAAAATGAAAAGGGAACCCACTGTATGGGAAAAAATATTTGCCAATGATACACCTGATAAGGGGTTAATTTCCAAAATAAATAAGACTTGTACAACTCAACACCATGAAGACAAATAATCCTATTCTAATTTTTAAAATGTGCAAAGGATCTGAATAGAAAATTTTCAAAAGAGGACATACATATGGCTGACAGACATATGAAATAATGCTCAAAATCAGTAATCATCAGAGGGATATATATTAAAACCACAATGAAATAACATCTCAGGGGCTTCTAATATAAGGTGACAGGAGAATATTTGACTTTGACTGGTTGGGCACACAGTGTGATATACAGAAATCCATACCTGAAACCTATATGTTCATGTTCACCAATGTCACCCCAATCAATTTAATGAGTAAATATTTTTAGAAAATAAAACTAAAACAGTAAGTAAATATCTCACACCTGCTAGAAAGGCTATCATCAATAAAACAACAACTAACAAGTGTTGGCCAGAATATGAAGAAAAGAAAACGCTCATGCACTGTTTGTGAGAAAGAAGACTGGTGAGCCACTGTGGAAAACAATATGGAGTTTGATTTAAAAAATTAAAAATGTATCTTCCTTTTCATCCAGCAATCCAATTTCTGGTAACATATCATAAGAAGCCCAAACCATTGCAGTGCTATTTACAACAGCCAAGATCTGGAAACAGCTCAAGTGCCCATCAGTTGACAAGTGGAGGGAAAAAAAAAAGCCATCTTACATTTACACAGTAGAATATATATGTGACCATAAAAGAGAAGGAAATCCTACCTTTTTTGACAGCATAGATGGACCTGGAGATTAATATGCTAAGTGAAATAAGCCAGTCAGAGAAAGACAAATACCCTATGATCTGACTGGTCAAACAGTCAAACGGTTAGACACTTATCATATTAGGCTTTTATTATATAGGATTAAAAATCTGGAAGTGTGATGATTCTAGCTTTGTTCTTCCTGTTTTGGCTATTTGAGGTCTTTTGTGGTTCCACACAATTTTAGAATTATTTTTTTTCTATTTTGGGGGGAAAATGTCATTGGAATTCTTATAGAAATTACATTAAATCTGTAGATTGCTTTAGGTGATATGTACATTTTAACAATATTAATTCTTCCAATCCATTAACACATGATATCTGATATCTTCCACTTATGTCTTCTTTAATTTATTTCATCAGTATTTTATAGTTTTAAAGTGTCTAGATCTTTCACCTATTGGTTAAATTTATTCCTATGTATTTTAATCTATTTGTTGCTATTATAAATGGGGTCATTTTCCTTATTTACTTCTCAAATAGATCTTGTAAAGAGATATAATTGACTCTTGCATATTTTTTAATCTTGCTACTTCACTGAAATTATCTTTCCTAAAAAGTTTTTGTGTACTCTGTGGTTTTCAAAATATAGGTTTATGCTATCTATAAGCAAAGATCATTTACTTCTTCTCTCCTAATTTATTTATTTTTATTTACTTCAGAGAGGAAGGGAGAGTGAGAGATAGAAACATCAATGATGAGAGAGAATCATTAGCTGCCTCTTGCACGCCCCCTACTTGGGATTCAGCCCTCAACCTAGTCATGTGCCCTTGACCAGAATCAAACCCAGGACCCTTCAATCCTCAGAAGATACTCCACCCACTGAGCCAAACCAGCTAGGGCTTTTTCTCCTAATTTAAATAGCTTTTATTTTCTTACCTAATTGTTTTAACTAGGATTTCCAGTTCTATATTAAATCAAAATGGCAATTCTTCACTTATACCAGATTTTGGAGGAAAAGCACTCAGTTTTTCCATATTGATTATGATGTTAGCCATGAGATTTCATAAGTGGCTTTTATTATTTTGAGGGAATTTTCTTTAATATTATTTTTTATTTTTTATTTCTTTATTGATTAAGGTATTACATATTTGTCCTCATCTGCCCATTACCATCCCAACACCCCCCCCCCCGCCCACTCATGTCCCCCCCTCCCTGTTGTCTGTGACCATTGGTTACGCTTATATGCATGCATACAGGTCCTTTGGTTGCTCTCTACTCCTTACCCCCACCTTCCCCTACCTTTCCTCTGAGGTTTGAAAGTCTGATCAATGCTTCCCTGTCCCTGGATCTGTTTTTGTTCATCAGTTTATATTGTTCATTATTTCCTGTAGAGGGCTGCCTGGGAAGGCACATGGGCATTTCTTTAAGTTGTCCTCAGCTGAGCCGGAAGGGATTGGCAGAGCTGCGTCTTGGTTACACCCTCCCCAAGAAGGTGGGGGGTGTTATCAGTACTGACCTTTTACCTTTGTCCAGGTGTCAGCCTAGCGGACTTTGATATGTAAATCCAGGCAAGCACCAGGAATGCTAGGGCCTACTCAAGAGTGCAAATAAGCTCCTTTGATCCAAAGTTTTGGTGTTACTTCCTGTATTTGGGGGTATAAAATAAATTTGCTGCTTGGGTTCCAGGTCCCTGCCTCTCCATCAGAGAGGATGGCGTCCCACCTGGCTCCCAGCTTTGTTTCTATCTTCGGGTCTGGTCTCTTTCTTTCTTTTATTTCTCAATCCCTGGCCGCCTTCACTTAGAACCGGTTTGTCCATCTCTCTTTCCTTGCTGGACGTGGAAAAGGGAGATCCCTTCCATATCTGGCCCCCGCCGCAGCTGGACCCTGCCGCAGCTGGCCCCCGCAATTTCCCATAGATGAGTGAGATCATGTGATATTTAACCTTCTCTGACTTACTTATTTCACTTAGCATAATGCTCTCCAGTTCAATCCACGTTGCTGCAAATGGTAGGAATTCCTTCTTTTTTAGCACACCATAGTATTCCGTTGTGTAGATGTACCAGAGTTTTTTAATCCACTCTACTGCTGATGGACACTTAGGCTGTTTCCATATCTTAGCTATGGTAAATTGTGCTATTATGAACATAGGGGAACATAGGGGTGCATATATCCTTTCTGATTGATGTTTCTAGCTTCTTGGGATATATTCCTAGAAGTGGGATCACTGGGTCAAATGGGAGTTCGATTTTTAGTGTTTTGAGGAAACTACATACTGTTCTCCACAGTGGCTGCACCCATCTGCATTCCCACCAGCAGTGCAAAAGGGTTCCTTTTTCTCTGCATCCTCGCCAGCACTTGTCTTTCCTTGATTTGTTGATGATAGCAATTTTGACAGGTATAAGATGATACTGTCGTTTTGATTTGCATCTCTCAGATAATTAGTGTCTTTGAGCATTATATTTTGATGTAGTTCCATTTGTTTATTTTCTCTTTAGTTTCCATTGCCTTAGGAGCAGTATCAGTTAAGAAGTTCCTTCAGCATATGTCTGAGATTTTGCTGCCTGTGAATTCCTCTAGTATTTTTATGGTGTCCTGTCTTATGTTTAAGTCCTTTATCCATTGTGAGTTTATTTTTGTGTATGGTGTAAGTTGGTAGTCTAGTTTCATTTTTTTGCACGTGTCTGTCCAATTTTCCCAGCACCACTTATTGAAGATACTGTCTTAACTCCATTGTATGTTCATGCCTCCTTTGTTGAATATTAATTGGGCATAGTAGTTTGGGTGGATTTCTGTATTCTCTTTTTTATTCCATTGGTCTATATGTCCGTTCTTGTGCCAGTACCAGGCTGTTTTGAGAACAATGGCTCTGTAATACAGCTTGATATCTAATATTGAGACCCCACCTACTTTGTTCTTTTTTCTCAGGATTGCTGCAGCTATTCGGGGTCTTTTGTTATTCCAGATGAATTTTTGGAGAATTCGTTCTAGGTCTGTGAAATATGCTATTGGTATTTTCATGGGGATTGCATTGAACCTATAGATTGCTTTGGGTAGTATGGACATTTTAATGATGTTGATTATACCAATCCATGAACATGGTATGTTCTTACATCTGTTTACATCTTCCTCTATCTCTGTTTTTAGTGTCATGTAGGTTTCCACGTATAGGTCTTTTATCTCCTTGGTAAAGTTTATTCCTAGGTATCTTAATTTTTTTTGGCACGATGGTAAATGGGATTGCTTTTTTAGTCTCTCTTTCTGTAAATTCACTATTGGTGTATAGAAATGCCATAGATTTCCTGGCGTTAATTTTGTATCCTGCTACCTTACTGAATTCATTTATTAAGTCTAATAATTTTTTGATGGAGTCTTTAGGGTTTTCTATGTACAGTATTATGTCATCTGTGAATAAGGACAGTTTTACTTCTTATCCTATTTGGATGCCTTTTATTTCTTCTTCTTGTCTGATCGCAATGGCTAGTACTTCCAGTACTATGTTGAATAAGAGTGGTGAGAGTAGGCATCCCTGTCTTGTTCCTGTTCTTAGGGGAAATGATTTTAGTTTTTGCCTATTGAGTATTATGTTGGCTGTGGGTTTGTCATATATGGCTTTTATAATGTTGAGGTATGATCCTTATATTCCCACCTTGCTGAGAGTTTTTATCAAAAATGGGTGTTGGATTTTGTCAAATGCTTTTTCTGCATCAATTGATATGACTATGTGATTTTTATCTCTCAATTTTTTTATGTGATGTATCACATTTATTGATTTGAAGATATTGTACCATCCTTGCATCCCTGGGATAAATACCACTTGGTCATGGTGTATGATCTTTCTGATGTACTGCTAGATCCGATTTTCTAGAATTTTGGTGAGGATTTTGGCATCTATGTTCATGAGGGCTATTGGCTTATAATTCTCTTTCATTGTGTTGTCTTTATCTGCTTGTGGTATTAGGGTGATGCTGGCTTCAAAGAATGAACTTGAAAGTGTTCCTTCCTCCTGAATTTTTTGGAATAGTGTGAGGATAGGTTTTAGTTCTTCCTTGAATGTTTGGTAAAACTTCCCTGTGAAGCCATCGGGCCCCAGGCTTTAGTATGTTGGAAGCTTTTTGATGACTGCTTCAATTTCTCCCATAGTTATTGGCCTGTTGAGATTTTTAGATTCTTCCTGATTGAGTTTCGGAAGGTTGTATTTTTATAGGAATATCTCCATTTCCTCCAGTTTGTTAGAATAGAGTTGTTCATAGTATATTTTTAACAATCCTTAGTATTTCTGTGGGGTCTGTTGTTATTTCACCTCTGTCGTTTCTGATTTTTTTTGAGTCCTCTCTCTTTGCTTTTTGGTGATTCTGGCTAGAGGTTCATCAATCTTGTTTATCCTTTCAAAGAACCAGCTCTTGGTTTCATTGATCCTTTGTATTGTTTTTTTGGTCTCTATGTCATTTATTTCTGCTCTGATCTTTATTATGTCCTTCCTTCTGCTCACTGTGGGCTTTTCTTGTTGCTCTCTTTCTAATTCTTTGAGTTCAAAAGTTAGATGATTTCCTACCATATTTTCTTGTTTTTTGAGGTAAGCCTGTAGAGCTATAAACTTCCCGCTCTGGACTGCTTTCATTGTGCCCCATAGGTTTTGGATTGTTGTGTTTTTATTGTCATTAGTTTCCAGGATGTTTTTAATTTCTTCTTTGATCTCATTGGTAACCCAATTAATATTTAATAACATGCTATTCAGCTTCCAAGTGTTTGAGTGTTTTGGATTGTTTTTATTGTAGTTTATTTCTAATGTTATGCCATTGTGGTGTGAGAAGATGCTTGGTATGATTTCAATCTTCTTGAATTTGGGGAGACTTTGCTTGTGACCCAATATGTGGTCTATTTTTGAAAATGTCCCAAGTGCACTTGAGAAGAATGTATATTCCGTGGTTTTGGGGTGAAATGTTCTGAATATGTCAATTAAGTCCATTTGATCCAGTGAGTCATTTAAGATTGCTGTTTCTTTGCTGATTTTTTGTCTAGAGGGTTTATCCTGTGAAGTCAGTGGTGTATTAAAGTCCCCTAATATGATTGTATTGTTGTCAATCTCTCCCTTGTTATCTTCCAGGATTTTTTTTTATGTATTTGGGTGCTCCTGCATTGGGTGCATATATGTTTACCAGAGTTATATCCTCTTGTTGTATCAATCCCTTTAGTATTATGAAGTGGCCTTCCTTATCTCTTATTATGGCCTTCACTTTGAGGTCTATTTTGTCTGATATAAGTATTGCTACCCCAGCTTTTTTTTCATTTCCATTTGCCTGGAAGATGTTTTTCCATCCCTTCACTTTCAGTCTGTGTGAGTCCCTTGTTTTGAAATGGATCTCTTGTAGATAATTTATGTACGGGTTATGTCTTTTTATCCATTCAGCCACTTGATGTCTTTTGATTGGAGCATTTAGTCCATTTATGTTTAAAGTTATTATTGCAAGGTACTTGTTTGTAGCCATTTTTAGTTTTTTGAGCCTGTGTTCCTTCTTACCTTTTTATTTCTTCTTTTTATAGCATTCCCTTTAGCATTTCCTGCATTGCTGGCTTGGTAGTGATAAACTCCCTTAGCCTTTTTTTGTCCGCAAAGCTCCTGATTTCCCCTTCAGTTTTGATTGATAGTCTTGCTGGATAGAGTATTCTTGGATTCAGACCCTTGCTTTGCATCACTTTGTATATCTCCTTCCATTCTCTTCTAGCTTGATGTGTTTCTGTTGAGAAATCATTTGTTAATCTGATGAGGGATCCTTTGTAGGTAACTCTCTGTCTCTCTCTTGCAGCCTTTAAGATTCTCTCTTGGCCATTAACATTTGCCATTGTAATTATGGTGTGTCCTAGTGTGGGTCTTTTGGGATTCTTCTTGCTTGGGACTCTCTGTACTTGTGTAACATTTTTCTTCCCCATATCAGGGAAGTTTTCTGTCATTATTTCTTCAAATAAATTTTCTAATCCTTGCTGCTCATCTTGTCCTTCTGGCAGCCCTATTATACGTATGTTATTTCATTTTGCATTGTCCCAAAGCTCCTTTAGTCTCTCCTCCTACTTTTTAATTTTTTTCTCTAGTTGCTGTTCAGATTGGGGTTGTTTTTGTACTTTATCTTCTAATTCACTAATTCAGTCTTCTGTTTCTTCCAGTCTACTGTCAAAGCCTTCCATGGTGTTTTCGATTGTAGCTGTCATTTTTCATTTCTTCTTGATTTTTGCATTGGTTGCTGATTTTCTCATCCATCTGGTGTATGAACTGTATGACCATTACTCTGAATTCTTTTTCTGTCATGTTGCATGCTTCCATTTCACTTATTTCCTTTCTTAGCAATTCCTCCTTTTCTTTCCTCTGGGGATTGTTTCGTTTTCTCCCCATTCTGACTATCACCAGAGGGTTCAAATGTTGAGATGCAGGGGCCTGGGCTGTGTGCAGTGGGAGTTTTGCACCCCCCATGTGTCAGTGAAGAGCTCTGACACCACGACGTGCGGCTGCTATGGGATGGTGGGAGCCACGCTCACCCCAGGTCATAGTCACAAGTGCTTTGTGTGGCCTTGTGTGTGCACCTAGAATATGGGGCCCTGTCCGCGTCTCTTTGAAACATAGAACCTGCTGAGGTGTGCCAAAAGTCAATGTCTCCTAGTGTGTGTCAGGAGTCAGATGCTCCCTGTGTCTGTGCCGAGAATCAAGTACCAGAGTCTCTGTTGCTTGGTGCTACCTTGCACCGAGAATCAGGGTCCCTGTGTGCACATGCGCCAAGAATTGGAGTCTCTGGATCTTAGTGTCAATGTACTGGGAATTAGGGATCTCAGGCGCATGCAATGAGAAACAAAGTCTAGTCACTGGTGCTCATTGCTGCCTCTTGTGTGGCGATTCAGGGTCCCTGATCTGCTTGGGATACCGGGTTGCACAGTCACACTGTGTTGGCAGAAAGTCCACTCTTGCCCTGTGGAAAACAGCCTGTGTGTGTGCTTGCCCTGAATCAAAGTCAGGTGGCACTGCCGTACAGTGTGGGTGTGGGGTCTGGTCCCACGGGTGTGCGCTGCGGGAAACAAACTCCCTCTGTCCATGCACCCTGGCTCAAATTCAGTGCTGCCTCCTTGTGTGTGCACGGGGTGCAGTCTTGGGGAACAAACTCCCCGAGTTTTCACATTCAGGTTCAAATTCTGTGCAGCCTCCCTGCTTGGGTGCAGGGTCTGGTCTTGGGAAACAAACTCCCCAGGTTCGCGCCCCCAGGCTCAAATTCAGCCCTGTCTCCTCGTGTGGGTGCGGGATTTGGTCGCAGAAAACAATCTCCCCAAGGTTGCATACCTTGGCTCCAATTCAGCACATCCTCCATGCCTGGGTGTGGAGCTTGGGTGAGGGAAACAAACTCTCTGGTTTCGCACATCCAGGTTCAAATTCAACACAGTCTCTCTGCTAAGGTGCAGGGTCTGGTCACAGGAAACAAACTCCCCAGGTTTGCACCCCCCCCACACCTCCCCCCCGCCAGCTCAAATTCAGCGCTGTCTGCTTGCGTGGGTGCAGGACCTGGATGCAGAAAACAATCTCCCCAAGGTTGTGCACCTAGGCTCAAATTCAGCACAGCCTTCCTACCTGGGCATGGAGCCTAGTTGCAGGAAACAAATTCCCCTAGTTTGCACATCCAGGCTCAAATTCAGTGCTGTCTCCCTGCCCTGAGTGGGCACAGGATCTGGTCTCAGAAAACAGTCTCCCCAAAGATGCTCACTTAGGGTCAAATTCAGCAGTTTCCCTGCCTTGGCGCAGAGCCTCCTTGCAGGAAACAAACTTCCTGTGTCCAATACCAAGACTTAAAGTCAGGTAGAGCTGCCACTGCTGTGTGTATGCAGAAAGCCCTATTGTGTGGCAGGGGTCTGGCAGTTCCTATCAGCTGCCAGCTGCTGCGGGGGCAGTGGGGGAGGGGGACTAGCTTTGTGACTCACAGAAATCTGCAGCAGGGGTACTTGGAGTCTTGGTGTCTGAAGTTGTAGTTGCAGGTCTTCTACCAGAGCGGCTGTGTTCTCCCTGGAGTGTTTGCAGCAGCAGCGGGGTTTTGCCATCTAAGACTGCCCGGATTGGCAGCCCCTTGGAGTACCTGCAGGGTCTAACTGTCCTTATTTCACTCACACACACCTCCACTCAGGTCCACACACTGCTCTATCGCTCCCTCATTCTGTCACACACTCTCCTTAGCTACCTCCCTCCGGTCGCCATCTTTTTTCCTATATTAATTTTTGAGGGTTTTTTTTTAATCATAAAGGGATGTTAAAAGTTGTCAAGTGCTTTTTGTGCATCCACTAAGACAATTATGTTATTTTTAAATTATTTTTAATACAGTTGAAATATTTCTATATGTCTAACCAAACTTGAATCTCAGAAAAAAATTTCAATTGGCCATGATGCATAATCTTATTTATATATTATTGAATTTGCTTTGCTAATACTATATTGAGGATTTTCCCTTCAATACTAATCAGAGATATTAACCTGTAGTTTTCTTTTCTTGTGGAGTCTTTTCTGGGTTTGTATCAGGGTGATGCTGGCCTTATAAAATAAGTTTAAAAGCATTTCCTCTACTTCTATTTAATTTTGAAAAGTTTAAGAAATATATGTATTAATTTTTTAATGTTTTGTAAAGTTGAGTTGTGAAGGTACCTAGTCCTGAGCTTCTCGTTTAGGAGATTTTTTTATTACTAACTCAATATATTTACTTGTTGTTGGTCTGTTCAAAGTTTTCTCTTTCTTCTTGATTCAGTCTTAGAAGGTTTAATGTTTCTAGGAATTTATCCTCTACTTCTAGGTTATCCAATTTATTTTTATATAGTTGTTCACAATGCTCATTTATAATTCTATTTCTGAGACATCTGTTGTAATATCTCCTTTATTACTTCTGATTTTATGTATTTGAAGGTATTCTTTTCCCTTAGGAAGTCTATCAGATTTTGTTGAATTTATTAAAAAAAAACAACAACTCATAGTTTTGTTTTTTTCCTGTCTTTCTATCCTATATTTTATTCTGCTCTAATCTTTATTATTACCTTCCTTGTGCTAACTTTGAGTTTATTTTGTTCTTTTTTATTTATTTATTTATTTAGTATCTTGAGTTATAAATTTAGGTTATTTAAGAAAACATCAACAAAATGAAATGGGGGCCCACTGTATGGGAGAACAAATTTGCCAATGATACATCTGATAAGGGATTAATATCCAAAATAAATAAGGAACTTATGTAACTTAACAAAGGGAAGACAAACAACACAATTAAAAAATGGGCAAAGGACCTAAATAAATACTTCACCAAAGTGGACATACAGATGGCCAAGAGACATATGAAAAAAATGCTCAAAGTCACTAATGATCAGAGAGATGCAAATTAAAATGAGAGATACAAGTTTCAACTCATACCTGTCAGAATGGCTGTCATCAACAATCAACAAATGGTAGGTGCTGACAAGGATGTGGAGAAAATGGAACCCTAGTACACTGCTGGTGGGAATGCAGAGCAGTGCAGCCAATGTGGAAAGCAGTATGGAGTTTCCTCAAAAATCTCCATTTGAACTGCCATTTGACCCAGTGATCCCATTTCTAGAAATATATCCTAAAAAAAAAAATCAATCATAAAAAATATATGCACCCCTATGTTCATAGCAGCACAATTTACAGTAGCTAAAATCTGGAAACAGCCCAAGTGCTCATCAACATCTGAATGGATAAAAAATCTATGGTACATTTATACCATGGAATACTATGCAGCAGTAAAAAAGAAGGATCTCTTACCCTTTGAGACAGCATGGAGGGACCTGGAGAGTAGTATGCTAAGCGAAATAAGCCAGTCAGAGAAAGATAAGTATCACATGATTTCATTCATATGTGGAATCTAATGAATAAAATAAACTGACCAACACAATAGATCCAGAGACATAGAATTATGGAACAGACTGACTAATCTCAGAGGGATGGCGGGGCAGGGAAGAGATTAACTAGAGAATTTATAGGCATATACCAAGGTATGCATAACCCATGGACACAGACAATAGTATGATGAAAGCCTAGGAGGGACAGGTGTGGGGTGGATGGAGTCAATGAGCGAAAAGGGGAACATCTGCAATAGTTTCAACAATAAAGGTAACTTTTTAAAAAAGGATTTTCTTTTAATACAAAACTATTTCCCTCTCAGTAGTGCTTTTGCTGTATCTCATAAGTTTTGTTGTGTATTTATTTCCATTTGTCTTTATATGTTTTCTGATGGGCTGTAGAGCAATACAATCCTTAATGGCCATTTGTAAGCTTCCCACCACAGGAGAACAAGAGACCAGAAAAAAAGCTTGCTGGACACCAGGGATCATACCATGTAAGGAACTAAAACCCTCCTAAAGACACCTGATTACTCACCTGAATTCCAAGCCCCCTAACTCAGCCCCAGACACACTGACCACAAAAGCTTTCAGCCAGTGGCTGCATATGAGGATGAAGCTCCAGCTCCGGGTGCTGCCATCATCGACCCAATGTCCCCTTGGCTTGGTGCTGTGCAGCTCTTCCCTTTGGATATCCCATTCACTTCCCCTTTCCTTAAGCAAATTCAATTTTCCTTTATCCCCTGTATGAGATGGCTATTTAGCCTTCCACATATCACCATGCTAACCTACCATGCTAACCTTTCATTTTCAAAACTCTTTCATGATTTCCTCTTTGACCTAGTGCTTCTTGTATGTAATTTAATTTCCGTGTATTTGTGAATCTTCCCATTTTCTTACTGATATTGATTTCTAGTTCTATTCCATCATTCTCAGAAAAGATATTCGGTATGATTTAAATCTTAAATTTGTTAGGATTTGTTTTGTGACCTAACAAGTGATCTATTTTGAAGAGTGTTGTCCCATGTGGGCTTGAGAAGAATATGTATACTTTTGCTTCTTTCAATATTTGGTAGAATTCACTGGTGAAGCCATCTGGTCCTATTATTTTTGGGTAAGTTTTTTATAGTTTTTTTTTTCTTTTTCTTTTTAAATTTATCTTTATTATTGAAAGTATTACAGAAGTCCCCTTTGTGGTTCCTTCCCTCCCCCCCCCCCCCACCATTTACATCCTCCACCCCACACCCACACATCCCAGGTCTAAAGTAACAAAACATAAACATACACAAAACCCCTACAATTACAACAAAAGCAACCACCAGGGAAGAATTAGGAAAGAAAAAAGAGCAAGAATGATAGAAAAAAATATATATATGGGGAGAAAAATAACAAAACAAACAATCAAAGAAAAAACACACAAACAAAAAAAACTAAAAAAAGGAGGAGGACAAAAATGAGTGTGTAAGTGCAGAGGTGAAATAAAGAAAATAAGAATAAAGAATTAGTAGAAAGGGGGAAGAAAATTTGTTTAAAATAAAGAATGAACAAAAGAAAAGCAAAAAGAATTTTAAAAGGAAAATAGAGGAAAAATCAGATAAACCCAAAATAAGAAAAGGAAAACAGATGAGAAATCAGGGGGAAAAGAAAAGAAAGAGAAAATAAAGGGAAAATAAAGATTCAGTAGGAAAAAGGGAAGAGGAAAATTAGATATATGAACAAACCAATACAGACTATAATAATAACAAATCAATAAAGATAGATAATGTAGGTAAATAAATAAAAAGAAAAATAATTAAAAAGAGAAGAAAAAATTAAAAAGTGAAGTTTCAGCAGAGTTTAGTGCTCCATGGAAGCTCCCTTTGGATCTTACTCTTCTGATGACCGTGGCTGACTGCCAATTTTGGGCTTGCTGTGAAGTACTTAGGTGCTAACCACTGTGAGAAATTGTCCTCCTTTGGCTTTCAGCAATCTGCTTAAAGCTCCAAGAGATCCAGAGTTTGTGTCTGTCTCCACAGAACTTGGCTGCAAGCAGGAAGGGCCAATCTCAATGGTTGTTTCAATTTCCTCACTGTTGATCAGTCTATTTTGATTTTCCAATTCTTCATGATTTGGTCTAGGAAGGTTATACATAGAAACATATCTATTTCTTCCAGGTCATTGAATTTGGTGACATATAGTTTATGTATTACCCTTTGTATATATCCTATATAATAAAGAGGTAATATGCAAATTGACCATCTCTCCAACACACAAGATGGCCTCCCCCATGTGGTCAAAGATGGCCACCCCCATGTGTACACAATATGGCCACCACAAGATGGCCCGCAAGGGAGGGCAGTTGTGGGCAATCAGGCCATCAGGGGAGGGCAGTTGGGAGATACCAGGCCTGTAAGGGAGGACATTTGGGGGCGATCAGGCCTGCAGGGAGGGCAGTTGGGAGATACCAGGCCTGTAAGGGAGGACATTTGGGGGCGATCAGGCCTGCAGGGGAGGGCAGTTAGAGGTGACCAGGCCAGCAGAGGAGGGCAGTTGAGGGTGACCAGGACTGCAGGGGAAGACAGTTGGGGGTGACCAGGCCTGCAGGGAGGGCAGTTGGGGGGGACCTGACCAGCAGGGGAGGGCAGTTAGGGGCAACCAGGCTGGCAAGGGAAGGAAGTTAGGGGTGATTGGTCCAGCAAGGGAGGGCAGTTGGGGGCAACCAGGCCTGTAGGGGAGGACAGTTAGGGGTGACCAGGCCTGTAGGGGAGGACAGTTAGGGCCAACCAGACCAGCAGGGGAGGTCTGTTATGGGTGACCAGGCCAGCAGGGGAGGGCAGTTAGGGGCAAACATGTTGTCAGAAAAGCAGTTAGGCATCGATCAGGCTGACGGGGGAGTGGTTAAGGAGTGATCAGGCTGACAGGCAGAAGGAGTTAGGGGCAATCAGGCAGGCAGGCAGGTGAGTGGTTGGGAGCCAGGAGTCCTGGATTGTGAGAGGGATGTCCGACTGTCCGTTTAGGCCCAATCCCACTGGGGTCCCAGATTGGAGAGGGTGCAAGCTGGGCTGAGGGACAACCCCGCCTCGTGCACAAATTTCATGCACCAGGCCTCTAATATATATATATATATATATATATATATATATATATATATATATATATATATATATATATATATATTATGTCTGTGGTAACTTCAGTTTCATTTATGATATTTTTTATGTTTTTCCCTAAAGAGTATAGCCAGAAGCTTGTCAATTTTAATATATGTTTAAAATAAAAGCTCTGTTTTATTAGTTTATTGTATAGTCTTTTTGTTCTCTAACTAAATTTTGCTCTAGTTTTTATTACCTCCCTTTTTCTGTTGACTTTGGGTTGCTTTTCTTCTTTTCTAGTTGTTTGAGACGTAATGTTATGCTGTTTACTTTAGATTTCTCTTGTTTCTTGAGATAGGCATGTAATGATATAAACTTTTCTCTTATTACTGTTTTCACTACTTCCCAGAAGTTTTTTTTTTTTTTTTAATTTATTTATTTTTTTTTTAAAATTTTATTTTATTTTTATTGTTTTAAGTATTACAAATAGTAGTACATATGTCTCCTTTTTTTTCCCCCTTTGATCTCCCCCTGACCTCCCCTACCCCCCAGGACATGCCTTCACGTGCCCACCCTACCCCCCCACCCCAGTGTCTTATATCCATTGGTTGTGCTTATATGCATGCGTACAAGTCCTTCGGTTGGTCTCTTACAGCCCTCCTCACCCAACCACCCCTGTCTTCCCAATGTAGTTTGACAGTCTGTTCAATGCTTCTTTGACTATGTATCTTTTTCCCACCATTTCTTTCCTTTAACAAGTTTTGCCTTTGCAGACTGGAAATAAACATATAATAACAAAACAAGACAAAACAAAAAAATGTTTGAGTCCCAGTTTCAATGTCCAACAGTTCCTTATGTGTACATGTCAGCAGTGATATCTGGATGGTGGGCACATGGTGGCAATGCAGGTCCGACCCTCTCTGGTTTGGTCCTAGGTAACCTGCAGCGGTGCACAGCTGCTGACTGCTCCCATGGCAAGGCGTTGTCAGCGTCTTCCATCTCTGGACTGTTTTTGCCTCTTGTCTTCGTGGTTGGAGCACTCCTGTCAATTCCTCTCTGTTGCAGGAATCCATCTGGTCTTGGGGTTGTTTTCTGAAAATATACAAATATATTCTCGACCACAAGTTAATAAAGGAATCTTTTCTATATAATTGATTTGGGATCCTTTTTATTTTTGTTCAAACGATTTTCCTTTGTCTTATTTAGACACCATGTGTGTTTTTAATGGCCGTCTTGCTGTTAGCATTGCAAATGAACCTTAATTTGGTAAAGTAAAAATTTTCTAGATGTAATTTACTTATAGGATATTTTTCCTTACATGATATTGCCCTACTATCCCCCCCCCTTTTTTTTTTTAATGGAGGTTTTTGTAAATTTTATAATGCAGTCTTGATAACTTTAAATTAAAAAAAAAATTTTTTTTTCCCCCACACATATGACTGCTTTAGGTTCATTGCATACTCAGGAATTTTTCCATGAGATGAACTACCAATAGAAATTTTAGTTATTACTTTAAGAATAGATTTTTGTCCAGTACTTGAATATCCACTTATTTCAATTAGCCTATTTAAATTAATCTGAAAACTCGATTACTATTTTACTGTCAAATTTAATACTCTACCAACAATCTTAGTTTACCCTGTAAATATTAGTGGGAAGGATTATTTGCATTCTTGAGTGGGCCCTGAGCATTCCAAATGCTCGGCTGAATTTAGATATAGGGCAACTGCTGTCGGCCAAGTCTCTTGTCTGTTACCTAGGTCCCGATCTGAGCTGGGCCAAGTCTCTGTCTGTCACCTGTATCTCCATGTGAGCTGGGCCGGGTCTCTTTCTGTTGCCTGGGTCCCGATCTGAGCTGGGTGTGGGAAGCGCAAAGCAGCCATGGGGGTAGGAGACCTCCTTTAGAAGGGGGTGAGGGTTCAAGCCCCTGCAATGTTGGGGGGGTGAGGGTCTGTGCCCCACTTCTGTTGCCCCCCCAAGTTCTCTCCTGATGGCCCCTCTGCGACTGTGCCTGTCTTAGGTTGTTCCTTCCTTGAGGAATCTTACCCGTCTCTGGCTAACCAGCCATCCTCCGGGGCCAAGCAGGGTGCTGTGAGGTTCAGTTCTGTCTCCTTGGTAGCCTATGACCCCGTGGCCTCCACACCCAGCACCTGCCTTGGGAACCCCTGGCCTGCTGGCAGGGTCCCGGTGCTGATCACATATCTCGGGGAACTCGGGTTTCTTCTCCAGTGAGGGCCCAGCTTACACAATTGGATGTGAGACAGATCCCTGGTACCAGCCCCCACGAGACTTCAAGCTCAGCATGAACAGAAAGCTCAGGTAACAGCTGAGGGCAATTGGATTGTGAGAAGAGGGTCCCTCTTGGCACAAAGGGCAAGAGGGGCCAATATAGGATGCTCAAGTGCCTTCCCAGTGCCTTAATTCCTTCTGCAAGGGATTAAATCCTTTCATGTCCCTCTTTTTAAATTGCTGCCCACCATTCAAAGAATTAGTTTGTAAGTTTGTTTGGGATAATTGTAAAGTATGCTGTTGTAAAATATATAAGATTATAATGAGATTGTAGAATAATATCATGTAAGGATATTCTTTGCCCTAGGCCCTGGCAATTCCATTTCAAACTGGTTGTCAATTTCTTTTTGTAGCTTTATATAAACTTTGTCAGGGAGGCAAAAACACAAATTACTTACTTTAGTTCAAGCGGCCAAATATATTGACTTTCAATTACAATCCTTATGACTTTTGAAGGAAACTTCTCTTTGTTTCCTTCCAAAATAATTTTCAGTCTACAGAGTTTCATTTAAAAATTTTTGTCACATGAAACAATTTCTCTTAATGCCCCGCCCCCTTGTTGTCTGTGTCCATTGATTAGGTTCATATGCATGCATACGAGTCCCTTGGTTGATCTCTCCACCTTACCCCCACCCTCCCCTACCTTACCTTAGGTATGATCTTCTGATTGACGTTTCTCAGCCTCTGGATCTGTTCTTGTTCATCAGTCTATGTCGTTCATTATATTCCACAAATGAGCGAGATCATGTGATATTTATCTTTCTCTGCCTGGCTTATTTCACTCAACATAATATTCTCCATCTCCATCCATATTGTTGCAAATGGTAGGAACTCCTTCTTTTTTACCGCAGCGTAGTATTCCATTGTATATATATACCACAGTTTTTTAATCCATTCATCTGCTGATGGGCATTTAGCTTGTTTCCAAATCTTGGCTATGGTGAATTGTGCTGCTATGAACATAGGGGTGCATATTTCCTTTCTGATGCCTGTTTCTAGATTCTTGGGATATATTCCTAGAAGTGGGATCACTGGGTCAAATGGGAGTTCCATTTTTATTTTTTTGAGGAAACTCCATACTGTTCTCCACAGTGGCTGCACCAGTCTGCATTCCCACCAGCAGTGCAAAAGAGTTCCTTTTTCTCCGCATCCTCGCCAACACTTGTTGTTTGTTGATTTGTTGATGAAAGCCATTCTGACAGGTGTGAGATGGTACCTCATTGTTGTTTTGATTTGCATCTCTCTGATGATTAGTGACTGTGAGCAGGTTTTCATATGTCTCTTGGCCTGCCTTCTGTCTTCTTTCGAAAAGTGTCTACTTAGATCATTGCCCATTTTTTGATTGGGTTGTTTATCTTCTTTTTGTTAAGTTGTATGAGTTCTCTGTATATGTTGGAGATTAAACCCTTATCATTGATATCATTGGCAAATATGTTCTCCCATGCAGTGGGCTTTCTTGTTGTTTTATTGATGGTTTTCTTTGCTGTGCAAAAGCTTTTTATTTTGATGTAGTCCCATTTGTTTATTTTCTCTTTAGCTTCCATTGCCCTAGGAGTAGTATCAGTGAAGAAGTTCTTTCGGCATATGTCCGAGATTTTGCTGCCTGTGGATTCCTCTAGTATTTTCATGGATTCCCGTCTTATGTTTAAGTCCTTTATCCATTTTGAATTTATTTTTGTGTATGGTGTAAGTTGGTGATCTAGCTTCATTCTTTTGCATGTATCTGTCCAATTTTCCCAACACCATTTGTTGAAGAGACTGTCTTGACTCCATTGAATGTTCATGCCTCCTTTGTCAAATATTAATTGAGCACATTGATTTGGGTCAATTTCTGGGTTCTCTATTCTATTCCATTGATCTATATGTCTGTTCTTGTGCCAGTACCAGGCTGTTTTGAGAACAGTAGCTTTGTAATACAACTTGATATCTGGTATTGAGATCCCACCTACTTTGTTCTTCTTTCTCAGGATTGCTGTAGCTATTCGGGTTCTTTTTTTATTCCAGATAAATTTTTGGAAATTTCGTTCTAGGTCTGTGAAATATGTTGTTGGTATTTTAATGGGAAGTGCATTGAATTTATAGATTGCTTTGGGTAGTATGGACATTTTGATGATGTTGATTCTACCAATCCATGAACATGGTATGTTCTTCCATCTGTTTATGTCTTCCTCTATCTCTTTTTTCAGTGTCATGTAGTTTTCTACGTATAGGTCTTTTACCTCTTTAGTTAAGTTTATTCCTAAGTATCTTAATTTTTTTGGTGCGATGGTAAATGGGATTGTTTTTTTAGTCTCTCTTTCTGTAAGTTCATTATTGGTGTATAGAAATGCCATAGATTTCTTGGCATTAATTTTGTATCCTGCTACATTACCGAATTCAGTTATTAAGTCTAATAATTTTTTTATGGAGTCTTTAGGGTTTTCTATGTACAGTATCATGTCATCTGCGAATAAGGACAGTTTTACTTCTTCTTTTCCAATTTGAATGCCTTTTATTTCTTCTTCTTGTCTGATTGCAATGGCTAGTACTTCCAGCACTATATTAAACAGGAGTGGTGAGAGTGGGCATCCCTGTCTTGTTCCTGTTCTTAGGGGAAATGGTTTTAGTTTTTGCCCATTGAGTATGATGTTGGCTGTGGGTTTGTCGTATATGGCTTTTATTATGTTCAGGTATGATCCTTCTATTCCCACCTTGCTGAGAGTTTTTATCAAGAAAGGGTGTTGGATTTTATCAAATGCTTTTTCTGCATCAATTGATATGACTATGTGATTTTTATCTCTCAATTTGTTTATGTGATGTATCACGTTTATTGATTTGCGAATATTGTACCATCCTTGCATCCCTGGGATAAATCCTACTTGGTCATGGTGTATAATCTTTCTGATGTACTGCTGGATTCGATTTGCTAGAATTTTGTTGAGGATTTTGGCATCTATGTTCATGAGGGATATTGGCCTATAATTCTCTTTCATTGTGTTGTCTTTGTCTGGTTTTGGTATTAGGGTGATGCTGGCCTCATAGAAGGAGTTTGGAAGTGTTCCTTCTTCTTGAATTTTCTGGAATAGTCTGAGGAGGATAGGTTTTAGTTCTTCCTTGAATGTTTGGTAAAACTCCGCTGTGAATCCATCAGGCCCTGGGCTTTTGTTTGCTGGAAGCTTTTTGATGACTGCTTCAATTTCTTCCATAGTTATCAGCCTATTGAGATTCTTAGAATCTTCTTGTGTGAGTTTTGGAAGGTTGTATTTTTCTAGGAATGTGTCCATTTCCTCCAGATTGTGTAGTTTGTTAGAATAGAGTTGTTCATAGTATTTTTTAACAATCCTTTGTATTTCTGTGGGGTCTGTTGTTATTTCACCTCTTTCATTTCTGATTTTGTTTATTTGGGTCCTCTCTCTTTGCTTCTTGGTGAGCCTGGCTAGAGGTTCATCAATCTTGTTTATCCTTTCAAAGAACCAGCTCTTGGTTTTGTTGATCCTGTGTATTGTTTTTTTGGTCTCTATGTCATTCATTTCTGCTCTGATCTTTATTATGTCCTTCCTTCTGCTCACTGTGGGCTTTTCTTGTTGCTCTCTTTCTAATTCTTTGAGTTGTTGAGTTAGAAGATTTATTACCATTTTTCCTGTTTTTTGAGGTAGGCCTGTAGAGCTATAAACTTCCCTCTCAAGACTGCTTTCATTGTGTCCCATAGCATTTGCATTGTTGTGTTTTTATTGTCATTATTCTCCAGGATGTTTTTAATTTCTTCTTTGATCTCGTTGATCACCCAATCATTGTTTAATAGCATGCTATTCAGTTTCCACGTGTTTGAATTTTTGGGAATGTTTTTATTATAGTTTATTTCTAATATTATGCCATTGTGGTCTGAGAATATGCTTGATAGGATTTCAATCTTTTTGAATTTAGGGAGGCTTTGTTTGTGACCCAGTATGTGGTCTATTTTTGTAAATGTCCCATGGGCACTTGAGAAGAACGTATATTCCGAGGCTTTGGGGTGAAATGCTCTGAAGATGTCAATTAGGTCCATCTGATCTAGTGTGTCATTTAGAATTGCTATTTCTTTGCTGATTTTTTGTCTGGAGGATTTATCCAGTGATGTCAGTGGTGTATTAAAGTCTCCTACTATGATTGTATTGTTGTCGATCTCTCCCTTGATCTCTTCCAGGAGTTTTTTTATGTATTTGGGTGCTCCTGCGTTGGGTGCATATATGTTTACCAGAGTTATATCTTCTTGTTGAATTGCTCCCTTTAGTATTATGTAGTGGCCTTCCTTATCTCTTGTTATGCCCTTTACTTTGAGGTCTATTTTATCAGATATAAGTATTGCTACCCCAGCTTTTTTCTCATTTCCATTTGCTTGAAAAATATTTTTCCATCCCTTCACTCTCAGTCTGTGTGAATCCTTTGCTCTGAGGTGAGTCTCTTGTAGACAGCAAATGTATGGGTCATGTTTTCTTATCCATTCAGCTACCCTATGTCTTTTGATTGGTGCATTTAATCCATTTACGTTTAATGTTATTATTGACAAGTACATGTTTGTTGTCATATTTTCGCCCTTAGTGTTTGTGTTTCTTTTTGCCTTTCTCTTTCTTCTTTTTACAGCAGTCCCTTCAGCATTTCTTGCATTGCTGGCTTGGTAGTGATAAACTCTCTTAGCCCTTTTTTGTCTGTGAAGCTCCTGATTCCCCCTTCAATTTTGAATGATAACCTTGCTGGGTATAGTATTCTTGGATTCAGACCCTTGCTTTGCATCACTTTGAATATTTCATTCCATTCCCTTCTGGCCTGGTGTGTTTCTGTTGAGAAATCAGTTGATATTCTAATAGGAGATCCCTTGTAGGTAACTTTCTGTCTCTCTCTGGCAGCCTTTAAGATTCTTACTTTGTCATTGGTATTCGCCAATTTAATTATGATGTGTCTTGGTGTTGGTCTTTTGGGGTTCAACTTGTTTGGGACTCTATGTACTTCTTGGACTTGCATAGTTTTTTTCTTGCCAATATCAGGGAAGTTCTCCGTCATTATTTCTTCAAACAGGTTTTCTATTCCTTGCTTCTCTTCCTCACCTTCTGGTATCCCTATTATTCTAATATTGTTTCGTTTTGTGTTGTCCCAAAGCTCCCTTAGGCTCTCCTCTTGCTTTTTAAGTCTTCTTTCCATTTGCTGCTGTGTTTGTGTGTGTTTTCCTACCTTGTCTTCTAATTCACTCATGCGGTCCTCAGCCTCTTCTAGTCTACTGTTTAAGACTTCCAATGTGTTCTTTATTGCAGCTATGTCGTTCTTCATCTCCTCTTGGTTTCTTTTCACGTTGGTGACATTTTCATTCAGTTCCTTGTAGTTCTCATTGAGTTGTGTGTATTTGTCATTGAGTTGTGTGTATTTGTCATCCATCCGTTTAAACATCCTTAGAATCATTACTCTGAATTCTCTCTCTGTTAAGCTGCTAGCCTCAATTTCATTTAACTCCCTTTCTGGTGATTCCTCTTTTTCTTTCCTTTGGGTATTGCTTTTTTGTCTCCCCATGTTTTCCTGAAATGTTTTAATTGTAGATCCAATTGCTTTGCTACCCAGGTTCTTTTGGTGATGGTGCTACTGGTGAAATCTGTTCTCCTGGGCTTGGTTATCTAGTGTAATTGCGGTGCTTAGCTTCTAAAGATTTCTCTTTAGAGTAGATCCTATGGCCTCAGGGAGTATTCAGATTCCTTGGTGTTAATCAGGGTGGAATCTGGGTGTGGCTATATTGGTTGCCTGGAGACTGGGGGGAGGGGCTATCTCTCAGGAGAAAATGGATTCTGTGGGCTTAGATATGACTCAGCACCAGACTTGCTACCACTTCTCCTGGACCGTCCGTTGCCCACTCTGCCCAGGTTCCACAACTCTACCCCTTCTCCCGCACTTCTGTCACAGGTAAGCGCCTGTCTCCAAAATGTCCCACGAACTAGGTTCAGTGGGGAAAAGCGCAGGCCCCAGCGCGAGGAAGGACCGCGTCTCTGCCAGTTCCTCTCTTGCCAGCACTCCCCGGTCCGGCAGCTCTTAAAGGCTGCCTTTGAGCTCAGATCCCAAATCCAGACTCTATGGTCTAAAATCCTTCAGACCTTGCCTGTCCTCAGGGACGCGGCTTGGCACTGTGTAGTTTCTCCCTGACCTTCTGGGCACAGAGGTCCGGGAGATTCTACTGCCTAGATCTTTGATTTTACCTTTATCCGGGGGATCCCTGCTCTTCCCAGCTGCAAACTGTCTCACCAGCTGTGCCTCCTTTGCCAATTCGGGCTGGATTCCGCTCGTCTCAGCTGCCTCCTCTATTTGCTCCAGGAGAAGGCTCAGGACACGTCCTTCTATTCCGCTGCCATTTTGTCTCTCCACTCTTCCCAGAAGTTTTGATATGTCTTATTGTCAATCTCATTGGTCTCTATTTACCCTTTCATATAACCTTTTATTTCTTCTTTGCCCTCATCACTTTTTACTAGTATGTTCTTTAATATGCACATAGTTGTGGGTTTACTTCCTTTTTTGCAGTTGATTTCTAATTTCAAAGCATTGTGGTCAGAGAATATGCTTACTATAATTACAGTCTTCTTATGTTTGTTGAGTCTAGTATTGTGACTCAATACATGCTCTCTCAGAATGTTCTATGTGCACTGGAGAAGAATGTATAACCTGGTATTCTGGGATGAAAGGCTGTGTAACTGTCAATTATGTATATTTGGTCTAATGTGTCATTTAAGGTCAATATTTGTTCATTGATTTTTTATTTGGATGATATATCTAGAGCTGTCGATCCAATATCAAAGTCCCCAACTATGACTTTTGTCAGTATCTCTTGTTAGTTCTATTTATAGTTGCTTTATATATTTTCAGTGATCCTTAATTGGGTGCATATATATTGGTACATGTTATGTCTTCTTAATGTAGTGTCCTCTTTATCATTATAACATTTCTTTGTTCTTTGTTATCTTGAAATCTATTTTATCAGATATAAGTAGGCTACACCTACTTTTCTGAGGATGCTATTTGCTTGGAAAAGCTTTTTCCACCCTTTTACTTTGAGTCTATAATTGTCTTTGCAGCTTAGATGTGTCTCCTGAAGGCAGTATATGTTTGGGTTTAGTTTTTTATCCAATCTGCTCTTCTGTGCCTTTTTAATTGGTGCACTCGGTCTTTTTATATTTAGGATAATTATTGATTTATGAGGATTTCCTATAGCCATTTTATCTTTTGTTTTATGGTAAGCTCTGTGCCTCTATTGGTCCTGCCATTTGTGTTTCTGTCTGTTGCTTTTGTTTGTTAGTATTCCTAAATTTTGCTTCTGATTCCTCTTTTTAAAGTTATATGTATTAATTTTGTGTTTATGCTTGTGTTTGTGTGTGTTTGCTTACTAATTGGTTTATGAAAAACAGAGTTTCATATATACAGTTTTTTTATGCTTCTGAACTCCATATCCCTTTGCAAATCCAGACCTCCCCCCTTTATGTTTTTGTTATAACAAATTATCCCTGTTTATTCTGTTTGTTAATTATCTTACTCATAGTTTGTGACACTTTGTTCTTTGTTTCAGGTGGAATAACCTCCTCGAGTATTTCCTGCAATGGAAATCCTCTGATGATAAATTATCTCAGACAATGCCAGTGAAAGAAATGAAAATGGACATCTTGACACATGACAAAGGACCAGATATGAAAGTACTCCAAAAGCTAGTGTTTTACATACTACTCCAAAAAGCGTTACAGATCTAGGAATCACTGTAGATCTGGAAATCCTGATTTGACTAGGAAAAAGTTGATTTGACAAAGGAAACATGTTAACTTTGTACAACTAGGCAGAAATTGCCTTGAAATAAAGATACAGAGGAACAGACAGAAATAAATCAAATGAATTCTTTTTAGTACACCCGAGTTTGTGCTATGAAAAGTTAGTATCTATTATATAAGTATTGGATTACATAAATCAGTGGTTCTCAATGCATCCTTTTACTACAAATATTTTAATGCTTTCTTTTTTAATCCTGAATATAATTCCTGGATAATAAAAAGTGACTACACACATAGTTTTTTAAATTGATATTATATCCTATCTATAAGGTAAATGAAAGCAAATTTTAATGTATCATGCTGAAGGGTGTAGGCTTTGGATTCAAGTTCCATTTCCATCTCTGGCACTTTACTACTTGTGTGTCCTTGAAAGAATTACTTAATTTCTCTTTATTTGAACTCCTTATTTATGAAATAGGGATAACAATATTTTGATCAGAGAGTTTTTATTGTATGTAGTGAAAACAGGATTCAACTTCACGTTGTTAAGACGTAATGTTATGCTGTTTACTTTGGATTTCTCTTGTTTCTTGAGATAAGCATGTAATGATATAAACTTTTCTCTTATTACTGTTTTCACTACTTAATAAATATTAATAATGCATTATATCAAAATGAAAGGGGAAAACATTTTGTTCCCAAGAGATATTGAAAACTACATATTACTAAAGTTTTAGCATTATTTCCCACTTCGATCCCCTAACTCTCCTCCCCATATGTTTGTCTCCTCAGTCACTGCATAATTTCTAGAGCTTTCTGAGTTTTATTTTTCTTGTATCAAGAAAATCCTATATAATAAAAGCCTAATATGCTAAGTGTCCAGTCATCCAATTGGCCGTTGAACCAATTAATAAGTAATATGCTAATGATATGCTAAGGCCGCTCAACTGCTCTCTATGATGTGCACTGACCACCAGGGGGCAGACAGTCAACCGGTCGGCCAGTTGCTATGATGAGTACTGACCACCAGGGGGCAGACGCTCTGACCTGTAGGTTAGCTTGCTGCTGGGGTCTGACTGATTGGGACTGAGCAAGATGGGCCTGACATGCCCTGGAGCCCTGCTGTGGTCCCTCTCCAGCTGGCCAACCTCTCACATCCCTCTCTGGACCCGATCATGCACTAGTGGGATCCCTCAACCTGGCCTGCACTGTCTCATAATCTGGGACCCCTTGGGGGATGTCAGAGAGCCGGTTTCAGCCAGACAGCAGAATGACTGGTCGCTATAACACACTGACCACCAGGAGGCAGACACATAACACAGGAGCTGCCCCCTGGTGATCAGTGTGATCCCACAGGGAGAGCACCGCTCAGCCAGAAGCTGGGCTCACGGCTGGCGAGCACAGCAGTGGTGGCGAGAGCCTCTCTTGCATTCAAGGCAGTGCTAAGGATGTCTGACTGTGGGGAGCGGGCCTAAGCTATCAGTTGGACAACCCCTGAGGGCTCCTGGACTGCGAGAGGGCACAGGCTGGGCTGAAGGGACCCTCCCCCCCCCCCCCCCCGCTCCCAAAGTGCACAAATTTCATGCACTGGGCCTCTAATAAATTACAACTGGATTCATTTATACACAATATTTTAGTCCTGTTAACTTTACTAAGGCGTTTAGCAAAATTTGACAAATGTAACAAAATAAGGACAATATTATTTACTGAAAAGTTCAAGTGCTGAAATGAAGTATATTTAATGACTGTAAACAAAAGCAAACTCTGGATTTTTCAAGGTAATTGGAAAATGTAATATTTTAAGACAACAAACAGAATAAACAGCCTAATGTGTTTTGGAAGGGATCCAATTAGTATCATGCAGAAATAGAAATGGTAGTAGAAGCATACAGTGTGAGCATATTAAAATTCACTAAATGTCAATGAAGCATACCAATATCCTGTTTGCAAGAAAAATATAAGTTTCTTCTTATTAGAGATAATTGAGGGAAATTAAATTTACATAAGGGGAAAATGATTTGCTTACATAGTTATAACAATTCTTACCAGTTATTTCCTTTATTTATTTTGCAAGTACAGTTTACAATCAATATTATTCTATGTTAGTTTCAGATGTTCAGCAAAGTGGTTAGAAAATCTTGTACTTTACAGAATGCTCCCCCCACCAATCTTAATGCACCCATCTGGTCCCATACATGGTTCTCACAATATTGACTATATTCCCCATGTGTAAAATAATCTACATCTCTGTGACCATTCTGCAACTACCAATTTGTACAGCTTAATACTTTTACCTTTTTTATTTTTTTATTTAATAAATCTTTATTGTTCAGATTATTACAATTGTTCCTCTTTTTTCTCCCATAGATCCCCTCCACCCAGTTCCCACCCCACCTTTGCCCTTACCTCCCTTCCGCCCCCACTGTCCTCATCCATAGGTGTACGATTTTGGTCCAGTCTCTTCTTGCACCCTTACACACCTCCCCCCCACCACGAGAATTGTCAGTCCACTCCCTTTCTATGTCCCTGATTCTATTATATTCACCAGTTTATTCTGTTCATCAGGTTTTTTTATTCACTTGATTTTTAGATTCACTTGTTGATAGATATGTATTTGTTCTTCATAATTTTTATCTTTACCTTTTTTTTCTTCTTCCTCTTCTTAAAGAATACCTTTCAGCATTTCATATAATACTGGTTTGGTGGTGATGAACTCCTTTAGCTTTTTCTTACCTGTGAGGCTCTTTATCTGCCCTTCAATTCTAAATGATAGCTTTGCTGGGTAGAGTAATCTTGGTTGTAGGTTCTTGCTATTCATGACTTTGACTATTTCTTGCCACTCCCATCTGGCCTGCATAGTTTCTGTTGAGAAATCAGATGACAGTTGTATGGGTGCTCCCTTGTAAGTAATTAACTGTTTTTCTCTTGCTGCTTTTAATATTCTCTCTTTGTCTTTTGCCTTTGGCATTTTAATTATGATGTGTCTTGGTGTGGTCCTCTTTGGATTCCCCTTGTTCAGGGTTCTCTGCACTTTCTGGACTTGTAAGTCTATTTTTTTCACCAGGTAGGGGAAGTTTTCTGTCATAATTTCTTCAAATAAGTTTTCAGTATCTTGCTCTCTCTCTTTTCCTAGCACCCCCATAATTCGGATATTGGTATGCTTGAAGTTGTCCCAGAAGCTCATTACATTATCTTCATATTTTTTTTTTATTCTTTATGCTGTTCTGGTTGAGTGTTTTTTGCTTCTTTGTATTTCAAATCTTTGACTTGATTCTTGGGATCCTCTAGTCTCCTGTTGGATCTCTGTATATTATTTTTTATTTCAGTCAGTGTATGCTTAATTCCTAGTTGGTCCTTTTTCATATCCTCAAGGGTCTCGCTTAATTTGTTGGCCTTTTCTAGGAAATTCTTGAAAAACCTTATAACCGTAGTTTTGAACTCTATATCCAGTCATTTTCTTTTCTCTATTTCTTTCATTTGTGATCTGTTTCTTTGTCTCCACATTTTGGCTGCTTCCCTGAGTTGATAGAGTGGCTTTGTGTGCTAGGTGTCCTATAGGGCCCAGTGGCTCAGCCTCCCCAGTTACCTGAGGTGGACACTCTTGGTGCACCCCTTTGTGGGCTGTGTGCACAGTCTTGTTGTAGTTAAGCCTTGATTGTTGTTGGTATCACTGGGAGGAATTGACCTCCAGGCCAATTGGCTATGAGGATCAGCTGTGTCTACACTGGGAGAACTTCTGTGCTGGAGACACCCTTATGAGACAAGACTTGCAAAAATCTCTGTGCTCAACTTGGATGGGGCAGAGTCTCAGGGCAGAGCAGACAGCATTGGTTTCCCGTCAGCCCTGCCCTAATAGGCCCCTGTGTCTCAATGTCCTGTGGTAATCACTGCAAGCACCTCTGAGAGAAAGCTGCCCCCAAGTTCTGCCTGCTGCCAGACAGTCCACTTTCTCCCCGAATAAGTCTGGGTCCCCAGAGTCTTGCCTGGAACTGGAGTTCAGTGCAGTAGGGAGTTTTTGTCTCCTTCCCACTTGAGAAAGCCAGCCGCATACTCAATTGTCTGCCCTCTCCATTTGCGCACCTCGGTACCTCTGCCTTCCGTAGTTCCTATGAGTCTCAGTGTGCTTTTCTCTTTCCTGGCAGTCCGGTTTCAACCCCTATGAGTCTGGGTCCCCAGAGTCTCACCCAGAACTGGAGTTCAGTGCAGTCGGGAGCTTTTGTCTCCCTCCCGCTTGAGAAAGCCAGCCACGCACTCAGCTGCCAGTCCTCTCCATGCATGTCTCATTACCTCTGCCTCCTGATACTCCTCTGAGTCTCAGTGTGCTTTTCTCTTTCCTTCTAGTTGTAGAATTTCCACTCAGCCAGCCTTCCTGTGGTTCTGGATGATGTCCGTTTTGTCTTTTAGTTGTAGTTTTGAAATTATTTTGTGAGGCAGCAGTTTAGATGTTTACCTATGCCGCCATCTTGATTTCTCCCTTTTACCTTTTTTAAATCAGTCCCCTAACCTTTTCCCCTCTGTTAACTGTCAGTCTGTTGTCTGTTTCTGAGTCTGTTTCTATTTTATATGTTTATTTCATTTTTTATATTCTACATGTAAGTAAAATCTTATGTCTTCTGTAACCAGCTTTAAGTAAAGTAGAAAACATGTCAGATTTGGGTACAAAAATGAATTTCCTTCTGAACTTTTTCACCTTAAGTTGATTGTATTTATGACTGACTAAAATTACCAGATAGTTCAATTATGTAATCCTGGAGGTTTACACTGGGATATAAATCTTAGAATCTTAAACTCCAAACACTTCATATTGGAAACAAACTGTAGCCTGAACAATTAATAATAAGGGAATATTTTTATTGTGTTGAATTTGGTCATTTTTCCCCCTCTATTACCTTTTCTCACCCTACAATCCTGTAACGGGTGTTGATATCATTGAGCAATGAGAATAATAATGGATCAAAATTTATCTTGTGCTAATGCTAGATATTATGTTAAGCATTTAGTATAAATGGAATCACAAAACTATAAAAGTAAGATGCAAATGTTGTTTAAAAATATAAACGTGTCAGCTTGTCCTGGCTGCTGGGTGCAGGTATGTGTGACCTAATGTTGTCGCTATTCTCATTTGGTGAGTGGTGGAGTGAGAGGATATGTATCCTTAGAAATAGAAACTGTAAGTATGTACTCTAATTTCTTCATTGTTATTTGACACCAGGTAAACACATTTCTTCTTATTGCTATTCTAAAATATTTTAGTCACACCAACTAATCCCATTGTTTCAGCTATTAATATTATAACTGCTGATCCCCAAATCTATCAGTCAACATATGCTTCCATCTTTTTCTATATATGGCAAGATTTATATTTTTTAAAGCTAAGACAAGGACTGTCATGAGAATGTTGGAGTCTTACTTTCCTACAGTCAGAATCTTCTTTCTTTTCATGGGGAGATGTGACAATAGAAGAGCAGTATACTGAAAAATTATGGCAAAGATGAAATTCCCATAACTCTTAAATATGCATAACATGATATATATTAAAAGAAAATTGTGGGGAAGCACAGAGCTTGGTTGGAAATCTCCGAAATGTCAGGAGGCTACTGAAGGGCCTTGCTGAAGGCAGCAGACCCTGCCTTGACTTTTTCAAACAAGTCTGAGCCCCCAGGTGTTTTACTGGAATATTTATGTTTAGTCTTTAGACATCCTTGCTTAAAGGACACTGCAGATGCATGTCTTCTCAAGGATACTTACCCTGCTGGTAGTATCTAGAACTTAATTTTAGTCCAAGCTGTTGTTACAATAAAAGCCTAAGGAGGCAGGTGAACGAGGCTGTTTGGTTTTTCAAGCCAAGCAGTCCCTTAGCCCTCTCATGTGTCAGAGTAATCATTCATTCGTGCTCAGGGTTTGCCAGTCAGCCCTGGCAGAAAATTTGATCTACACTACACACACACACACACACAACGTAATATTATTCAGTCATAAAAAATATGATCCATTTGCAACAACATGGAGGAACCATGAGGGATTTATACTGGGTGAAATAAGTCAGAGAGAAAGACAAATAGTGTATGATTCATTTACATGCAGAATCTAAAAAATAAAACAAGGCTGTAGATATTAATATCAGATTAATATTTGGGGGAATGGGTGAAGAAATTCAAAGGGTACAAACTTTCAGTTATAAAATAATTAAGTCATGGGGATGGATGTAATGTAAAAAAAAATCTCACATAATATTCTAAAGATTAACTAGACTCCCTCATTATTTTAATGCCTATTTGTATCCAATATTTCTTAAAAAGAGCATTGCAGACATTGTGATAGGGATGCTTATTTTTTAAACACAGATGCTGAGATTTGTAATAATATTTAGAAGAAATACGTCTTCTTCCCACCCTATACAAAAACTTCTGACATATCCCAGAGGGTTGGCAGCTACCCTTCCTATTAATCCTGACATCTCTTGCTTTTAGCCTCAGTGCCTGGAACATGGAAAGAATTAAAAATGTGTTGTTAAACTGAATAAATGTGGCAAATGACCCGCAACCTAGTGCCCTGGTTTAAATCTTCCCAGCTAGACTTCAACTTGCTGAGTGCAGGATCTTGTCTTTCTCACCTACTTACTCTCTTACCTGTGCAAATTAAATTGACATTAGTATTGCAGTGTAAAGTGTGAAGGAAAACAATATGAAAAATCTAAATGATTTAACAAGATCGAGTTGCTGGAAAGGCAAAAGGACACTAATACCAGTGATTTTCAACTGTTTTCATCTTATGGCCCACATAAATTACTAAAATTCTGTGGCACACCAAAAAATATAAATTGTTTTGCCAATTTGATTTTTTTTTTAAGTATAATTTGACTCATTCACATCAGAAGGCTACTGTTGTGTTGGCCTTGGCAATATAAGGGAAAAGAGGTCAGTGCCCCTAAGTAGCCAGGTATTTATTACATGTTTTAAAATTCTTACAGCACACCAACACGGGTATCACTGCTAAAACTAAAGTCGGGTGACAATCTACTTGAACTTTTCAGCCCCCAGGGCATCTGCGCAACTTCTGAGAGACCCCAGCCGCGCAGGGCACCTCGCTGCCCAGTGCCCAGGGTGTACACATACTCCCTGCCCCCCCCCCCCCCCCCCCCCGCCCCAAAAGGCCCGCTAGGACCAAAAGTCTTACTCCCGTTTGTGATGCCTGACAGAAATAGGACAGCAAATAAAAGCATTTGTAAAAATATTAATTTCATATAATCCACACGTTCTTTTCAGATATGTAAATGCTAAATCAGTAGGTATTTGTAATTAAGTGTCTCCGCCTAGATGAGCATCCGATGCCGATTTTTCAGGCAGTGCCTTGGACAACAGCAACTTTGGAGGTCCCCAGTTGCCAGTGCCTGGGACCTAAGTGTGGAGGAGCCCTACGGAACCGGAGCGGAAGTGGGACTACTAAAGGAAGTTGGCGTCTTAGTCCAGGCCTACTTCACCATGTAAGTGTTTATCTTCAACCTCCCCATCCTGATGCCACTGCCCGCCCTTAACTCTCTTCTGCTCTTTCTCAGGTCCAAGGTTTCCTTTAAGATCACGCTGACGTCGGACCCGCTGCTGCCCTACAAAGTGTGAGTAGCTCCCCTGCGGTGGCTGAGTAGATCCAGGCTGGCATCTCACCCCAGCAGCCCACATCTTTTCCTTTCCCTCCCTGCGCCCCTACCTGCGTCCTTCCGGGAGCCTCCCACTTCCCACCTGTAAACGAGAGGAGGCATCCCGGACCGCTCCTCTTAAGTGTCAATTTGCCCCAGCTCCAGGGTGCAGAGGTGTGTGACCGGAAACTTGCTGCTCGGAACTCACTTGGTGGTGGTGGCTGGGGAGGACTTTGTGGACTGCACAGGGCTCTGGTGATTACTGGAATCCTTCAACAGTCCCTGTCTGCTCGAGATTAAAAAGGCCTTTCACGACTTTGACCAGCTGTTAGAGGAAGGAAGAGAAGACATCTCAATCCAGATTCTGAAATTACTTAAACGTTTATTCCTTTCAGGCTTCTGATTCTTATTGTGTATAAGGGACACACGACTTGGGCATCACAAAGTACTGAGCCTTAATTCATATCCTAATGATGTTGGGGTTTAGAAAAGAGTGATTAGTAGAAATGGGAAATACAGAAATAGGGCAATTTATTCATGCGGGGCCTTTGGTAATCCTTTAGCAGTTAGCATGGGTCTAATCTGGACCTTCCAACCCGAACTTCAGACCTTTATATGATTGCAGATAAGCATTATTACGGGCATTGCAGCTGGAAGTCGTATAAAATACAGCAAAGAACAGGTCTTCAGTAGGATTTTATATATAATAAATGTTTATTAGTTAATAAGCAATCATTGTCGTGGCCTACCTAATTGAACTATAACAGCTGTTATCAGTCTCATTTAGCTATCTGGGACTCATGTAATCTCCTAGCCTTTCTCTTTCTCCATTGCTTTATCTCCAAATGAATCTCTTTGCCTAATCTAAAGCAATTACTCCACCTATAAAATGTCATTTTTAAACGCTCTTATGGTTAACTACATTGTCTTCTTACATCTGATTTACTCTAATATTTCTTCTTTAAAATGTTTCTTTTCATTCATTGATTAGACTTCATTTAAAATTTTCCCTCTTCCCCCTACCTTACCCAACTTCTTATCCAGCTTAAAGTCACTGTCTTGCAAACACCCTCAACTCTGATTACCCCTCACCCCCAAAATCCAGTATATTTCACTCCAAGCACTTGGTGAAACACCAATTCTGAACTTTTCTGTACAGACCTGAATGTTCCTGGAAAAAATTACACAATTAGACTGATGAGTTTGACATAAAATTAATAACTGTGCTCAATAGTAGCCAACACTCTGCTACATTTTCCAAGTTTGCATATTTTCCTCTTTATTCTCTGAAAGGATTTAATGTATTTTCACGCTTCCTACAATTTCTTTCCTCGTTTCTTTCAAGCCATCAGAGGAAAATTCTCTCCTTTTTCCATCACATCTATAAAGTTATCATTATATATGTAAACCTGTTATTTCTGTCTACAATCCTGTTGGAGTAGAAACCATCAGCATGACTTTACTTATGAAAAGCCAGTTGTACCACTTGGGCTCTGCATATTACTTGTTTCAGTCTTCTCAAGATTAAAGCAGAGAGTCTAAAGATCACCCTCTCTTCATCTTTGATTTCTCCCTTTATACTGGATTATTCTCATAAATATATAAATAGGCTTTAAAAAAGAAATTCTGTGAAGGATGGAGAGAGAAAGAGGACAGGGCAGGACAGCATCAGTATCTGTAAGAGTGTCTGGAACATTGTACCAGTTCAATTATTATGGGTGACTGGATGAATTTAATAATTTAATAAACTATTGTTTAGTGTGTGTAGTTGTGTTTGTATGTATAAAGTATGCATAATATATGTACCTGTGTATATAAAGGTAATTATCCTGTTTTCTATTCAAAGTAAATAGTAATTAGTATTAGTAAAAACAACTCTTTAAGATTTGTGGGAAAACATTTTTAACTTGTAAACATACTTTGATAGAAAAACTTCCTTTTGAGTTTCTAACATTACTAATAGTTGAATTCTATGAAGGATGTTTCAGTTCTAAATTTATTCTGGGCAATATCAGAGTTTTCAGTGTTTTTGTTTGTTGATACAGTCATTGTTGGTGTCATTACTAAGTTATAGAAATGTTGAAATCAAACAGTCTCTTTTAAATAAAGGATGAATTAAAAACAACATTTGCCTCTTTTAGTCTGATTCCAGTCTTCCCAGACTCACTTCCCACCTCTTCTCCCCTCTTACTAGCACCATCATTTAACAAAGCATCAGCCACCCTATTCCTAAATTGAAAAGCAAGTCTTTTTAACTCTCCCTGCTTTTTATACATGTTCTTTTCTTTGATGGGAATGCAGTCCACTTCCTGACAAACAATATTTTAAAAAAATAAAATTTACCTCTGCAGATTTCTATAATTGTCTAGGGAATTCATCTCATTCTTCTTTCATTTCCTATAGAAACTTTATTCTTATTCTTTATGACAGCACTTAAGTTGTGTCATAGTTCTCTTTATATGAAATATACATTTTTTTAAAAAACAGATTTACCTTTGATTTATTTTTAAAATTCACTTTAATATACACAGTAGTGCACACCTCCCTCTCCTTTTTTCAAAACACCAGTATAATGTGTAACTGCCGTTTTACAAAATGATGCTACTGACAAACAAATTCAAATCTAGATATAGTCTATGGCGTCACAGTAACTCTGAATTCCTCTGTAATTTTCTGCCACATAGAACATACATTAAAAAGTATTTTCTGTTTTATTGCATTGTCCTTGCATAGTCTCAACTACATAAGTGGAAGTTTATTTTAATGAATATCAATATGAAATCTAGTTACAAAGATGTTTCCAGTCTCCATTTAAAAAGGGAATCGAAACCCTAAGATTTTAGAACTTGTCCTTTTGAGGATGAATCTCAGGACCTAAACTATGAATGTAATGCAAAAATACTTGCAGTTCTATTCCTTTGTAAACTATCATATTGCCAACTTACTACATAATTTTTAAACAATGCCTACCCTTTAGAATTTTTTTCTTTCCTCCTCTCCCGCCCCCCAGAAAAGTAAAGAAAGGTAAAAACAATGATAACTATTTTCACTTTTTAGTTGGATTTTAGAGGAGTTGGGCCAGACAAACTATTCACACATATTGACATTATAATGCACTGTGTCAGATATAATGATTTTTCTATTCAGTTTGTACACTAAGAAATGGTATTTATATGTGAAAATGTTACATAATGGAAGTTGGTATTAAAACATTAAAGAATAATATGGTGGTTACAGATAGAGAAGTTTCAAAGGGAAATGTAAGCTTGTAAGTCTCTTTTTCCTGCTGTGAAAAAGAATCTGTTTTTCTGTCTTTAATGATTGTAACTCATTTAACCGTAATATTATATTTTTATTTTTATTTTTTTGTTACCTTCTGTGCTCGTATTTTTTAAGGGTATAATATCAGGTTTTTTTTAAGTATTTAAATTGGAAAATTCACAGATCACTTATCAGCACTCTGTAATACACTTGACATTGTACAAGTCAGTAACAAAATCATGCATCACTCTCCAAATGTTATTTCAGATTGTATTAAGCTCTTGATCTGAGGAAGTATGAGTTTCATGGGAAATGACTTTACATTTTGCCATAGTAAACGTACTCATTTTCATCAACTTGGTCTACTCTTTTAGACTTGATTACTAAAAGTGCACAGAAAGGATTATAAAAACATTTATGATCTGGTGATGCTTCCCAGGTAGCCTTTTCTTGTAATGAAAATGAATTCCTGCATTAAGTAAAAATGTGTGTGGACTGAATACTAAGGAAAGATTCAACATTTTGAAATCCATCTCTGAAAACAAGCAGAATCTCATATCCTAGACCTATTTGTATCAAAATATTAAAAATGTATAAATCTTCTCCTATATAGGTGTTGATATTCAAGTACAGCTATGGGTGGAATCTAATTTAAGCTTAATTGTTTTTTTAGAGTTCATGATGTAGTATGCAATAAAAATCTTTAGACTCAAAAGACAGATTTGTTTAGGTCTGCTAAAATTGCTGATATGAAGAACAAAGAACTTTAAAAAACAGCTTTTAAAAAAATTATTTTTAATTTTTCTTTCAGACTCAGTGTTCCTGAAAGTACACCTTTCACAGCAGTCTTAAAGTTTGCAGCAGAAGAAGTAAGTGTAGAAATTGGAACAACCTGTATAGAATACAGATTGACAGTGTATGTCAAAAAAATCTTTATTTTGCATGCACTTTTAACCCACCACTTCTCTGTGGGTTTATTACTAGGTTAATGCTATCAAAAAGTTAAACTTTACTTATAGTTATAAGATATAAGATATTTACTTATAGATATTGATATAAGTTAAACTTGACTTATAGATATAACAAGTTAAGACTTACTGACAGATAAAAGAAGAATGAGTTTAAATTGACATATCCAATGCAGCCATTGAGAATTATAAGGGAAATTTTTATTAAAATTGAAAAGATTCAATTATTTGTAAAAAATTTTAACAGCAACATATCACTCTAGTGTGTATATTCATTCTTACTACTTTTTATTCTAGAATTATAATTTTTAAAATATCTGTCATTTTTCAAAATTTTTGTCTATGTGGACTGTCAGTAAAAGTTGTGTTTAAAAGTGTCTAGTTTTTTAAAGATATTTTGGTTTTCTGTTTTTTGAGAAAATTTTCCATTCAAAATTATCATTAGAGAAATCTATAAAGCAACTCTTTGGACATTGCCATGAGGAAGAGTAGCTTGGGTAAAAATGGCACCCAAATATGACTTGGAGACTTAAGATTCCTATTGTATATGTGTCATTCACTATCTGTTTGACATAGGCAAGCTTCTCAGTTTCTCTTCCTCTAATTTCTTAATCTGTAAAAGGAAGTATGTGAAGTTAAAAGTGCTATACTGGTACAGAGTAACTCAAATCTAAATTTTGGTTCAGAATCTTCAGAAAAAAATTTATAATTATGGAAAATAATTTTAGTTAAATAAGAAACCAGCTTAACCTATAATCCTTATTTAAAGTGATTAATGGAAAATAACTCATCAGCACTCATAGCTCCTCATTCTATTGTCAGGGACCACTAACATCATTTACCACTCATTCAGAATTAAACTGAAAAATGATAGTACATGTTTTATAATCAGATTTTATCTATTCTTCATGTAGAAAGAATAAGTTAAAAGAAATGGAAAATAAATCTGAATATAGCATTATTATTTTTTGCTGTACAGATAACTTGTAAGAAATATACCTGGCCTGGGACATAGCAGATTCCACAGATTCTAATTTAATAATTTACAATAATTTATTTTACTATAAATTGCAATGATTTATTTATTATAACAAATAATAATATTTAATTATTTTATTATATAATATAATTATTTATAATAATGACATTTATTTTTCTATTTTATAATTGTTTTATAATGTGTTTTTTATAGGGCAAAGACATCGATGTCATCCTGGTCGTTTAGTGTGAGGATAAGAACATCCTAACAAACATCCAGTGGAAAATTAATAACTTCACCCAACCACATGTATTGGTTAAAGTTTTAATATAGCTTATAATGATTGTGAATCACGGGTCTTATACATTTAGAATAGTTATGACTTTCAGTTAACAGTGAGAAGGCCTTTCACAAGATGACATTGTAGAATGTCTCAATAGGAACAAGACTTGACTTGACAAACCAGGTCTGTGGATTTATCCCTAGTAAAGTTCTTTTGATAAAAACGTAATAAAATTCCCACTACATGACTGGGTTAATTTAAGTAGTGAGTTGTCCAAGCCTAAGAAGAGCCTCTTCACATTGTAAGTTATAAAACTTATGAAATCAGGAAGAAAATAAATGAAAATTGAGAAATATAAAATACACTTTGCATCCATGAGGAAACTTGTCAGTAATTTGGGACAAAAGTAGTAGTTAATATATTTTACTTTACTAGTGATGCTTCCCTGAATTTTAACTTTCCTGTTGCTTCTACATTCTAGAAAAAGGAAAAGTGGTATCAGCTGTTTGCTTTTGATTTTTAATGTTCATAAAATATGTTGCCACTATATGGATGTGACTAAGAAACCTGTTTTACCTTAACATGGACATAATCTAAGAATAAGTCACACTCAGTTAGGGTAACGAGAAACTTCGTAATATTCAAGTTTTGGAAATCTGACATATCCTATAATTTGGGTATTTGATCAAAGTTTTACTAAGTAGTACAACCATTTAGTAATTTTTGAAGTTATTTTAAATTAGGTTTATTTAAAATTCTTAAATCTGTAAAAGGACATTTACAACTAAGAATGTACCATATAGACAGTAAAATTTTTTATTAGGTACATAATCCTATAACAATTGTTTTATGCATAATTCCATTCTTATTTTAAAATGGGACTCTTCCATTTATAAGTTAAAATAAGCTTTCCATTGTTTTCCTCAATTATGCATATGTGACCATTATAAATACCTAGAACAGTGTTTCCCAGATTATTTTTCCTAAAGAACTAGGACCACCAAAAAGAAAAAGAAAACAATCCCATGAAAAACTGGCATCAATGGCTAAAAAATATGGGAAATACTTCATTCACTATTTTCTTCTTGGAGTTAAAATATATTTTAACTTGGAGTTAAAGTATTAGCAGCATACTTGAAAATTTTGAAAAGAATATCAATACAACTTAGTGTTTTTCCAGACTTGGTTACAACAAACTCAACTATAATATCTACAAAACTTGTCCATAGCATAGAAGGCCATAGTAAATACTTGTTAGAAAAATTAATGAATTATGAAGACAACTGCTGGTCTTCAGAGCATTGAGAATAATTCTAACTTTGGATACAAGTTTCTTACCACATTTCATTGATTTAGATCAGTGGAGTCTTACTATTACTGTTAGCCATGTGGCAATCACATAATTACCTTGATATCACCTGCAATACTTGAACTTAGTTATTATTTCTTGGTGGTATAATTAGAGTGTCGCCATTGTGTGAGATTTAAGTCAGCAAAACATGAAAGGAAAATTTGAAGAAGGACTATAAACATTGGTTGGCCTACCATTAAACACAACAAAGCATTTATTTGAACTTACTATTTCTACAAAGAAATTTTAGGAATATTCTAAGCAATCGTTTTGCTTTTATTTTTGCTTATGAAAGAAAGTAACATGTCTAAGTCTGAAAGTAAACATTGATTGAGTCATATATTCATTGACAGTGAATTTTTGTTTTGTTTCTGCAGTGAGTAAAATAGGGTTTATGGTATTCTAAATAGAGTGAAATGTAGTATTTAGAGGGCAATAATGTTTTAAACAAATAAAGCAAATTACAGTAGCCCTTTATTTTATGATGAGACTTAATCCTGAAAGAAAAGTCACATTTTAGAATTATCTGTAAACTATTCTTGTTAAACTAACCATCTTTTACAGAGTATGTGTGTGTATAAAAATCGTTTTCTTTTTCTCCCCTTTAGTTTAAAATTTCTGCAGCCACAAGTGCAATTATTACCAATGGTAAGAATTCATTTAAAAATTATGTATTACCTTACAACTATAGAAATTATTTAAAAGAAGTCAAAATAATTAATTTAACTTGAATGCAAAAATCCCAAACTTGATATCAACATGAATGAAATACATAATTATAAATACTAAGTCAAGGTTATTGTTCATAGCTAGCTCTTTTCACATTCTTCATGCTTTTTGCTATGGGATAGCATTTTGTAATATCTTATATCCTGATCACTTCTTGCCAGATTATTACTGAAAATAACTTTATTTACCAAGGTGTTTTTTTCAAAATAAGCTTATTGATAAACTAGAGGCCCGGTGCACGAAATTTGTGCATGGAGGGGGAGGCAGTGTTCCCTCAGCCCAGCTTGCACCCTCTCCAATTGGGGACCCCTTGGGGGATTTCCGACTTCCAGTTTAGGCCCAATCTAAACCAGCAGTTGGACATCCCTCTTGCAATCTGAGACCGCTGGCTCCTAACTGCTCACCTGCCTGCCTGCTTGATCGCCCCTAATTGCCTCTGCCTGCCAGCCTGATCACTCCTAACTGCCCTCCCCTGCCGGCCTGGTTGCCCCTAACTGCCTCTGCCTGCCTGATCGCCCCTAACTATCCTCCCCTGCCAGCCTGGTTGCCCCCAACTGCCCTCCCCTGCTGGCCTGATCTCTCCCCCAATGGCCCTCCCCTGCCAGCTTGATTTCGCCCCCAACTGCCCTCGCCTGCCAGCCTGATCTCACCCCCAACTGCCCTCCCCTGCAGGCCTGATATTGCCCCTAACTGCCCTCCTCTGCTGGCCAATTTGGTTCTGATTGGTCAGTTTCTATGCCAGACAGCATCAAAAGCTCTGCCTCCTAGGCAGCCATTGGTTCTTCACAGCACCCACATTTGGTTCTGATTGGTCAGTTCCTATGCCAGTCAGTGTCTCTGGGCCTATCAACGGGGCCTGATCAGAAAGGTGGGGCTGATCAGCAGCCCTAATGGAGACTTGAAGAGAAATAGAGGTTCAGCTGCTGGCCAGACTCGGAGAGAAAGAGGCAAGTGCTAATCAAAAGCTGCCTCAGAGGCAACAGATCAGTCCCTGCTTCTCTCTTCAGGCCTCTCTCTGGCCCTGATTTGCAGCCCCCTCAGCAGTCAGTGCTGGGGCACCGTGCCTGACTGCAGGACTGACTGACGGTTGGTCGAGCCTCGGTCGTTACTGGTCGCTACGACCCAGGGTTTTGATATATTAGGATGTTTTTAAAATTTAGGTAGTTAAGCAGTAATGTACCATTACTGTACCTTGTAGTTGCTTTCCTGATGAAATCTATTTCTTATATGCTTGCAATGATGAGGATTTTGTCCAATTAGATATATAATTTAAATTCTGAATATATTAAAACTCTACTAATAATTAAGTTTGATGAAACTAGTTCTATGAGAAAATACTGATATAAGATGAGGAGTAAAGATGGCTTAACTGTTTTTCAGGAATACACCATAATATTTGAAGATGCTAGTGAGTGGTTTTCTGTGCCATTAGGATAGGCTGTGAAAATGGGTTTAATGGACAGTAGTGTGATTTAGTTTAGGTATGACAAAATTTCTCATTCGAAAACATTATGTATACTGTCACATTGAAGTGTTTCTCCATTTAGAAGAAAGCTAGCCTACTTTCTACAAAGTTTTAGATTCATAGGTGCTTTGTAAACTTTTATCAAGTGTCAGTGGAACTTGAATTAGATGAGTTTATGGGTTCTTGTGGCCTTAAGATTTGTAAGCCTCAGAGCAATAACTAAGTGATGAATGATATACCTGAGGTGTATTTTTCACTTTGTATAGCATAACAGAATTTTAAAAAGTATGTTTGTAGACCTTATCAGGATCATTGCATTGACAGATACTCTTGTTTAATCTAGCACTGTGTGTGAATGCACAATAGTAATAGATTTCAATAGATAATTTATCTGAAAGATTGTCATTCATGTTTTTGGATTTAAATTGTTTGGCTTGCCCAGCAGGCATGGCTCAGTGGTTGAGCTTCAACCTATGAATCAGGAGGTCACAGTTCGATTCCCTGGTCAGGGCAAATGCCCAAGTTGTAGGCTTGATCCCAATAGGGGGCATGCAAGAGGCAGCCGATCAATGATTCTCATCATTATTGTTTCTATCTCTCTCTCTCTCTCCCTTCCACTCTTCAATCAATAAAAATATATACATATTTTTAAAAATTGTTTGGCTTTTGCCTATATACACAGCAGCAGTATTTTGGCTAGTCTCTTATTACTATTGAACCATTTTAGCTTTAAAAATAATTTAGATGATTTTATCATTTATTTTCTAGATGGAGTAGGAATAAATCCTGCACAGACTGCTGGTAAGTATCTAAAATTGGGTGGAGATGTGGGTGGAGCTATATATGTCAGTTGATTGGACTGGATAGGATTTTACCAGGATCATAGATGTTCTTTTAGGGATTATATGCCAGTCTTCACTATGGATCTGAATAATAATTTGTTTCATTATGTGTATTAGTTATGCTTTTGACTAAGGAAAAACCTGACTAATAAGCATTAAAGATAGTAACACTCATAACAAAAATTCTAAAGTTAAGATTGTACTCTTATTGGAATAATGGTTTTGACCTACCTCATAAGGTGATTGTGAGGTAGTACATGTAAAGTGCTTAAAAGATTGCCTTATCCATAGTGAGCATTCAATAAGTGCTATTATTTTAAAAGAGGTATGGTCATTTAAATTTCAGAGGGCTTAGTCCACATTCAGAGGTTCAAATTTAACATTATACAGTGCTATATATTTGTGTCCTAACAAGAAAGCAGGGTCATCTTTATTATTATTATTATTATTATTATTATTATTATTATTATTATTATTTATTGATTTTAGGGAGGAAGGGAGAGGGAGAGAGAAACATCAAAGATGAGAGAATCATTGATCGGCTGCCTCCTGCATGCCCCCCCACCAGGGATTGAGCCCTTAACCGTAATTGAACCTGGGACCCCTCAGTCCACATGTCGATGCTCTGTTCTCTGAGCCAAACTGGCTAGGGTAAGCAGGGTCATCTTCAACTTTTTAACAGGCAGTTTTATATTTTTAAAAAAATGTACCCCTTTTTTGGCTTATGTAATCTAATTACAGTCTTTTGAAGTTAAGCATGCTTTAATATAATGAACCTCAATCTTGAGTAGTATTTATGTTTAAATTATATTCTAAAGTACTTCTGTCTTATAACAAATTTACATTGTTCTCGTAGATCTTGGGATTGAAATTTGTCCATGTGAAAATGAAGAAGGATTTAAAATTATAATTGTAATTTTTTAAAATTTAAATCAGTTGTAGGTATATTATAAATTTTATTAAATTGAAAAAGTTATTCATTGAAAATCATGAGTCCTTTTATAGCATAAATGCCTTTAAATTTAGGTTTAAAGGTTTTGTTTTCTTACTCTAGAAATGTTCAATTTATGTTAATTTGAATTATTGCTTATTGTAATCTGTTACCAGTTGTATTCCTTTAAAAGATGAAAGGTGTACTTTATGGGACACAAAGTAAATCTCATCATTTAATTGAACCAAAATAGGTCAGGGTTTCTAAACTTTTGTCACTTGTGGTAATTTAGATTCATTATTTTTTCTATCCTTAGGTTTTTTATTGTGTACTAAAGCAAGTATTGATGGTTAAATTGATTTACATTGTGGTTTGCTGAGTGTATTTAGCTAGCATTTTTGTGGCTAATGTTCATATTTAAAATTTTCAAACATATGGTTAGGTCCTAAAGATGTGAGTGGAATAGCAATAAGGCTTTAAAAGCATGAAATTAGTTTCTGATTATGTTTGTGTTTTTGTACCTACTTACTTTACAGTGCTTTATTATTTTTTGTTTGTTTTTTACAATACTTTGTTTATTGTATATAATAATTGTTGGAATGTTATGATAACCTGTTTTTAAACACCTAACTTTATGTTTTGTTCGTTTGTGTAGGAAATGTTTTCCTAAAGCATGGTTCAGAACTGCAGATTATTCCTAGAGATCATTTTGGAAGTTGTTAATATCCTCTACTTAAAGATAGAATTACCTTTCAAAATAAATATTGGGTATTGCTATTATAAAACTGACATCAGGCATTTAAAATACTATGAAAACATCAATAATTGATGAAATAATGAAAGGTAACTCACTGTCCCTTCTTGTTGTTCTCACTCTTCATATGAAGAGAGAATGCTTATGCTTTGAGGGTATCATTTTTACAGAAGATCTTAGTCTTTCCTTGCTCCCTCACAGTACACACTGCTGGTTCATTTGGGGTAAGTGGATTATCCAGCTGTGTTTTATTACTGGAGGATAATTCTTTCTGAGAACATTTGGAAGATTAAATTTATTGAATCTTTTTATTTGTCTTTAAGGTAAAATTTTAAAAGGCTTATGGATTATACAGGGCAGTTTACTTCAAGGATCTGATTTGTAGACTCAAAAATAGTTGAGCCCTAACCGGTTTGGCTCAGTGGATAGAGCGTTGGCCTGCAGACTGAAAGATCCCAGGTTTGATTCTGGTCAAGGGCATGTACCTTGGTTGCAGGCACATCCCCAATAGGAGGTGTGCAAGAGGCAGTTGATCGATGTTTCTCTCTCATTGATGTTTCTAACTCTCTATCCCTCTCTCTTCCTTTCTGTAAAAAAATCAATAAAATATATATATTTTAAAATAGTTGAATTCTTAATGATATACTGTTTATAAGAAAGGATATATAGACATATCAATGAATACTTAAATGTCTTAACTTTTTACATGTAGGTATTTTTTTAAGTTTCAAGCTTCATGTGTTTATATAAATTTTAATTTAATATCAGAGAGCCAAAATTCCAAAATTTGAATTTTTTTACCTAGCCCCTAAGTGTAAAATTGATAGCCCTCACCAAAGAGTTTTAACTATGATCCTGCAGAATCGAATTCTTGTAATGTTAAGAATTGAAAATAAAGTAGAAGCATCCTTTGCTGAGTAATGCATTCCTTTATCAGTCTCTTTTAATACAGACTTTAAAACAGGAATTTTTAAGAAACATTATCTTTCTGGGGATATTTGGAAACCACATTGAGGAAGAGACTATTGTAAAGAAGATCTGAAATTCACAACAAAGGTCAAGAAAATGCTAGTGGAAATAATGATTAATTGTACTCACTGAAGGCCCAACATTTAAGGAAGTGTTAAGATTAATCAAGTGAATAAGAAGCCAAGAAAGAGAAGATTGTTAGCAAAAGACAACAGTGAAGGGGAACAGAAAGCTGTCGCAAAGTGTCGTCAGAAAAACCAGCTGGATAGGCAAAAGTGCAGAGGCTGTGTTGTGTTGGGAGAACAGAAAGGGATACTAGAGATTGTCATAAGTAGCAGAAGGCAATTGGAAAAAGCAAATTATAGGCCTTTTCAACATACAGATTTGAAAATTCCCTTTATGAGAATCTAAAGAATGATATACATAAGGAATGTTTTTATTTTCCCTTACAGCAGAAATCAATATCTATTCAAATCTTTAAAAATGAAATGAAGGCTCATAGTGATTCAGAACCAGTGCTCAATTTACTGTATTTTAGATGGTGAGCTCTCTGGAGCAGGCCTTGTGTTTGTCTTGCTCTTTCTAGACCTGGAAATGTAGGCTTTCAATAAATACTTTGTGAATTATTCATAAATAAAATATCTCTTAAGACCCTCGTTTCATTGGGAGAAAAACAAGGAAATGTAACAGAATCAGCGTCTGAAGGATGACATTGGTAGTTAAGTTTAAGAAATTAACCAGATACTATTTATATATCTGATAAATGAACAGTGGGATTCTCATTTATAAAAGTGAAAAAATATTTTCTGAAGCAGAGAAGTATACTTATGATGTTTGAGAAAGTATTTATTTTCATAAATAAAATTTGATGCTTAAATATCCCGCTCCTTAACAATATTAAGCCTCAATTAACCAGAAATTTATGAATACCCATTCCCTGAATTTTTTGTTTAATTTAGATCCCATCCTTTGTTTCTAGCACAAAGTCTGCCTGCTGTATTACATAAATAAGTTTATGATATCCTCTACTATAAAGTAATTTGTTTAATATTTTTGGGTTTTGAAAATTTATTGTAAGATCTTAAAAACATTTTCTTAATTAGACATTTTGTTATTAAATATAATCAGTAAGTTCTTTGTGCAGCATGTTTTGAAGTATTTTGTTTAAATGCATTATTGGCACATAATATTTCATGAAAACAATTTGTTATACCATAAAGCATATTTTCTATTTTTATTTTATTAGTAGAAATTTTTAAATGTATTTTTATTGATTTCAGTGAGGAAGGCAAAGGGAGAGAGAAAACATCAAAGCTGAGAGAATCATCGATTGGCTGCATCCTGCACACTTCCTACTTGGGATCGAGGCCACAACCTGGAAATGGAACCATGGACCTCCTGGTTCATAGGTTGACGCTCAACCACTGCGCCACACTGGCCAGGCTAAAGCTTTTAATTAGCACACCTATTAAGCCAGTGCATAAGGAATGAAGAAAAACAATAGACAAAAGTGATTAATGGCCATAGGTCATAGAATGAGCATATATTTCCAAATACCAGTCCTATGTTTGGGAGGAGCAAGGGGAGAGGTTATAAGTAATTGTTTAGGCTAGTTGGTCCCAAGCCTGGGTGATTATGAAAGGAACTTAGGGAATTAAAAATACAGATTTATGGAAACTACCCCTAAAGTTCTGATTCAAAAATCCATTCTGGTGAGCTCTTCCCTGTAGCTGAGTAAACTTTTTTACTTTATAGGTGAACAAAATGAAGTCTAAGGAGTCAAAGAAAATAACTAGAATATATTGTAGAATCTTGGAAAGTACACATTCCAATTCTTGGTTGTCTAGTAGCTAAGTGTGAAAATGCTACTTAACAGTCTGTTTTACTAACTGATAGTAAAGCCTCCTTTTAAAGTGCTTCAGGGCTAATACTTATTGGATATTTTGTTTTTAAAAATTAGTTATTTGAAAGAAAAGTCAATGGGAAGAAACAGTCCTGTTTAAGCCTCCCTTTCCCCAAATTAAGATTAAAAATATGTCTTTTACCTAAGAACCTTGAAATATTTGTGACTTGGCAGCATTAATATACTTTAATGGAGCAATTCTAAGTTAAATAATTTAATGTTCCCAAATCTATTTATAAAACTGAAAATTATATACATAAATTATACAGTATATGTACTAGAGGCCCAGTGCACGACATTCGTGCACTGGGGGGTTGGGGGGGAGGGTCCCTAGGCCTAGCCTGCACCCTTTAGCAGTCCAGGAGCCCTCAGGGGATGTCTGACTGATGGCTTGAGCAAGCCTAAGCCATCAGTTGGACATCCTTAGTTCTGCAACAGAGGCGGGAGAGGCTCCCGCCACCACCACTGCACTTGCTAACCATCAGCCCAACTTGTGGCTGGGAGCGCTCCCCCTGTGGGAGCCCACTGACCACCAGAGAGCAGCTCCTGCGTTGAGCATCTGCCCCCTGGTAGTCAGTGCATGTCATAGCAACCAGTTGTTCCGCCATTCGGTTGATTTGCATATTACCCTTTTATTATATAGGATGTATTTGAGCATATATATGTGGTTTATGTATGTATATAATTTATGTATATAATTCATATATGTATGAAGTTTTGTTTATATATGAATTGTATATGCAATTCATCCAGAATAAATGTATTGAACATCTATGTATCCAGTATTTTGATACTTTTACTTATTTTTCACAGTAATTCCACATTTTTATCCCCATTTTACAGAAGGAAAAGAGGTTTTAAGAAATTGAGATTTGAAATCTGATTCTTTGAAGTCTTCATACTGAGAGACTTTTTCAGTATCATTTTTTAAAACATATAGCTCTGTATTGAATAATACATTTAAAAATATAAAAGAAATGTATAAAGCTTAAATTCACATTTCAGAGTACTGAATATATGAGAAATGATCATGAATATTCTTAATACAAGGTATAAATATGATAAAATTTTAAGAAATTAAGTAAAAACCAGTCAAATGAAGATATTTATGATTCTGGCCTTACTCCATAGGGTGGCATAATGGAAATAGAACTATGACCCTGTATTTATCAGCCCCATCAGACAATTTGATTTTTTATCATGTATCTTGCTGATGTAACTACAAAGATTAGTCCCCAGTAACCTGTTTTTTCAACCATACTATCTATAAGCCCCTGTAATACAGAAATTCTAGAACTGCTCTCTGAGAGTTAATACTGGAGATTGATAAATTATTTAAACCAGGCTATTTAATTAAACCATTAATTGAAATAAACATTTTCAAAAGACTCGGTCTATCCAGTCTGTTATCTTCATCCTCCAAATTGCCTAGGCCAGATATTTGGAATTCATTTCTTTCCTTGCTCTAACCATAGCAAATGAATCACAAAATTATATTGATTTACTTTACAAAAATATATCTCAACTGTAATTCAAACCCTCATCTTCTAGTATGTGCTATTATCAAAGCCTCTAGTCTGTTTCTTCTTTTGCACTATTGTAATGAGCATGGAAATATGAATATGTAACTGGTTGACATCCTACTGAATAAAAGTCTATACTTTTCATGACATGAGGGCCTTCATGAATTGGTCTTTGTTCAGAGTCATTTGTTACCACTACTCTTAAATTTTCCTTTTCAATTTTACTGCAGCTACCCCGATCAAGAAATAGTTTCTCAATGTGCCATGTTCTTAAGCCTTCATGACTTTACTTTCTCCACTCCTCGCCTGGGAACCTAACACTCATTCTTCAAGTTGAAAAGCCATTGGGCCTTTCCTCTCAAGAAGTTGGGTATTCAGCTATCTAAGTAACAGTTGTATTTTGTACATTCCTTCATTATAGCAATTGTTAAATATAAAATCATAATGTTTATCTCTGATTTAAACTATGAATTTTATAAAAGCATTAAAATTTCCAAACTGTTTTGCCCAAAGTAGATAGTAAGTACTGTATAACTAAAAGACTACTTAAAGGAATGAAAGATTTGAAAGTTGCAACTATTTGTGACTCAAATGTAATAACTTCTTTAGCCACAATATTTGATTATCCAATATACTCATATTCCTTGCCATTTCTTATAGCAGATTTAATCTGTCTCAGAAATGAATTAATCACTTTTAAAATTCAAAGCATTTTCCCATTTTTTAAACAAATATATGAATTATTAGCTATATCATGGATTGCTAAATACTGGACATGAATTATGAATAATTATGAAAATCCCTTTTCCTGGGCTCCCTAAACTGTATACATATCAAAGCAGCAAAATCTACCAACGTAATAATTATATAGAAGTGAAGATTTACAGCACACCATTTTTTTAATATGCTTGGCACAGTACTAGGTACTTGACATACATTATTTAATTCTTTATAAAATGCTGGTGCTAACTTTTTACTGTTAAGGAAGCCAAGATTTAGGTTAATGTATCCAAAGTTATGAAATTTGCTCCTGGGTATATATGATTATAAAGTCCACCCCTGTAAATCAATACATGTTTCCCATCATTTTCCTAGAATTATATTGAAAGGTCCTCAAACTTATTATTAAACATTTTTATGATCTCACTTTGCTTGAGAAATTTAACATTCAATAATCTCCATAAACACACTTATAGATTCTTTTAGTAAATACACATATACACATTTACAGCAACAAATAATTGCAAACAGTTGAAAAGTAGGTTTATGTCTCTATTATCTGCTTTGCTATATAGAGGATATGATTTTATCATACAGAACACTGGCCGAGGTTGACAGACAGCTGCAGAGAGCTAGTTTTGGTCATAAATCTCTGATTTTCTGGCAAAAGTTGTTAGTAATATAAAAGCTGTTATTGAGAGCATATTGTGGTGATATATTATGTCAATATTTATTTGACCAGAAACACTGCATTTAATAAATTAATTCTAAAGTGCACAATTTAAAACTGATGAACTGTTTTAGAAATAAACTGTGATATTTGTCATCAGTGCCACAAACATTTTGATGTTATAAATGGAGATACTAGCTTCTCTTATTTTCTAGATACACATGAATGGAACTGGGCTTTTAAACTTCTCCTTAAATGTGTAAATTAAGTAGTAATGAAATGTAAGAGACAATGAATAAATGAGTGAGTCACAGGGGTTTTAATCCTTTGTGATTTCTGTGATAAATTTGTATTATCTGCTGTACTGTTTTATACAACATTGTCAGTTTAGCTGACTGAGTATTACAAATGCCTAAAAATAAATTTGTTGAATTATTAAATAATTTTTTGTTTTGTTTTCTTGGTATGTGGGAGGGATACATGTGGCACTTTGAGCCTTACACCTAAAGTCTTAAAAAGAAATAATCATCTTTCTTTCTAAACATCTTTCTTACTAAAAAGATAGCACAAAAAAAAACACACACATGGATACCTAATATTTATGGAGTTTTTACTATATATCAGGCACTTTATGAGGTAAATAATGTTTGTTTGTTTTTTAATCCTCACCCAAGGACATATTCATTGATTTTTAGAAAGAAGGGAAGGGGGGGGGAACAGAGAGAGAGAGAGAAACATTGATCAGTTGCCTCCCATAGCCACCCCAATCCAGGGATTCAACCACAACCTAAGTATGTGTGCTGACCAGGAATCAAACCCATGACCTTTCTGTGTATGGGCAATGCTCCAACCAAGATGCTTGGAAGTATGTACAGTATTCATGGTTGCCACAATGGGAGTGCTACTGGCAGTATGCTCTTCAGAAACTGGTGCTGCTTAAGTTTACATGGCCTCTCTATGGGGATAGCTTCATACAAAAGAAAATTGCTCCATGCCAAATATAGCAAACTGAGAACAGTGACCTTGAATCTTGTTCATCCCTCAAGCCAACCACCTCAATGAAGTATTTTATGTCTCTTGTTTGGGCCTGAAATGGTCTGCTTCTCTTCAAAAATTTGGAAAGATTTTCTATTTATTAGTCTTAGTGTATTTATTGCTAATGTAGTCTGAATTCAATATTAGTTATATTTTCTTATTACACATTCTTTGTCTTTCTAGCATTTTTTAATACTCTTTGAGGACAGGTTTTACATTCAGAATCATGATAGCAAATATTTTACAGCTCATATAGCAAGTATTTGCCAGCCACTGTTTTAAAGGCAAAACAGCTACTTCTGACTCAACCTGCAGCAACATGAGGTGCAGGGAAACAGCCCAGGACTGAAAATCTATGCCCCTGCAGGTGGCAGCAAGGAAGAGCCAGCAAGCCAGACAGGGCTGAGGCGTTGAAAAGGAGAGGAAGGGTCTACCCCCACCCCCTACCCTGTGTCCTACAAGCTACTAGCAGCACTCCCAACAGTAGTTTGATCAAACAATCTTGGCTAAGACCAGGATTACCCGCCCCCCCTCCCCCCCCAAGAGTCCAGCTACATGAGGGAAGGGAGAACAGCTCAGAACAAGTACACTCAATGCATGAGATTCCAAGCAAAATCAGTCTCTGGGCTAAGGAGGCCCTGCCTGCTGGACTACTAGGGGCTTCAACCTATGGGTCCTCAATCAGGTTGCACAGGGCCAGAAAGGACAGTGACTCACATTGACCTGCACCAGAGATGACCCCAGAGGCCCAGGATAGATACACCCAAGGGGCCAGATTCAACAAAATTGAATTCAGCAAAATTCAGTGAGCTCCACAAATAGTGGACCAAAATATTTTTGAGTGTGTGAGTGTGTGTGATTTGGGGTTTTTGTGTGTGTAGGGGAGAGGCTTTTCTTTTTGGTTTGTGTTTATTTGCTTTTATCCCTTTTTATTTCTTCTCTTTTTTCTTTCATATCTAAGTTCTCTCTTGACTTTCATTCTATCCTCTTTGTCTTTTTTTTATTGTTGTTATTAATTTTTCTCATTTTATTTTTTTCCTTCTGTCTTTTACTTTAAAAAAAAGTTATTGTTGAAAATATTACATATGTGTCCATTTTTCCCCACTGACATCTCCCAGCCCACTGTTGCCTCCCACACAGGCCCTCATGCCTCTATTATCTGTGTCCATTGGTTATGCTTATGGTATGCATGCATATGTATAAGTCTTTTGGTTGATCTCTTACTCTCCATTTCATCCTCCCCTTCCTTCCCTCTGAAGTTTTATGGTCTGTTCAGGACTTTTGTGTCTCTGGATCTATTTTTGTTCATCAGTTTATGTTGTACATTACATTTCACAAATGAGTGAGATCATGTGATACTTATCATTCTCCATTAATGGGTCAAATGGGAATTCCATTTTTAACTTTTTCAGGAAACTCCATAACGTTTTCCACAATTTCTGCACCAGTCTCCAGTCCCACTAGCAGTGTGTGAGGGTTCCTTTTTCTCCACATCCTCACCAACACTTGTCACTAGTTGATTTGTTGATGATAGCCATTCTGACACATGTGAGATGGTGTCTCATTGTCGTTTTGATTTGCATCTCTTGGATGATTAGTGACAGCATTTTTTCATATAACTCATGGCCTTCTCTGTGTCCACTTTCAAATCATTAAGCCCCTTGCCCATGTTTTGATTGGGTTGTTTATCTTCCTTTTGTTAAGTTGTATGAGTTCCCTATAAATTTTGGAGATTAAACCTTTATCAGATATAACATTTGCAAATATCTTCTCCCATGCAGTAGGCTCTGTTGTTGTTTTGTTAATGGTTTCTTTTTCTGTGCAAAAGCTTTATATTTTTTTTTCCTAAAGTTTTACATATGTCTCCTTTTTCCTTGCTTGACACCGCCCAGACCCCTCCCACCCCCGAGGGCAAGGCCCCACCACCCCAATGTCTGTGTCCATTGGTTATGTTAATAGGCATGCATATAAGCCTTTGGTTGATCTCTAACCCCAACCCTCTCCCCTGCCATTTGTCTCTGGATCTATTCTTGTTCATCAAATTATGTTGCTCATTATATCCCACATATGAGTGAGATCATGTGATATTTATCTTTCTCTGACTGGCTTCTTTTGCTTAGCATAATGCTCTCCAGGACCATCCATGCTGTTGCAAATGGTAAAAGTTCTTTTTTATAGCAATATAGTATTTCATTGTGTGGATGTACCACAGTTTTTTAATTCAATCATCTGCTGATGGGCACTTGCACTGTTTTAAAATATTAGCTATTGTAAATTGTGCTGCTATGAACATAAGGGTGCATATATTCTTTCTGATTGATATTTCTGGTTTCTTGGGATACAATCCTAGAAGTGAGATTATTGCGTAAAATGGGAGTTCCATTTTTAACTTTTTGAGGAAACTCCATACTGTTTTCCACAGTGGCTGCACCAGTGTGCATTCCCACCAGCAGTGTATGAGGGTTCCTTTTTCTCCACATCCTTTCCAGCACTTGTTATTTGTTGATTTCTTGATGACAGCCATTCTGACAGGTGTGAGATGGCACCTCATTGTTGTTTTAATTTATATCTCTCAGATGATTAGTGACTTTGAACATGTTTCCATATGTCTCTGGGCCTTCTGTATGTCCTCTTTAGAAAAGTGTATATTTAGATCCTTTGCCCATTTTTTGATTGGATCATTTATCTTCCTTTTTTTAAGTTGTATGAGTTCTCTGTAAATTTTGGAAATTAAACCCTTATCTGAAATAGTATTAGCAAATATGTTCTCCCATGCAGTGGGTTTTCTCGTTGTTTTGTTGATGGTTTCTCTTGCTGTGCATAAGCTTTTTATTTTTATTTGTACCATTTGTTTATTTTTTCCTTAGTTTCCATTGTCTTAAGAGATGTATTGGTAAAGATATTGCTATGACATATGTCTGATATTTTGCTACCTATGGAGTCTTGTAAGATTTTAATGGTTTCTTGTCTTACATTTATGGTTTCTTGTCTTACATTTATGTCCTTAACCCATTTTGAGTTTGTTTTTGTGTATGTGTAAGTTGGTGATCTAGTTTCATTTTTTTTTGCATGTATCTGACCAAAGTTCCAAGCACCATTTATTGAAGAGACTATTTTGACTCCAGTGTTTGCTCTTGCCTCCTTTGTCAAATATTAATTGAGCATAACAGCTTGGGTCGACTTCTGGGTTCTCTGTTCAGTTCCATTGGTCTATGTGTCTATTCTTTTGCCAGTACCAGGCAGTTTTGAGAACCATGGCTTGGTAATATAACTTGATATCTGGTATTGTGATCCCTACAACATTGTTCTTTCTCAGGATTGCTGTGGCTATTTGGGGTATTTTTTTTTTTTATTACAGATGAATTTTTGGAGAGTTTATTCTATATCTGTGAAACATGCCATTGGTATTTTAATGGGGATTGCATTGAATCTGTAGATTGCTTTGGGTAGTATGGACATTTTAATGATGTTGATCCTACCAATCCATGAACTTGGTATGTTCTTCCATTTGTTTATGTCTTCTTCTATCTCTTTTTTCAATGTCCTGTAATTTTCTGAGTACAGGTCTTTTTACCTCCTTAGTTAAGTTTATTCCAAAGTATCTTAAATTTTTGGTGCAATGGTAAATGGGATTGGATTTTTTTTTTTTTTTTTTAGTTTTTCTCTGTGAGTTCATTATTGGTGTGTAAAAAGGCCATAGACTTCTGGCTGTTAATTTTGTATCCTGCTACATTTCCAAATTAATTTATTAAGTCTAGTAGTCTTTTGATGGAGTCTTTGGGGTTTTCTAGGTACAGTATCATTTCCCTTGTGAATAAAAGACAATTTTACTTCTTCTTTTCCAATATGGATGAATTATATTTCTTCTTCTTGTCTGATCGCTATGGCTAGCACTTCCAGTACTCTATATCAAATAGGAATTGTGAAAGTGGGCATCCCTGTCTTGTTCCCATTTGTAGAGAGCACCTGGGAAGGCACATGAGAATTTTTTAAATTATTGTCAGCTGAATCCAGTGGATATGGCAAAGCCATGTCCTGGAAACACGTTTTGCCAAAAGGCAGGAGTGTTGTCAGCTTGACCTTCAGCCCAGGTGCCAGAGGGTGGGTTTTGTTATTTAAATCCCACCAAGCACCAGGAATGAATTCCACCCAGACTCACCCTAAAATTCAAATAATCTCCTTTGTCTTGACTTTTGGTAAAACTTCCTGTTTTGTTTTGTTTTTTTGCTTTATAAAATAAACACGCTATATTGGCTTGGGGTCACTGTCCCTGTCCATGTCAGAGGACAGTGGTCCCACCCGGCCCCAGTTTTTTACTTCTATCTCTGTGTACGTCTCTTTCTTTCATTTTCTCAATCCCCAGATGCCCCTACTCAGGAACCAGACTGCTCTGTAGCCCCGCTGGACTCAGAAAAGAGAGAAATATTTACACCCATTCTTAGGGCAAATGAGTTTAGTTTTTGCCCATTGAGTACGATGTTGACTGTAGTTTTGACTTATAAGGCTTTTATTATATTGAGGTATGATCCCTCTATTCCCACTTTGCTGAGAGTTTTTAAGAAGAAAAGGTGTTGGGTTTTGTCAAATGCTTTTTCTGCATTGATTGATCTGATTATGTGATTTTTGTCTCTCAATTTATTTATGTGATATATCACATGTATTGATTTTTGATATTGTGCCAGCCTTGCATTCCCAGAATAAATCCCACTTGGTCATGATGTATGAACTTTCTAATGTAATGCTGGATACAATTTGCTACAATTTTGATGAGGATTTTAGCATGTATGTTCATCAAAAATATTGGCCTGTAGTTCTTTTTTTTTTTTTTTTTTTAGTGGTGTTTTTATCTGGTTTTGGGATTAGAGTAATTCTGGCTTCATAGAAAGAGCTTGGAATTGTGCCTTCCTCTTGAATTTTTTGGAATAGTCTGAGAAGGATAAGTTTTAGTTCTTTGAATGCTTAGTAAAACTCCCCTGTAAAGCTGTCTGGACTAGGGCTTTTGTTTGCTGGAGGATTTTTATTACTGTTGCAATTTCTTTGGTAGTTACCAGCCTATTCAGGTTTTTTTATTCTTTTTATAGAGTTTTGGGAGCTAGTTATTTTCTTAGAATATGTCCATTTCATCTACGTTGTCCAGTTTATTGGAATAGAGTTGTTCAAAGTATTTTTTTTTCATAATCCTTTTTATTCCCGTGGGATTGGTTGTTACTTCACTTCCTTCATTTCTGATTTTGTTTATTTGGGTCCTCTCATTTTGCTTCTTAGTGAGCCTGACTAGAGGTTCATCAATCTTGGTTTTGTTGATCTTTTGTATTGTTTTTGTTTTTTTTGTTTTGTTTTGTTTTGTATTGTCTTTGTCTCTATGTCTATTATTTCCACTCTGATATTTATTATTTCCTTCCTTCTGCTTATGCTGGGCTTTTCTTGTTGCTCTCTTTCTACTTCTTTGAATTGTAGAGTTTTATAATTTATTACCATTTTTCTTGTGTATTTTTTTTTTTTTTTTTGAGGTAGGACTGTAGAACTAGAAACTTCCTTCTCAAGACTGTTTTCACTGTGTCACATAGATATTGGGTTACATTGTCATTTGTGTACATTGTCATTTGTTGCCAGGATGTTTTTCATTTCTTCTTTGATCTCTTTGGTAACCCAATCATTATTTAAAAGCATGCTATTTAGCCTCCAAGTGTTTGATTTTTTTCATTGTTTTTATTTTAGTTGATTTCTCATTTTAAGCCATGGTGATCTGAGAAGATGCTTGATATAATTTCTATCTTATTGAATTTGAATAGACTTTTCTTGTGTAACAAAATGTGGTCTATCTATGAAAATTACCTGTGTACAGTTGAGAAGAATGTATATTCTGTAGCTTTGGGATGAAATGTTCTGAAGATGTCAATTAATTCCATCTGATCTAATATGTCATTTAAGATTGATATTTCTTTGCTAATATTTTGTTTAGAGGTTTTATCCAGTGCTTTAGTGGGGTATTATAGTCCCCTACTATCACTATATTGCTGTAGATCTCTCCCTTGATATCTTCCAGATTTTTAAATGTATTTGGGTGCTCCTATATTGGGTGCATATAAGTTTACCAGAATTATATTCTTTTGTTGAATTGTTCCTTTTAGTTTTATGAAGTGGCCTTCCTTATCTCTTGTTATGGCCTTCACTTTGAGGTCTAATTTGTCAGATATAAGTATTGCTACCCCAACTTTTTTTTATTTCCATTCTCCTGAAAAAAATTTCCCATCCCTTCACTATCAGTCTGTGTGAGTCCTTTGTTCTGAGGTGGGTCTCCTGTAGACAGCAGATGTACAGGTAATGATTTCTTATCCATTCAACTACCTTATGTCTTTTAATTGGGGCATTTAATCCATTTACAATTAAAGTTATTATTGATTGGTACTTGTTTGTCAACATATTTAGTCTTTATGCCTGTGTTCCTTCTTCTCTTCCTATTTCTTCTTTTTACAGAAATCCCTTTAGCATTTCTTGCATTGCTGGTTTTGTGGTAATAGACAGCAATAGTCCTTTTTTGTCTGTGAAGCTCCTGATTTCACCTTCAATTTTGAATGATGGCCTTGCTGGGTATAGCACTCTTGGTTTCAAATCCTTACTTTGCATGACTTTATATATTTCATTCCTTTCTCTTCTGGCCTGATGTGTTTCTATTGAGAAATCAGTTGATAGTATGGTGGGATATCCCTTGTAGATAACTTTCTCTCTCTCTCTGGCAGCATTTAAGATTCTTACTTTGTCATTGGTGTTTACTAATTTAATTATAATGTGTCTTGGTGTCAGTCTTTTTGGGTTCATCTTGTTTGGGACTGTGAGCTTCTTGGATTTGTGTGAGTTGTTTTTTTTTTCCCAACATCATGGAAGTTTTCTGTTATTATTTCTTGAAACAGGTTTTCTCTTCCTTGCTCAGTTTCCTCTCCTTCTGGCACCACTATTATGCAGATGTTGTTTTTCATTTCATGTTGTCCCAAAGCTCCCTTAGACTCTCCTCTTATTTTTTATGTGTTTTTTTTTTTTTCTTTTTTCAGTTGCTGCTCTGCTTGGGTATTTTTTCCTACCTTGACTTCTAGTTCACTGAAGCAGTCCTCAGCTTTGTTAGTCTACTGTTGATGCTTTCTATTGTGTTCTTTATTGCAGCTATGTCATTTTTTATTTCTTCTTGGTTCTTCTTTATTTCCTCTTGGTTCTTACATGTGTTTTTGAATTTGTCTTCCATTCGTTTCAGCATCCTTATGACATTGCTCTGAATTCTTTCTCTGACAAATTGCTTGCCTCCATTTCATTTGCTCCCTTTTCTGGTGAGTCCACCTTTTCTTTTGTATGGGGGTTGTTTCTTTGTCTCCCCATTTTAGCTCCTCACAGGGTGAGTGGTGTGTAGCTCACTCTCTACTGCATTGACTTAAAGGCACAAAATGTAATTCAACAAGACACAAAACAGAGGGCACCAAACATGAATGTGTTCACAATACCAATAACCCCAAATAAAGGTGACTACCAGAGAAAAAAGAATTAGGGGAGAGAAAAGAGTGCAAAAATTACATTGAGAAAAGAAAAAAAGGTGAGAGATAAAAGAAAAGGAAGAAGAAGGGGAAAATATATGTATAGGGGGAGAAAACTCCAAAAAAACAAACATCTAATCCAAAAAAAATGCAAACAACAAACACCCAGAAAAGAAGGAGGGAAGCTGAACATGAAGAGGCAGAGCTTATTTTCAGAAGATAAGGTCAATGAATTGAATGAATGGAAAAAAGGCTGCAATTCAGTATAGTGGAAGTAGAAAGAGAATGAATGTATAAGAAAAAAACTGAAAAATACTAATAAAAAATAGAAAATAATAATTGAAAAAATGTATTATATATAATAAAGAGGTAATATGCAAATAAACCCTCATGCCCTCACAAGATGTCTGCCTATGATCAAGCTAGCAGGGGGGTCAGTGGGGGATGACCAAACAACTGAACAAGCAGGGTGCTTGGGGCAACCAGGCCAGTGGGTGGGTTAGTGAGGGACGACCAAATGACTGAACCAGCAGGCTGTGTGGGGCAACCAGGCTTGCAGGGAGGGTTGGTAATGAATGACCAAATGACTGAACAGCAGGATGCATGAGGCGACCAGGCTGACAGGGGAGTGCAGTTGGGGGTGACCAAGCCAGCAGGGAGGGCATTTAGGGGTGATTAGGCAGAGGGGACAGTTGGGGTGATTAGGCTGGCTCAGGGGCAGTTAGGGGTAACTAGGCTTGTAGGGGGTTAGTTGGGGGCAACCAGACCAGGAGAGGAGTCAGTTGGGGAAACCAGGCTTGCAGGGGGGCAGTAAGGGGTGACTAGGCCAGTGGGGGGGGCAGTTAGGAGTGACCAGGCCAGCAGAGGGGGCAGTTGGGGGGACCAGGTGAGCAAATGAGCAAGTAGGAGCCAGCAGTCCAGGATTGTGAGAGAGATGTCAGACTGCCAGTTTAGGTCTGATCCTGGGCCTAAACTGGCAGTCGGACATCCCCCAGGGGTCCTGGATTGGAGATGGTGCAGGCTGTGCTGAGGGGAACCTCTCCCCATGCATGAATTTCATGCACCAGGCCTCTAGTATTTATATATGTATATATGAAAATTTATATATCCCTTTCTTTTATCTATCTATCTATCTATCTATCTATCTATCTATCTATCTATCATCTATCTATCTATCATCTATCTATCTATGTATTCACCTATTTTTTTTGAAAAGAAGAATAGAGAACAGATAGACCTGAACTGGTGATTGAAACCATTTATGCTATTAGTAGAAAAAGAGAACAAGTGAGGAGAGGAAAAATAGAAACATAAAGTAAAACAAAAACAGGGAGAGGGACAAAATGGCACCAGAATAGGCAGACTTGTCCCAAGCCTTGTCCTGGAGCAGAAAGAAGGTGCAACTAAATCGAATAACACCCACCCTGAATTGGCAAAGTAGACACAGCTGGTAAGACAATTTGCAGCTGGGAAGGGCAGAGGATGCCTGGAGAATGGTAAAATCAGGGATCTGGGCTGGAGAGAGGTGCAGGACCTCCGAGCCCAGAGTGTTGGAAGGAAGCTCCACGGCAGCAAGGCCACACCCCTTGGGATAGGTGTAATGTCTGACTGTGGAAAGGAAGTCCACAGGGCTGCTGGCAGAATGGGATTCTAGATCTAAACCCATAGCCATGAGAGGCTGAGCCCCAAAGGTGCAGCCTGAACAACTGCCCAAGCCATGCCGGGGGAAGAGGAGCTCACAATGGTGCAGCTCTTTCCCCTATTTTTGGTCTTTGCTTTTATTTGCTAAACCCAGTACACAGGACCTTTCAAATACACTCACTCATGGCTGAGGTGCAGGTAGAGGTGCAGACTTGTGGAGTCTGGGGAGAGGCTGGGGAGAGGAGACCATTGGGGAGAGGTGGTCGGGTGTCTGGCATTGAGACATACCTGACACCCAGGACTTAAGGAGCCATTTTCTCCTGAAGAGATAGCCCCTCCCTTTAGTCTCCAGGCAACCAATACAGCCACACCCAGACTACACCATGAGTGTTACAAAGGATATATAAAAATCTGAATAGTCCCTGAGAGCTCTCAGGGACTGGGCTGAAGAGAGGCCATTCAGTCCCATCAACCTCCCCAACTATAGTCCTGTTAGAAACAGCTGCTTGAGAGATTAAGATTGACAGGGGGCAGACAGGTGAAGTGGGAAAAATGGTCCCACCAGCTGGCAGTCAAGGCTGTGGAGATAAACACAAAGAGAGGAGAGGTGGATCGCTTGGAATTACAACAATCTAACAGGAAACTGGGAAGGGGCAGACAGCAAAGAAGAGTGGGATCTTAAACTAGCCCCCATGGGGCATTAGAACTCAGTGAAAACAAATGACACTTCACTTTTTCATTTTTATATTTTATTATTATTTTATCTCTTTTTTCTTTATTTTCCTTTTGTGTTTGTTTATTTACTTTTATTTCTTTTTGCATTATTTTTTCATCATTTTATTTTTAATTTTTAATTTTATCCTATTTTTAATTTTAATTTTTTTCTTCTTTCTATTTCTCTTTCTTCTTATTCACTCATCCTCTTTCTACTTCCTCTATACTGCACTGAGGTCCTCCCCAAATACATCTAATCCCTTAACCTTACTTTCTGTATATAAGCTTAGCCTCTACAGATTTTGCCCCCACCCTCTTTGCTGGGTGTTTGGTGTTTGCATTTTTTGGTTTATCTGTTTGTTCTGTGGTGTTTTCTCCCATATATATTTTTTTTCTTTTTTTTTTGTCTTACCATTTTTTCTCTCTTCAGTATCATCTGTGCTCTTTTCTCTCTCCTAATTCTTTTTTCTCTGGTAGTCACTTATATTGGGGTTATCGGTATAGTGAGTACATTTGTGTTTTGTACTCTTTGTGTCATGTTTTATCAAGTTGCATTTTTTCCTGTATGGTCAATGTGGTAGAGAGCAACCCACATAACCAGACACCCAGAGAGGAGAATCCATTCGCGAACAGGTCAATAACACTCCAGACCCCACTACAGAGGCAGGGAGATGGTGACAGTGAGGGAGAGAGCAGGAATGAGTGATGGAGTGAAAGGGGAGTATGTGATGGGTGAGGTTTGTGTGTGTGTGAGTGAGGGACAGTTAGATCCCACAGGACCTTGGGAGCAGGCAGACTGGGCTCACCTATACAGGCAGCCTCTTCTACCATTGCAAACAGTCCTGAGGTGGCCAGGTTTACTGCAGACTGTGACTTCTTGAAAGGGAGAGCTGCTGTGACTGGGAGCCCAGCCTCACCTCCACTCAGGTTTCCCTCAGACACCACCTGGGATTCTATAGCCACCTCTGCCAGGGAGCTTCCGCCTCGGCTGCAGTCCCATGGACCAAGACTCCAGCCACCCCAGGCATGGGTTCCCATGAATTCCCAAGGCTTTAGCCCATGGCACTGTGACCATGCAAGCAGTAGCCACATGAGCAGCCCACCACCATCTGAGGAGCAGCAGCTGCAAGAGCAGCCTGCCCCTGTCCAAAGAGCAGCAGCCCTGTGAGCAGCCAGCCCCTATCTGAGAAACAGCAGCCATGTGCAGCCTGCCTATGTCCCGGGAGCAGAAGCCCTGCCAGCAACCTGTCCTCATCCAAGAAGTAACAGCCACATGTGCAGCCCACCCCCCATCCTAGGAGCAGCCACCCCATGAGCAGCCCTCCCCATCTGAGTAGTAGCAGCTGCACGAGCAGACTGTCCTTGTGTGAGGAGCAGCAGCCTCGTGAGCACTGTGGAGAACAGTATGGAGTTTCCTCAAAACACTAAAAATCGAACTCCCATTTGACCCAGTGATCCCACTTCTAGAAATATATCTCAAGAAACTAGAAACACCAATCAGAAAGGATATATGCACCCCTATGTTCATAGTAGCACAATTCACCATAGCTAAGATTTGGAAACAGCCTAAATGCCCATCAGCAGATGAGTGGATTAGAAAACTATGGTACATCTACACAATGGAATACTATGCTGCTATAAAAAAGAAGGAATTCTTAACATTTGCAGCATCATGGATGGAACTGGAGAGCATTATGCTAAGTGAAATAAGCCAGGCAATGAAAGAAAAATACCATATGATCTCACTCATTTATGGGGAAAAAAGAACATTATAACCTGATGAACAAAATATAGATACAGCAGCAGTAAAGCATCAAACAGACTGTCAAATTACAGTGAGAAGGCTGTGAGTTTTGGAGAGGGGGTTAATGAGATCAACCAAAGGATTTGTATGCATGCATATAAACACAACCAATGGACACAAGACACTGGGGGGTTGAGATGAGGGCATGCAACAGTGGGTAGGGGAACCTAGGGCAAGGTCAATGGTGAAAAAAAGAAGATATATGTACTACTATTTGTAATACTTTAAACAATATAAATAAATAAATAAATAAATAAATAAATAAATAAACAAACAAACAAATAAATAAAATAAAGTGAGAAAAAATGTAGTTTCTTAAGTAAAAGATAAAAATAAAAATTGAAGTTCATTTGCTTCAGTGGAGCTTCAATGAACCATGGGGCCTGGTTTAAGACCCCTCTCTACTGTTCTGCTTGGAACATTTAAGTTTCCTGTCAGGTAGTCAGCACAGTGCTGATGTTCCTAGTGATCCAACACTCCTCTGTGTCATAAGCCACAACCTTGGTTTCAAGCAGGCAGGATCTTTCTGCCCTCTTGTTCTTCTGCTTCCTTTCAGTTGTATTTACACAAGTGTCTATTTATCACATGGCCCCTGGGTGGTGATGTTTCTGTATTAGTTTTTGGGACCAAATGGTCCCTCAACCCAGTCCCTCAGGGCTTCCTGGGGGTATTTAGAATCTTCCTTTCACTGTCGCACTAAAGACTGGGTGTGGCTGTGCTGCTAGGAGGAACCTGGTCTTCAGGAGAAAAAAGTCTGTTCAGGGTTGGAGGGACAGACTATTCCCTGAGCTGGTTTCCTGCTTGTCTCTCCCTATTCTGCTCCCCAGTTAAAAAATAAAAAATAAAACACAAAAACAAAACCACCTTTCCCTGCAGTCTTGGTGAGTGTTTTTAATTGAAAGATCCTATGCACTGGGTTTAACAAGTAAAAGCAAGGAATTTATATAGAAAAAGCAACCATGCCCCCTTGCATCCTTCTCCCCCTGGCACTGTGCAGCCATTATAGCACTTCAGGATGCCTCTCTGGGTGTAGTCTCCCATGGCTGTGAGCTTAGATCTAGAGTCCCCTGCTGCCAGCAGCTCTGTGGACCCCCTACAACATTCGAGGGCTACACTGACCCCCAGGACCTCGGATTTGGTGCAGTGCAGTCTCCCTCTGAGATTCTAGACTTCACTGTGCATGTTTTTCCCTCCAACCCAGATCCCAGATTCCACCTCTCTCCAGGCAATATCTGACCTTTCCATCCACAGATTATCTCAGCAGCTTGTTTAATTCGTTGGACGTTCAATTCTGGTGGATGTTATTCGATTCAGCTGTTTCTTCTAAGTTGCTCTGTGAGAAGGTGCAGGACCCATCTGCATATTCAACCACCACCTTGTCTCCCCCTGGAAAAACATTTTAGGCATCCACAGCCAGCAGGGCTGGAGTCGTGGTGTTTGTGGGTTTGCAGCCAAGGCAGCTGGTTCGTGGCGATGTGGCTGTGGGGTCCCAGGAGGTATCCAAGGTCTCCCCAGGTGAAGGTAAGCTGAGCTTCTGATCACAGCCACTCTCCCCTTCAAGGTGGCTTGGTCTCTGTGGCAGAGCCAGCTGCCCTGGGAGAGATTTTGGTGGTAGTAGAGACTTCCTGGCCAGGGGAACCTCGTCTGCCAGTGCTCGACAGTTCTGTGGAATATGACTGTCCCTCACTCACAAATACACACACTCCCCTCATCTCCACGCACTCTCATTTCTCTCTCTCACTCACACTATCTTGATGACTGCCATCCTGTCAGCTGCCATCTTGAATCCCACTGAAGCTTTATATTTTGATGTAATCTCATTTGTTTATTTTCTCCTTAGTTTCCATTGTTATAAGAGATGTATCAATAAACATATTGCTATGAGATATGTCTAATATTTCAAGGCATAAGCATTCCTCTAAGATTTTTATGGTTCCCCAGCTTATCTTTAAGTGTCTTATCCATTTTGAGTTTATTTTTGTGTATGGTGTAAGTTGGTGGTCCAGTTTCATTTTTTTGCATGTATCTGTCCCATTTTCCCAACATCATTTATTGAAGAGACTGTCTTGACTCCATTGTATGCTCTTGCTTCCTTTGTCAAATATTAATTGAGCATAATGACTTGGGTCCATTTCTGGGTTCTCTGTTCTGTTGCATCAGTCTATATGAGTATTCTTGTTACAATACCAGTCAGTTTTGAGAACAGTGGCTTTGTGATATAACTTGATATCTGGTACTGTGATCCCTTCAACTTTGTTCTTCTTTCTTAAGAATGCTATAGCTATTCAAAGTCTTTTTTATTCCATATAAATATTCAGAGAGTTTGTTCTAGGTCTGTGAAATATACCTTTGGTATTTTCATGGGGGTCATTGAATCTATAGATTGCTTTGGGTAGTATGGACATTTTAATGATGTTGATTCTACCAATCCATGAACATGGTATATTTTTCCACTTCTTTATATCTCCTTTCTCTTTTTCAATGTCCTGTAGTTTTCTGTGTACAGGTCTTTTACCTCCTTAGTTAAGTTTATTCCAAGGTATCTTAATTTTTTTGGTGCAATGGTAAATAGACTTTTTTTTTTAGTTTCTCTTTCTGTGAGTTCATTATTGGTGTATAAAAATGCCATAGATTTCTGAGTGTTAATTTTGTATGCTACAACATTTTTAAATTCATTTAATAAATATAGTAGTTCTTGCTGGAGTCTTTAGGGTCTTATATGTACCATATCATGTTACCTGTGAATAATGACACCTTTACTTCTTTTCAAATTTGGACATCTTTTATTTCTTCTTCTTGTCTGATTGCTATGGCTAACATTTCCAATACTATATCGAACAGGAGTGGTGAAAGTGGGCATCCCTGTTTTTCTTCTCCTTTCCCAGGTTTTGTTTTTCTATTTCCTTTTTCCACCTTTTTAAAAATGCATTATCTTTATCTACTTTATTGATGTGTTATTATTCTAATCTCTGTTGATTTATTGATATATCTAACTTCCTCCTCCCTGCTCCTACCTCATTTCCCCTTATCTTTCCTTTCCCTTCACTACTCAATTTTTCTTTCTCTCTTCTTTTGATCTTTTCATCTCCTAATTTTTAAATGTGTTTCACTTCTTAAATTTTGGCCTATCTGCTCTCTCCTCTATTCTCCTTTTGAAAAAACAACGAAAACATTTTTTTAAATTTTATATTTATTTTATATTTTTCTGCTTGCCTTCTTATTTCTTTTCTCCCTTCTATATTCTAAACCATGGTCCTTCCCCTATTCTTCCAATTCATCAAGCTTCTCTTCTCAATTTATTATTATTTTTTTAAATCCTCACCCAAGGATATTTTTCCATTGATTTTAGAGAGAGTGGAAGAGAGAGGGAAAGACAGAGAGAATTATCAATGTGAGAGAAACACTTCGATTGGTTGCTCCTGCATATGTTCTAACCAGGGTCCAGACTGGGGAGAACCCTGAAACCGAGGTACATGCCCTTTGTCGGAATTAAACCAGGGACCCTTTGATCTGCAGGCCGATGCTCTATCCACTGAGCCAAACTGGAATAGCTAGGGCTATTTCCTCTATTTAAAATGGGGAGACAAAGAACAACCCCCAAATGAAAAAAAAAAACAAAAGGAGGATTTAACAGAAAAGGAATTCAATGAAATAAAGGCCAGAAATTTGTCAGAAAAAGAATTCAGACTAATTATTTGAGGATGCTCAAACTTCTGTATGAGAAATTCACCAACATGTGTAAGAATCAAGAGGAAATGAAAATGACATAGATGCAATAAAGAACACAATGGAAGATTTCAATAGTAAACTAGAAGAAACTGAGGACTGTGAGATAGAAGACAAGGTAGAAAAAACACTCCAACAGAGCAACAACTGGAAAAAAATGTAAAAATGCAGGAAGGGAATCTAAGGGAGTTCTGAGATAGCATGACACAAAACAACACCCACATAATAGGGGTGCCAGGCAGAGAGGAAGCTGAGCAAGGTATAGAAAACCAGTTTGAAGAAGTAATGACAGGAAACTTCCCTGACTTTGGGAAAAAAATGTCATACAAATCCAAGAAGCACACAGAGTCCCAAACAAGATGAACCCAAAAAGATCGACACCAAGACACATTGTAATTAAATTGGCAAATGTCAACCACAAAGTAAAAAATTTAAAGGCTGTTTCCAAATCTTAGTTATTGTAAATTGTGCTGCTTTGAACATAAGGGAGCATATGTCCTTTCCAATTGGTGTTTCTAGTTTCTTGGGATATATTCCTATAAGTGGCATCACTGGGTCAAATGGGAGTTCCATTTTTAGTTTTTTGAGGAAATGCCATACTGTTTGCCACAGTGGCTGCACCAGTCTGCATTCCCACCAGCAGTGCACAAGGGTTCCTTTTTCTCAGCATCCTTGCCAGCACTTATCATTTGTTTATTTGTTGATGATAGCCATTCTGACAGGTGTGAGATGGTACCACATTGTTGTTTTGATTTGCATCTCTTGATGATTAGTGACTTTGAGCATGTTTTCATATCTCTCTTGGCTTTCCTTCTGTCTTCTTTCAAAAAGTATCTATTTAGGTCTGATGCCCATTTTTTTATTGGGTTGTTTATCTTCCTTTTATTAAGTTGTATAAGTTCCCTGTAGATGTTGGAGATTAAACCCTTATCGGTGATAACATTGGCAAATATGTTCTCCCATGCAGTGGGCTTTCTTGTTGTTTTGTTGATGGTTCCTTTTGCTGTGCAAAAGCTTTTTATTTTGATGTAGTCCCATTTGTTTATTTTCTCTTTAGTTTCCATTGCCCTAGGAGCAGTATCAGTGAAGAAATTGCTTCATCATATGTCTGAGATTTCACTGCCTGTGGATTCCTCTGGAATTTTTATGGTTTCCATCTTATGTTTAAGTCCTTTATCCACTTTGAGTTTATTTTTGTGTGTGGTGTAAGTTGGTGGTCTTGTTTCTTTTTTTTTTTTTTTTTTGCATGTATCTGTCCAATTGTCCCAGCAAAACTGTGGTACATCTACACAATGGAATACTACACTGCAGTAAAAAACAAGGAGTTCTTACCATTTGCAACAGCATAGATGGAACTGTAGAGCATTATACTACGTGAAATAAGCCAGGCAGAGAAAGATAAATATCACATGATTTCACTCATTTATGGAATATAATGAACAACATAAAGTGATGAACAAAAATAGATCCAGAGGCAGAGAAACATTGATCATACCATTAAACTTCAGGGGGAAGGTCAGGAAGGGTGGGCGTAAGGGGGAGAGATCAACCAAAGGACTTGTATGCCTTCAATAATGGGATAAGCCTAACCAATGGACACAGACAATAGGGGGGTGAGGGCATGAGGGGGGGGGGGTGATAGGAGGGATAAAGGGAGAATAAGGACACATATGTAACACCTTACTCAATAAAGAAATTTTAAAAAATAAAAATTAAAAAAGATACTTTATTGTACACTTTTAAATCATAAAATTTATGGTAAATAAAATATATCTCAATAAAGCTGTTAAAAAATAAAAGAAGAAGAAACTTAAAGGCTTCCAGAGAGAGACAGAAAGTTACCTACAAGGTTTCCCATTAGACTATCAATTGATTTCTCAACAAAAATATCTCAGGCGAGAAGGTAATAAATAGAGTGTACAGAATGATGCAAAACAAGGTACTGAATCCAAGAATAATCTAACCAGCAAGGCTATCATTAAAAATTGAAAGTGAAATCAAGAGCTTCACAGAAAAAAAAAAAAGTTAAGGGAGTTTATTACCACCAAGCCAGCAATACAAGAAATGCTAAAGGGGCTGCTATAAAAAGAATAAACAGAAAGGGAAGAAGGAACACAAGCATAAAGAATAAAAATGGCAACAAACAAGTACTTATCAATAATAACATTAAATGTAAATGGATTAAATGCTAAATCAAAAGACATAGAGTAGCTGAATGGATAGAAAAAAAAAAGTCCCATATATATATGCTGTCTACAAGATACCCATCTCAGAACAAAGGACTCACACAGACTTGAAAGTGAGGGGATGGAAAACAATTTTTTCAGTCAAATGGAAATGAATAAAAAAAAAAAGCTGGGGTAGCAATATTTATATCTGACAAAAATTAATCTCAAAGTGAAAGCCATAACAAGAGATAAGAAAGAAAACTTCATAATACTAATGGGATCAATTCAACAAAAGGACATAACTCTGCTATACATATATGCACCCAATACAGGAGCACCTGAATACATAAGAAAACTTCTGAAAAATATCAAGGGAGAGATCGCCAGCAATACAGTCATAATAGGGGACTTTAATACTTCATTGACATTACTGAATAAATCTTCTAGAAAAAAGTCAGCAAAGAAACAGCAATCCTAAACAACTCATTAGATCAGATGCAATTAAATTGACATCTTCAGAACATTTCACCCCAAAGCTGCAAATCATACATTCTTCTCAAGTGAACATGGGACATTTTCAAAGATAGACCACATATCAGGACACAGGCAAACCATCTACAAATTCAAGAAGATTGAAACCATAAAAAGCATTTTCTCATATTATGATGGCATTAAGTTAGAAATCAACTACAATAAAAAACAATCAAACACATGGTTATTTGTACATGGTTTTTTAATAGCATGCTATTAAACAATGAATGAATTACCAAAGAGATCAAAGAACAAATGAAAACACAACAATCCAAAATCAGTACAAAACAGTGAAAGCAATCTAGTGAGGCAATTTCATAACACTAGAGGCCTATCTCAAAAAAGGAAGGAAGGAAGGAAGGAAGGAAGGAAGGAAGGAAGGAAGGAAGGAAGGAAGGAAGGAAGGAAGGAAGGAAGGACTTGTATGCCTGCAATAATGGGATAAGCCTAACCAATGGACACAGACAATAGGGGGGTGAGGACATGAGGGGGGGGGGTGATAGGAGAGATAAAGGGAGAATAAGGACACATATGTAACACCTTAATCAATAAAGAAATTTTAAAAAATTAAAATTAAAAAAGATACTTTATTAAAGGAAGGAAGGAAGGAAAACTGGCAATGAGTTAGATAATCCTACCACTTGAAGAACAAGAAAGAGAGTAAAAGAAAACCCCAGAGTAAGTTGAAGGAAGGAAATAATAAAAATCAGAGTGGATATAAATGACACAGAGACCAAAAAAAGAATACAAATGGCCGAAACCGGTTTGGCTCGGTGGATAGAGCATAGGTCTGCGGACTGAAGGGTCCCGGGTTCGATTCCGGTCAAGGGCATGTACCTTGGTTGCAGGCACATCCCCAGTAAGGGGTGTGCAGGAGGCAGCTGATCGATGTTCCCCTCTCATCAACGTTTCTAGCTCTCTATCCCTCTTCCTTCCTCTCTGTAAAATATCAATAAAATATATATTTAAAAAAAGAATACAAATGATCAATAGAACAAAGAACTGATTCTTTGAAAGGATATATAAGGTTGATGAACCTCTATCCAGGTTCACCAAGAAAAAAAGAGAGAGAACCCAAATGAACAAAATACAAAATGGAAAGGTGAAGTAACAATCAGCCACAGGGACATACAATAGAATGTAATAAAATACTACGACCAATTCTAGTCCATAAAACTGGACTAATTGGACAAAATGGACATATTATTAGAAAAATACAATCTTCTCAAGTTCAATAATGATGAATCAGAAAACTTGAATAGGCCAATAACTACAGAGGAAATTAAAGCAGTAATAAAAAACTTCCAGCAAACAAAAGCCCAGGTACAGTTTTACAGGGAGTTTTACCAAACATTCAAAGAAGAACTACCACTCATCCTCCTCCACTGACCCAAAAAATTCAAAAGGAAGGAAAACTTCCAAGTTCTTTCTATGAAGTCAGCATTACCCTAATTTCAAAACCATAAAAAGACACTACAAAGAAAGAGAATTACAGGCCAATATCCCTGATGAGCATAGATGCTAAATTCCTCAACAAAATATTAGTAAATCACATCCAACAATACATTAAAAAGATCATACGCTATGATGAAGTGGAATTCATTTCAAGATGCAAAGCTGGCACAATATCTGCAAATCAATAAACGTGATAAATCACAAAAACAAATTGAAAGATCAAAACCACATGATCATATCAACTGATGCAGAAAAAGCATTAAAAAAATCCAAGACCCTTTATTGTTAAAAACTCTCAGCAAAGTGGGAATAGAGGGATCATATCTCAAAATAATCAAAGCCCTATATTAAAAACTTACAGCAAACATCATACTCAATGTGCAAATACTAAAACAATTTTCCTTAAGAAAAAGAACAAGACAGCGATGTTGACTTTCAACACCTCGGTTTGACATAGTTTTGGAATGCTAGCCATTGCGATCAGACAGGAAGAAGAAATAAAATGTATCCAAATTAGAAAAGAAGTAAACTGTCATATTTGCAGATTACATGATATTGTTCATAGAAAACACTAAACACTCCATCAAAAAAACTACTAGATTTAATAAATGAATTCAGAAAAGTAGCAGGATAAAAAATAAACAACCAGAAATCAATGGCATTTTGTATATCAATAATAAACTCACAAAAAAGAGATATTTTAAAAAAGACCCATTTATCATTGCAATAAAAGTTTAAGATACCTAGAAATAAACTTAACTAAGGAGGTAAAAGACCTGTACTTTGAAAATTACTGGACGTTGAAAGAAGAAAAAGATATTAACAAGTGAAAAGATATAACGTGTTCATAGAGTTGTAGAATCAACATCATTAAAATGTCCATACTACCCAAAGCAATCTACAGTATAGATTCAATGCAATCACCATTAAAATAACAGTGGCATATATCACAGACCTAGAACAAACTCTCCAAAAATGTATATGGAATAAAAAGAGACCCCAAATAGCCACAGCAATCCTGAGAAAGAAGAACAAAGTTGTAGGGATCACAATGCCATATATCACGTTATATTACAAGGCCACTATTCTCAAACCGCCTGATACTGGCACAAAAACAGTCATATAGATCAGTGAAACAGACAGAGAACCCAGAAGTCAACCCAAGCCAATAGGCTCTATTAATATTTGACAAAGGAAGCAGGAACATACAATGGAGTCAACTGAGTTTCTTTAATACATGGTGTAAAGAAAATTGAACAGATGCATGCAAAAAAATGAAAGTAGGCCACCAACTTACACTGTAAACAAAGATAAACTCAAAATGGATAAAACACTTAAAGGTAAGATGGGAAACCATAAAAATCTTAGAAGAATCCATAAGCAGCAAAATATCAGACATATCTCATAGCAATATCTTTACTGATACAGCTCTTAGGGCAATGGCAACTAAGGAGAAAATAAAAAAGTAAGACTACATCAAAATTAAAAGCTTCTGCACAGCAAAAGAAACCATCAACAAAACAACAAAGAAAGTCCACTGCATGGAAGAGCATATTTGCAAACATTATATCCAATAAGGGCTCAATCTCCAAAATTTATAGGGGACTCATACAACTTAACAAAAGGAAAATAAACAATCCAATCAAAATATGAGCAAAAGACCTAAATAGATACTTTGAAAATGGACATAAAGAAGGCCAAGAGGCATATAAAAAATGCTCAAAATCACTAATCAACTGAGAGATGCAAATCAAAACAACAACGAGGTACCATCTCACACCTGTCAGAGTGGCTATCATCAACAAATCAACAAACAACAAGTGCTAGAGAGGATGTGGAGAAAAAGGACCCCTCGTGCACTGCTGGTGGAAATAAAGACTGGTGCAGCAATTGTGGTAAATAGTATGGAGTGTCCACAAAATGTTAAAAAATGGAATTCCCATTTGACCCATTAATCCCACTTCTAGGAATATATCCCAAGAAATCAGAAACACCAATAAGAATGAATGTATACACCACTATGTTCATAGCAGCATGATTTACAATAACTAAGATTTGGACATAGCCTAAGTGCCCATCCGTAGATGAGTGGATTAAAAATGGTTGGATATCTACAAAATGGAATACTATGCTGCTGTATAAAAAGAACTTTACCATTTGCCACAGCATGAATGGACCTACAGAGTTTTGTTATAAGCAAAATAAGCCAGTTGGAGAAAGATAAGTATCACATGATCTCACTCATTTGTGGAATATAATCCTATCTAATAAAGAGGGAATATGCTAATTGACCATCACACTCTCACAAAAGATGGCAGTGCCCATGGCCAATAAGGAGGGAATATGCCAAGTGATTGCTACACCCTCAAAGATGGCGGCGCCCACGGCCACAAGATAGCAGCACCCAGTCCCCTCAGCACCACTGGGGTGGCAGGCACATGGCATGGCTGGTGAGTCCAGCTGCTCCATATCCCCTCAATGTCCCCTTGGCTCATCAGTATGGGAGTACCCCAGTCCTCTCAACCCCTAGCCACCCAGGCTGGCCTGAGGTGCAGGCAAGCCTTGGATGGTGGCTGCCCAGAGGCGCCCGAGTCTCAGGGAACCAGGGCCGGCCGAGGCTTGTGCTGCCGCCAGTGGCAGCAGTAGAGGTGTGATGGGGGCGTCACCTTCCCCTGACCATCAGGTCACCTCCTACCCCTGAGTGCTCCCAGACTGTGAGAGAGGGTTGGCCAGGCTGAGGGATCCCCCAAGTTCAGTGCATGAATTTTCATGCACCGGGCCTCTAGTCAATATATATAAAAGGCTAAGCGACTGGCTGGTAGGTATGATGCACACTGACCACCAGTGGGCAAACACTCAATGCAGGAGCTGCTGAGTGACAGCAACTTTGCAGAGTGCCCTCTCGCACTCTGGGACCCCTTGGGGGATGTCAGACTGCCAGTTTCGGCCCGATCCCCACAGGCCAGGCCGACTGACCCCATCTGCCGGGAGGACCCCACTCACTCTTCAGATGCCCTTCAAGCCCCAGCACTGCCCCCAGTGTGGCCGGCCGCGAAGGAACCACGGTAGGTTAGCTTCAGGGTGTGTCCCACCCATCTCACCCAGTCCCACCCTGCTGTCCACCTTCTAATTAATTTCCTTTCAATGTGCACTGGACCTCTAGTTTAAGGATAAAACTCCAGCTCCTGGGGCTGCCATCATTGACCCAATGTCCCCTTGGCTCAGTGCTCTACAGCATTTGCCTTTGGATATCCCACCCCCCATCCCCTTTCCCAAAATAAATTCTATTTTCTTTAATCACTATCTGAGATGGTTATTTAGCTTGCCCATGTGCACCATCCACCATGTTCACTTTTCATTTTGGTTCACTTAGCCTGGTTCCTCTCAACATCAACCTAACAGAAACCATGTCATCTGGATATGAATCTGTAGGCCCACTGCTGTCATGTTCTGCTCAGTTTGCTGCCTAGGCTACCAGGGGGATCACATGATAGTTCAGTCCTTGCCTCACTTTTCTGTGTCAGTAAATTATTTCTATAGCATACTGAGCCATTGGTCTTCCATGCCATGAGTATTCCTTTGTACATAAAGTCTGCCTCTGTTCTTCCTGCACCAGTCCATGGCAATTAAATGTCATGATGCTTTAGAAGAAAGTGAGAACAATAAATAGGAGGAGCTGTTGGTAGCTCAGGCAAGGGAACTACTCCTTGGAAGGAAGCCCTACCTACATGGACAAATTCCAGCTCCGGTGTCTGGAGGCTTCTTACAATCTTCAGAGTGTTAAGGGGTTTAGGGAGTGATGCCAGACATAGTTTCTCTTGGTCAGGTGAGTTGTATCAAGAACACATTTGAAAACAACTATTGCCTCTGCACTGATCAGAATCTTCCAGTAATACACTTGAAAATCTGGTTCTTAGTCTTCTCAGCACCTCCAATTCTGTTATATTTTTATTACTTAACTAGAGGCCAAGTGCATGAATTCTTGCACAGGTGTGGTCTAATTGGCCTGGCCCCAATCAGGGCACATCAGTGCTGGGCCTGTCAGGAGGAGGAGATGGTGGGAGGTTGGCTGGCCAACCCACCCTGATCATGGACCGATCAGGGACCGGCTGGCTGGGGGAAGGAGCCACAGGTGATTGGGTTTGATGGGCCAATTGGGGATGGGGCTTGCCATGGGGAAGGGCTGTGGGCAGTGGGCTGGCCAGCCCTATGCCCAAATGGGGTGGAGGGTGCTGATCGGGGACCAGTGGCCTGGGGGAGGGGCCATGGGTGGTTGGCCAGCCAGCCCTGCCCTGATGGGGTGGGGGTGCCGATCTGGGGTGGAGTTGGGCAGGGGAAGGGGCTGCAGGAGGTTGGTGGGCTGACCCTGACCCCTACTGGAGTCAGGGGGTGATCAGGGGAGGGGCTGGTGGGGGAGGAGGAGCTGTGGGCCGATCAGGGTGGTGAGACCTATAGGGGGTGTGGCCAGCTGGGAGAAGGGGCTGCAGGAGGTTGGCCAGCCAGCCTTGCCCCCTATAGGTGTAGGGAGTGTGATCAGGGGTGGGGTGGCTGGGGGGAAAGGAGGGACATTTGGCTGGAGGCCAGCTTTTGATTGGGGTGGGAGAGTTCGATCAGGGGCAGGCCGGCAGGGGGGAGGGGCCATGCAGTTGGCCGGCCAGCCCCACCTCCTGATTGGCTGGTTCACTGGCCACAGTGGGCATCATAGCAACTGGTCATTATGGTCGTTATGGCCACTCGCTTTTTATATATATAGATTTGAGCTGCTATTTTAGCAAGCAACCTTGAAGCTCTTAGACTCCCTAAGCACCAATGGCCTTTCACCATCCTTTTATTTTAGCTATCTACTTAGGCAAGTGCTGCATGCACCTTGTCACTCAGAACTCTTCCACCTCTGAAAACTTAATTTTCCATATTTTACTTCCTGGTCATAAACTTCTAACTTTACCCTGATCTTTGATCTCACCAAACATCTGTGATTACCTTAATTTATTCCATTCTACCACTTTATCTTAACTTTACATCCATCTAGCCTATACTTCTTGGACCATTGCATCAACCACTAATTTGCCAAAATTCTCAATTCCTTTGATCTATTGTTCTTCTGTTACATATGCCATATTAAACTCCAAATCCAAATCCAAATCAACTTATCTTTTGACTTTCATGCTTTCTAATATTATAAACCTCTTAGATTGATGGTACTCATTTATAACATCAATTAGACTCAAAGCTTCCAAGTATTCTTTAACTGTCTCTCCTTCCAATTCCTCACAAAATTAAGACTTCATCTCTTAAATCTTCTATCCATGCCTGCCTTCTCATTTTTTTAGGAGAGAACTAAGCTCCTATTTCATTAAGAAAATAAAATTCATTCCATCAAAATCCCCTCCATTTTCTATCACCCTACTAAAAACTGCAGGAAATTCAATTTTGCATTTCAGAAGTTTTGGGCTTAGCTCTTTTTTCTCTTGCTACACTCTCCAATGTCTTAATTCCCCTCCAGCTCTCCCCAAGAGCTCTAAAATCTGTAATTTACTGGAGGAGAAGATAACTTGTGTATATGGGGCAGGCAACCTCCCTCTAGAGTAACTTTCTCCCCTAAGCCTCCTGAAATTATGGGGCACAGGCTGGGCTGAGAGACTCCACCCCCCCCCAAGTGCACAAATTTTGTTCACCGGGCCTCTAGTGAATAACATAAACTGATGAACAAAAATAGATAGACACAGAAGCCTCAAACAGACCATCAAACCTCAGAGGGAAGGCAGGGAAGATAGGGGTTTGGAGGGTGGGGTAAGAAATAAACCAGAAGACTTGTATGCATGAATATAAGTCTAACAAATGGACAAAGACAATAAGGGGGTGAGTGCCTGTTTTGGGGGGCAGGAGCAAGATCAGAGAGATCATTGGGGAGAAAAGGAGACATATGTAATACTTTCAACAATGAAGAATTAAAAATCTATAAATAAATGATATTTTATACGGGTAAAAAACAAAAACAATATCAGAGTGGAAATAAATGACATAGAAACTAAAAAGTCAGTAAAGTGTCAATATATCCAAGAGCTGGTTCTTTGAAACAATAAAAAAAGATTGATGAACCCCTAGCTAGACTCATCAAGAAACAAAGAGAGGACCTAAATAAATAACATCACAAATGAAAGAGGTGATATAAGATGGCACACCACAGAAATACAAAGAATTGTAAGCAAATAATATAAACAAACATTTGCCAACAAACTGGACAACATGGGCAAATTTCTAGAAACATACAATCTTCCAAAATTATATCAGAAAGCCTGTGTAGGCCAAAAACTGATGAAATTGAAGCAGTAATTTAAAAACTTCCAGCAAACAAAAGTCCTGGACTGGATGGATTTATCAAAAAATTTTACGAAACATTCAAAGAAGAACACCTATACTCCTCAAACTCTCCCAAAAAATCAAGAGGCAGTAACACTTCTAAGTTCTTTTTACAGAGCCAGCATTATCCTAGTTTCGAAAGCAGATAAACACACTACAAAGTAAGAAAATTACAGGCCAATATCCCTGATTAACACATATGCTAAAGTACTCAACAAAATGTTAGCAAATTGGACCAGCAATACATTAAAAAGATCATAAACTATGATCAAGTGGGATTTATTATGGGAATGCAAGCCTAGTACAATATTTGCAAATCAATCACAGAAGTGAAATTAAATATTAAAATCACATGATCATATCAATAGATGCAGAAAAAGCAATTGACAAAATCCAGCACAATTATTTTATTCTTTATTATTTAAAGTATTACAAATGTCTCCTTTTTCTCCCATCGAACCCTCCCCGGCCACTCCCACTGCTCAGTACATGCCCCACCCTCAGTATCTGTGTCCATTGGTTATGCTTATATGCATGCGTACAAATCCTTTGGCTGATCTTTAAACCCCCCACCTCACCCTCCCCTGCCTTCCCTCTCAGGTTTGACGGTCTGTTTGATGTTTCTCTATCTCAGGTTCTACTTTTGTTCATTAGTTTATGTTGTTCATTATATTCCACAAATGAGTGAGATCATGTGATATTTATCTTTCTCTGACTGGCCTTTTGCTTAGGATAATGCTCTCAATGTCCATCCATGCTGTTGCAAATGGTAAGAGTTCTTTTCTACAGCAGCATAGAATTCCATTGTGTAGATATACCATGGTTGTATAATTTTTAATTTTATTTTGTATTTTAAATATAGTTTTATTGAGAGGAAAGGAGATGGAGAGAGAGATGGAAACATCAGTGATGAGAAAGAATCATTGATTGGCTGCCTCCTGACTGCCTACCACTGGCGATCAAGCCACAACCCGGGCATGTGCCCTTAAGGGGCCAGGGCAATATACTACAGTTTTTCAATCCACTAATCTGCTGTTTCCAAATCTTAGTTATTGTAAATTGTGCTGCTATGAACATAGGGGTGCATATATCCATTCTGGTCAGTGTTTCTGATTGCTTGGGATATATTCCTAGAAGTGGGATTACGGGGTCAAATGGGAGTTCCATTTTTAATAGTTTGAGGTAACACTATACTGTTTTCCACAGTGGCTGCACCAGTCTGCATTCTCACCAGCAGTGCAAGAGTGTTCCTTTTTCTCTGCATTCTTTCTAGAACGTGTCATTTATTGATTTGCTGATGATAGCCATTCTAACAGTTGTGAGATGATACGTCACTGTTTTTTGATTTGCATCTCTCAGATGATTAGTGATTTTGAGCATGTTTTCATATCTCTCTTGGCCTTCTCTATGTCCTCTTTCGAAAAGTGTCTATTTAGGTCCTTTGCCCATATTTTGATTGAATTGTTTATCTACCTTTTGTTAAGTTGTATGAGTTCCCTATACATTTTGGAGATTAAATCCTTATCAGAGACAACATTGGCAAATATGTTCTCCCATGCACTGGGCTTTCTTGTTGTTTTATTGATGGTTTCTTTTGCTGTGCAGAAGGTTTTAATTTTGATGTAGTCCCATTTGTTTATTTTCTCCTTAGTTTCCATTGCCCTAGGAGTGTATTGATAAAGATATTGCTATGATAAGTGGCTGCCATTTTGTTGCCTATGGCTTCTTCTAAAAATTTTATGGTTTCCCATCTTATATTTACCAGTAAGTCCTTTATCCATTTTGAGTTTATTTTTGTGTGTGGTTTAAGTTGGTGGTTTTGTTTCATTTTGATGCATCTGTCTGTCCAATTTTCCCAACTCCATTCATTGAAGAGACTGTCTTGACTCCATTGTATGCTTTCACCTCCTTTGTCAAATATCGATTGAGCATAATGGCTTGGGTCGATTTCTGGGTTCTCTGTACTGTTTCATTAGTCTATATGTCTGTTCTTGTGCCAGTAAAAGGCAGTTTTGAGAACATTGGTTTTATAGTATAGCTTGATATCTGGTATTGTGATCCCTCTCACTTTGTTCTTCTTTCTCAAGATTTCTGCAGCTATTCTGGGTCTTTTTTTTTTTAATTTTTTTTTATTCCAGATGAATTTTTGGAGAGTTTGTTCTAGGTCTTTGAAGTATGCTGTTAGTATTTTAATGGGGATTGCATTGAATCTATAGATTATTTGGGTAATATGGATAATTTAATGATGTTGATTCTACCAATCCATGAACATGGTACCTTCTACTCATTTATGTCTTCCTCTAGCTCTTTCTCCAGCGTCCTGTAATTTTCTGAGTATGGCTCCTTTACCTCCTTGGTTAAACTTATTCCAAGGTATCTTTATTTTTTTGTTGTTGTTGCAATGATAAATGTGATTTTTTTTGTTTGTTTTATAAGTTTTTTTAGTTTCTCTTTCTGTGAGTTCATTACTGGTGTATAAAAAAACCATAGATTTCTTGGCATTAATTGTGTATCCTGCTACATTGTCAAATTCATTTATTAAGTCTAATAATTTTATGATGTTGGGTGTGTGTGTTTGTCATATAAGGCTTTTATTATGTTGAGGTATGATCCCTCTATTCCCACTTTGCTGAGAGTTTTTATCAGGAAAGGGTACTGGATATTGTCAAATGCCTTTTCTGCATTGATTGATATGATTATGTAATTTTTATCTCTCAATTTTTATGTAATGTATCACATTTATTGATTTTCAGATATTGTATCAGCCTTGCATCCTTGGAATAAATCCCACTTGGTCATTGTGTATGATCTTTCTAATGTAATGGTGGATTCAATCTGCTAGAACTTTGTTGAGGATTTCAGCATCTATGTTAATCAGGGATATTAGCCTGTAATTCTCTTTAATTTGCAGTGTTGTTATCTGGTTTTGGTATTAGGGTAATGTTGGTTTCATAGAAGGAGCTTGGAAGTGTGCCTTCCTCTTGAATTTTTTCAGAATAGTCTGAAAGGAACAGATTTTAGTTCTTTGAATGTTTGGTAAAACTCCCCTGTGAAGCTGCCTGGCCCCAGGCTTTTGTTTGCTGGAAGTTTTTGATGACTGCTTCAATTTCCTCCTTAGTTATCGCTCTATTGAGATTTTTTATTATTCTTTTTTTTTTTAATTTCAGAGAGAAGAAGGAAAAGGGAGAGCGAGATAGAAATATCAATGATGGTTTTTGGAAGATGTTGACCGGCGGGAAGGTAGGGAGGGAGAGAGTGTGAAAGAGTGAGGGAGCGATAGAGGAGTGTGTGGATGTGTGTGGTGTGTGTGTGCATGAGCTAGGGACAGTTAGATTCTGCAGGTCTTCCAAGGAGCTATCAAACAGGGCAGTCTTAGATGGCAGAGCCCCACGCACAACATGGACACTTCTGTGCAGACAGTACGGGCACAGAGACCACACCATCTTGAGAAACAGCTGCTGAGACTAGGATCCTGGCCTCAGCACCACCCAGTCTGGTCTCAGATGCAAACCAGGACCCTGCAGCCACTGGGGAGAGAGACCTGAGACCACGGCTGCAGACCAACAGACAACAAGAAACCAGACATCCTGGCCACAGATTTCTATTAGTCAAGGAGCCTATTAGTCTCCCCGCAGGCTCCTGGACAGCACCATAGTAACTAATAGACTTTTCCCTCACAAGGCTGCAGCACTGTTATGGGAATTTGAACCCGCTCGCACAGAGACTGGGAATCTGCTCCCTGCTACGCAATCGGGCGACCAAACCCGAAGCCCACACAGGGCAGCAGTGCCACCTGACTTCGATTTTGGGCAAGTGCACACAGAAGTCTGTTTTCCACAGTGCAAGAGCAGACCTCCAGCCAACACAGTGCTACTGTGCAACCCAGTCCCCCAAAGTGACCGGGACCCCGATTCTCCTGGTAGGAGGCAGCACTGTGCACCACTGGCTTGACTCTGTTTCTTATGGTATGCACCTGGGATCCCTGATTAGCAGAGCATTCACAATTAGAGCCAGTGAATCCAATTATTGGTGCATGGGCACACGAGGACCCTGATTCTCAGTGAGAAGCCACACAAAGCAACAGAGACTCTGATACTTGATTCTTAGTGCAGACACAGGGGAACTCTGACTCCTGGCACATGCTAGGGGACTCTGATTTTCAGCACACACCAACAGCGCAGTGCCGGCAGGGTCCCTGATTCTAGGTGCACACATGGGACCACACTCAGCACTGGTAACACTGATCCTGGGCAAGCCTGGTTCCAACCAACCCATGACAGCCACAAGTCTTAGTGTCGGATCACTTCAGTGACACTTGGGTAGTGCAAAGATCTCACTGCACAAGGCCCAGGTACACACAACTTGAAGTTTAAACATTCTGGTGATAGTTAGAATGGGGAGATGACACAATCCTCAGAGGAAAGAAAATGAGGAGTCGCCAAGAAAGGAAATTAGTGAAATTGAAGCATGCAACATGATCAAAAAAGAATTCAGAGTAATGGCTGTGCAATTCATACATCAGATGGATGAGAAAATCAACAACCTATGCAAGAATCAGGAATAAATGAAAAGTGATATAGCTACAATCAAAAACACCATAGAACATTTCAAGAGTAGACTAGAAGAAGCAGACGACCGAGTTAGTGAGTTAGAAGATAAGGTAGAGGATGGGCCCAAAGAGAAACCAAGATGGCAGAATAGGTAAACACCTGAACTTGCTGCCTCACACAACTACTTCAAAACTACAAGTAAAAGACAAAATGGACATCATCCAGAACCACAGGAAGGCTGACTGAGTAGAAATTCTACAACTAGAAGGAAAGAGAAAAGCACACTGGACTCAGAGGAGCTGCATAAGTGTAGAGGTCAGGAGGCACGTGCACATGGAAAGGGCTGGCAAATGAGTACACGGCTGTCTTTTTCCATCCGGAGAGAGACACAAGCTCCTGACTGCTCTGAACTCCAGTTCTGGGCAAGACTCTGGGGACTCAGACTCATACGGGGAGAAGCTGTACTGTCTAGCATTGGACAGAACTCAAGGGCGGCTTTCTCTCTGAGGTGCTTGCAGCAATTACCGAGAGACACTGAGACCCAGGGGCCTCTAAGGGCAGGGCTGAAGGTCAGCCATTGCTGTATGCTCTGCCCTGACACCTGGCCCCCAAGCTGTGCGCAGAGGTTTTTGAATATGAATGGCCTGTCCTTTGAAATTTAAAATTACCTAACAAACAGCAGCTGAGTCAGAGAGACCCAGAACACCCAAAGAAGGAACCCACAGAAGCTTTCATTGATTCACAGCTGGACCTCCTCTGGGCACCTCCAAACCCCAAACAAAGAAGAGGAATCAGCAGATATCTCCATAGCTCCTGCTGAATGGACACAAGCAGAGGCTAAATTAGCACCTCCTTGGAGATCCAGGACCCAGTGTACCCAGTGGTCAGAGTGGGACCATCCAGATTACAACTCCTCAGATTCATAAGGGACACACTCAGGGGGCAGACTCAGTGAGCAGCAAAGCCCCACTGAAGCAAGCCTTGACCCATAAGAGGTCCCCAGCACAGAAGTTCTCTCATTGTAGACACAACTGATCCTCATAGCCAATTGGCCTGAAGGTCAATTCCTGACACTGAAACCAATAATAATCAAGGCTTAACTACAACAAGACTGTGCACACAGCCCACAAAAGAATGCACCAAGAGTGTTCACCTCAGATAACTGGGGAGGCTGAGCCACTAGGCCCTATAGGACACCTAGCACACAAAGCCACTCTATCAACACAGGGAAGCAGCCAAAATGCGGAGACAAAAAAACAGGTCACAAATGAAAGAAATGGAGGAGGAAAGCAAACTACTGGATATAGAGTTCAAAACCATGGTTATAAGGTTACTCAAGAATCTTCTAGAAACCTCTGATAAATTTAATGAGACCTGCGAGGATATGAAAAAGGACCAACTAGAAATTAAACATACACTGACTGAAATAAGGAATAATATACAGAGATCCAAAAGCAGACTAGAGGTTCCCAAGAATCAAGTCAAAGACTTGAAATACGAAGAAGCAAAAAACACCAAACTGGAAAAGCAAAAAGAAAAAAGAATCCAAAAATATGAAGATAGTGTAAGAAGCCTCTGGGACTACTTCAAGCCTACAAACATCTGAATTATGGGGGTGCCAGAAGAAGAGAAAGAGCAAGATATTGAAAACACATTTGAAGAAATAATGACAGAAAATTTCCCCTAACTGGTGAAAGAAATAGACTTACAAGTCCAGAAAGCAGAGAGAACCCCAAACAAAAGGAATCCAAAGAGGACCACACCAAGACACATCATAATTAAAATGCCAAGAGCAAAAGACAAAGAGAGAATATTAAAAGCAGCAAGAGAAAAACAGTTAGTTACCTACAAGGGAGCACCCATACGATTGTCAGCTGATTTCTCAACAGAAACTATGCAGGCCAGACGGGAGTGGCAAGAAATCTACAAAGTGATGAATAGCAAGAACCTACAACCAAGATTACTCTACTCAGCAAAGCTATCATTCAGAATTGAAGGGCAGATTAAGAGCTTCATTGATAAGAAAAAGCTAAAGGAGTTCATCACCACCAAATCAATATTATATGAAATGCTGAAAGGTATTCTTTAAGAAGAGGAAGAAGAAGAAAAAGGTAAAGATAAAAATTGTGAATAACAAATACATATCTATCAACAAGTGAATCTAAAAATCAATTGAATAAAAAATATGATGAACATAATAAACTGGTGAATATAATAGAATCAGGGGCATAGAAAGGGAGTGGACTGACAATTCTTGGAGGAAAAGCAGTGTGGGGAGTGGGGGAAGAGACTGGACAAAAAGCATACACCTATGGATGAGGACCAGGGGTGTGTGTGTAAGGACAGAGGGTGGGGTGGGAACTGGGTGGAGGGGAGCTATGGGGAAAAAAACAGGAACAACTGTAATCATCTGAACAATAAAAGATTTATGGAAGAAAAGATAAAGTAGAGAAACAAACTCAATCTGAACAGCAACTGGAGAAAAATATTAAAAAGCAGGAGGAGAGCCTAAGGGAGCTTTGGTACAACGTAAAATGAAGTAACATATGTATAATAGCGCTGCCAGAAGGACAAGAAGAGCAGCAAGGATTAGAAAATCTATTTGAAGAAATAATGACAGAAAAATCCTGGATAAGTGGAAGAAAGAAGTACAGATGAGATCCAAGGAACATGAATCCCAAAAGACCCACAACAAGACACATCATAATTTCCGGTGCAAATATTAACGACAAAGAGAGAATCTTATAGGCTGCAAGAGAGAGACAGAGAGTTACCTACAAAGGATCCCCCATCAGATTATCAAATGATTTCTCAACAGAAACACATCAAGCTAGAAGGGAATGGAAGGAGGTATACAAAGTGTTGCAAAGCAAAGGACTGAATCCAAAAATACACTATCCAGCAAGACTATCAATCAAAATTGAAGGGGAAATCAGGAGCTTCACAGACAAAAAAGGCTAAGGGAGTTTATCACCACCAAACCAGCAATGCAAGACATACTAAATGGAATGCTGCAAAAAGAAGAAATAAAAACATAAGAATGAACACAGGCACAAAAATAGAAATTACTACAAACAAGTACCTTTCAGTAATAACTTTAAAAGTAAACGGACCAAATGCTCTAACCAAAAGATATCAAGTGGCTGAGTGGATAAAAAACATGACCCATATATATGCTGTCTACAAGAGACCCACCTCAGAACAAGGGACTCACACAGACTGAAAGTGAAGGGATGGAAAAATATCTTTCAGGTTAATGGAATAAAAAAAAAAAAAAAGCTGGGGTAACAATACGTATATCTCACAAAATAGACCTCAAAGTGAAGGCCATAAGAAGAGAAAAGGAAGACCACTTCATAATACCAAAGGGATCGATACAACAACAGGACATAACCCAGATGAACATATATGCACCCAATGCAGGAGCACCCAAAGACATAAAAAATACCCTGGAAGATATCAAGGGAGAGATCAACAATCATACAATCATAGTAGGGCACTTTAGTACACCACTGACATCACTGGATAAATCCTCTAGACAAAAAATCAGCCAAGAAACAGCAATCATAAATGACTCACTAGATCAGATGGACTTAATTGACATATTCAGAGCATTTCACCCCAAAGCCACGGAATATACATTCTTCTCAAGTGCACATGGGATATTTTCAAAAATAGACCACATAATGGGTCAAAGCAAAGTCTACCCAAATTCAAGAAGATTGAATTCATACCAAGCATCTTCTTAGGCCACAATGCGATAAAATTAGAAATAAACTAAAATGAAAACAATCCAAAAAACTCAAATACTTGGAAGCTGAATAGCACGCTATTAAATAATGATTGGGTTACCAATGAAGTCAAAGAAGAAATTAAAAACATCCAGGAAACTAATGACAAGAAAAACACAACAATCCAAAATCTATGGGACCAATGAAAACAGTCCTGAGGGGGAAGTTTATAGCTCTACAGGCCTAAATGAAACAACAAGAAAAAATTGTAGTAAATCATCTAACTCTACAACTCAAAGAATTAGAAAGAGAGCAACAAGAAAAGCCCAGAGTGAACAGAAGGAAGGAGATAATAAAGATCAGAGCAGAAATAAATGACACAGTGACCAAAAAATAACAATACAAAAGATCAATGAAATCAAGAGCTGGTTCTTTGAAAGGATAAACAAGATTGATGAACTTCTAGCCAGACTCACCAAGAAGCAAAGAGAGAGGTCTCAAATAAACAAAATCAGAAATGAGAGAAGCGTAATAACAACAGACCCCACAGAAATACCTAGGATTGTTAAAAAAAATACTATGAACAACTCTACTCCAACAAACTAGACAACCTGAGGAAATGAACATATTCCTAGAAAAAATACAACCTTCCAAAACTCAATCAGGAAGATTCTAAAAATCTCAATAAGCCAATAACTATGGAAGAAATTGAAGCAGTCATCAAAAAGCTCCCAGCAAACAAAAGCCCAGGGCCAATTGGCTTCACAGGGGAGTTATACCAAACATTCAAGGAAGAACTAAAACCTATCCTTCTCAGACTATTTCAAAAAATTCAAGAGGAAGGACCAACTTCCAAGCTCATTCTATGAAGCCAGCATCACCCTAAAGCCCAAACCAGATAAAGACAACACAATGAAAGAGAATTGCAGGACAATATCCCTCATAAATATAGATGCCAAAATCCTCAACAAAATTATAGCAAATCGGATCCAGCAATACGTCAGAAAGATCATACACCATGACCCAGTAGGATTTATCCTGGGGATACAAGTATGGTACAATATCCACACATCAATAAACGTGATACATCACATAAAAAAATTGAGAGATGATAATCACATAGTCATATAAATTGACACAGAAAAAACACTTGACAAAATCCAACACCGTTTCTTCATAAAAACTCTCAGCAAGGTGGAAATGGAAGGATCATACCTCAACAAAATAAAAGCCATATATGACAAACCCACAGCCAACATCATACTCAATGGACAAAAACTTAAACCATTTTCCCTAAGACAGGAATAAGACAGGGATGCCCACTCTCACCACTCCTTTTTGACATAATAGTAGAAGTACTAGCAATTGCGATCAGATAAGAAGAAATAAAAGGCATCCAAATTGGAAAAGAAGAAGTAAAACTGTCCTTATTTGCAGATGACATGATACTGTACATAGAAAACCCTAAAGACTCCATCAAAAAATTATTAGACTTAATAAATGAATTCGGTAATGTATTAGGATACAAAATTAATGCCAAGAAATCTATGGCATTTCTTTATACCAATAGTGAACTTACAGAAAGAGAGACTAAAAAAGCAATCTCATTTACCATCATACCAAAAAAAAAAAAATTAGATACCTAGGAATAAACTTAACTAAGGAGGTAAAATACCTATATGCAAAAAACTACAGGACACTGAAAAATAAGATAGAGGAAGATATATGCAGATGGAAGAACATACTGTATTCATGGATTGGTAGAGTCAACATCATCAAAATGTCCATACTACCCAAGCAATCTATAGATTCAATGCACTCCCCATTAAAATACCCATGGCATATTTCACAGACCTACAATGAACTTTCCATAAATTTATCTGGAATAAAAAAATCCCTAATAGCCACAGCAATCCTGAGAAAGAAGAACAAAGTAGGTGATCTCAATACTAGATATCAAGCTGTATTACAAAGCCACTGTTCTTAAAACAGCGTGGTACTGGCACAAGAACAGACATATAGATCAATGGAATATAATAGAGAACTCAGAAATCGACCTACACCATACACAAAAATAAAATCGAAATGGATCGAGGACTTAAACATAAGATGGGAAAACATAAAAATACTAGAGGAATCCACAGGCAGCAAAATCTCAGACATCTGCCAAAAGAATTTCTTCACTGATACTGCTCCTAGGGCAATGGAAACTAAAGAGCAAATAAACAAATGGGTCTACATCAAAATAAAAATCTTTTGCACAGCAAAAGAAACCATCAACAAAACAACAAGAAAGCCCACTGTATGGGAGGACATATTTGCAAATGTTACCACCGATAAGGGTTTACAGGGAACTCATACAACTTAACAAAAGGAAGATAAACAATACAATCAAAGAATGGGCAATAGACCTAAATAGATACTTTATGAAAAAAGACAGGAGGAAGGTCAAGAGACATATGAAAAAAATCCTCAAACTCACTAATTAACTGAGAGATGCAAATCAAAACGACAATGTGGTATCTTCTCACACCTGTCAGAATGGCTATCATCAACAAATCAACAAACAACAAGTGTTGGCGAAGATGAGGAGAAAAAGGAAGTCTTTTGTATGGCTGGTGGGAATGCAGACTGGTGCAGCCACACTGGAGAACAGTATGGACTTTCCTCAAAAAATTAAAAATGGAACTCCCATCTGAGCCTGTGATCCCACTTCTTGGAATATACCCCAAGAAGGTAGAAACACCAATCAGAAAGGATATATGCACCCCTATGTTCATAGCAGCACAATTCACCATCACTAAGATTTGAAAACAGCCTAAGGGCCCATCAGTAGATGAGTGGATTAAAAAACAGTGGTACATCTACACAATGGAATACTATGCTGCAGTAAAAAAGAAGGAATTCTTACCATTTGCAACAGCATGGATGGAGATAGAGACCATCATGCCAAGTGAAATATGCCAGTCAGTGAAAGATAAATACCACACGATCTCAGTCATTTATGGAATATAATGAACAACATAAACTGATGAACCAGGACAGATCCAGAGACAGAGAAGCATCGATCAGACTGTCAATCCTCAGAGGGAAGATAGGGGAGGATGGGGGTAAGGAGTAGAGAGCAACCAAAGGACTTGTATGCATGAATATAAGCCTAACCAATAGACATGAATAACAGGGGGGTGAAGGCATGAATGGGGGGGGGGGAGTTGGGAGTTTAATGGAGGGATGAGGATGCAAAGGTAATACCTTAATCAATAAAGAAATTTTTAAAAAAGGAAACATCAATGATGACACAGTCATTGATCTGCTTCCTCATGCACACCCCCTACTGGGGATAAGCCCGCAACCCAGGCATGTGCTCTTGTCCTGAATCGAACCCGGCACCGTTCAGTTCACAGGCCAATGCTTTATCCACTGAGCCAAACCAGCTAGGGCTTGATTATTCTTGATTGAGTTTTTTAAGGTAGTATTTTTCTAGGAATATGTCCATTTTCTCTAGGTTGTTTTGTTGGTTGGAATAGAGTTGTTCATAGTATTTTTTACAATCTTTTGTATTTCTGTAGGGACTGTTGTTATTTCACCTCTTTCATTTCTGATTTTGTTTATTTGGGTCCTCTCTCTTTGCTTCCTGGTGAGCCTGGTTAGAGGTTCATCAATCTTGTTTGTCCTTTCTAAGAACCAGTTCTTTGTTTCCATGATATTTTGTATTGTGGTTTTGGTCTCTACGTCATTCATTTCTTCTCTGATCTTTATTATCTCCTGCCTTATGCTCACTCAAGTTTTTCTTGTTGCTTTCTTTGAAATCCTTTAAGTTGTAGAGTTAAATAATCTCTTACTATTTTTGGGGGGTTTTTTTTGAGGTGGGCCTGTCATGTTATGAACTACCCTCTCAGTACTGCTTTCACAGTGCCCCTTAGGTTTTGGATTGTTGTGTTTTCATTATCATTCTTTTCCAGGATGTTTTTAATTTCTTCTTCGGATCTCTTTTGTAACCCAATCATTGTTTATTAGCATGCTATTCAGCCTCCAAGTGTTTGAATGTTTTTGATAGTTTTTATTGTAGTTGATTTCTAATTATGCCATTGTGGTCTGAGAAGATGCTTGATATGATTTCTATCTTCTTGAATTTTGAGAGACCTTGTTTGCATCCCAATATATGCTCTATCTTTGAAAATGTCCCAATAGCACTTGAGAACAGTGTATATTCCATGGCTGTGGGGTGAAATATTCTGAAGATGTCAATTACTATTAAGTCCATCATGTCTAGTGAGTCATTTAATATTGATGTTTCATTGATGATTTTTTTTGTCTAGAGGATTTACCCAAATCTCAGTTATGTCAGTGGAGTATTAAAGTCCTGTACTATGATCATACTGCTGTCAATCTCTCCCTTGATATCTTCCAGAAGTTTTTTCTATGTATTTGAGTGCTCTTGCATTGGGTGAATATATGTTTTCCAGAGTTATAGCCTCTTGTTGAAGTGGCCTTCCTTATCTCCTGTTATGGCCTTCACTTTGAGGTCTATTTTATCAGATATAAGTATTGCTACCCCAACTTTTTTTTTTTTCATTTCCTTTTTTTCCTTCTTTTTACAATAGTCCCTTTAGCATGACTTGCATTGCTGGCTTGGTAGTGACAAACTCCCTTAGCCATTTTGTCTGTGAAGCTCCTCATTCAACTTCGAATGATAGCCTTGTTAGATAGAGTATTCTTGGATTCAGTCCCTTGCTTTGTATCACTTTGTATACTTCCTTCCATTGCTTTCTAGCCTAAAGTGTTTTGATTGAGAAAACATTTCATAATTTAATGGTAGATCCCTTGTACATAACTTCTGTCTCTCTTGCATCCTTTCAGATTCACTCTTTGTCATTAACATTTTCCATTATAATTATGATGTGTCTTGGTGTAGGTCTTTTTGGGTTCATCTTGTTTGAAACACTCTGTGCTTGTGTGACTTTTTTCTTCCTCAAATCAGGGAAGTTTTCTGATGTTATTTCTTCAAATAGGTTTTCTAACCCTTGCACTTCTTCTTGTGGTTTGATCACCCCTATTATGTATATATTGCTTCCTCTCATGTTGTTCCAAACTCCCTTAGGCTCTCCACCTGTCTTTTGATTTTTTTCTCCAATTGCTATTCAGATTGGGTGTGTTTTGCTTCTCTGTCTTCTAATTAACTAATTCGTTTCTTGAATTCTCCTAGTCTTCTATTGAAAGCTTGCATACTGTTTTTTTTTTATTGTAGCCATGT